>CM042545.1:10379706-10612206 GCA_023630585.1 Cranoglanis bouderius
TTTATTTTTTTCTGACACATGTTGGTGTTATATCTTTCATTTGGATGTTATAAGTTGCACTGAGTAAATACAGCTGGATAAAACAAAAACTGTGTCTCTCTTCATTTCAGGATGCAAATCAACAAAATGTGATTATTTTACGGGGGGGGGGGGGGGGATTCTTTTCTATACCCACTGTATGCGTGATATATATATATATATATATAAATAAAATGTAAAAAATATATAAAAACTGACATTACATGTTATTTGGTTACACATCCCACAACCATGTTATAACCATTAAAAAGAGCTCTTCAGTAGCCTTCAAACGACACTAGCCCTTGGCTGCTGCAATGTAGAGTGCACGAAGAAGAACCTGCCAAACTGGCATTTCATGTATTACACACAACAGCTCCTTCAGCATTCTTACCCTTGGGAAGTTCCCTCCATTCTGTCTCCTGGCTGGGTCATGCTGGACACGATCCAACATCAGATAAAGTGAGAAGACAGCCACACAGAAGATGGCCCCACCGCACACAGTCACCTGCTTTTTCAGTTTCATCCTGTCCTTTTAGCCAAACAGTGCTGCAGCAAGGGCAGATGTGAAGATAATTTTTTTTACCTATGCACAACTTGGATGGGGAAAAAAAAGAAAGAATCTGAAATCCTTTAACGTGCAGCGTGCCCCAGAAGGTCAGGCTTTGTCAGCAAGACTTCATGTCTATCCCTCCACAGAGCTCCAGTCTCAAGAGCAGAGGTCAGGATGGTGGACAGCAACAATGGGCAAGCACTAAGTCAAACACAAACGAACTACTGCCAAGGCTGTGGCCCTCGTCCTCAATCATTCAAACCCACAGGAACTGAGAGGGGGGAAAAAGAACAGCACAAGGCCCAAACAGTGGCAGCCCAAACAGGGAGCCCAGTGTTGCTGCACAGTGTGTACACACGTATGCTTGTGCAATCCTTTTGACTCAAAGGGCTAAGATCAATCCTTCATAATCTCGAGATTGCCTATCTCTGAATGGGCTGTGGACACAAAGTAATCACAGTGAAAGGAGGTTTCCACAAAGCAGTTCAGAGATGATTGCTGAGTTGGGGGGGGGGGAAACTTGGCTCGTCACATTCCTTCTTTCTTTAGCTTGACTTTTTTTAAAAACCAGCTGAAGGGTAATGTTGACTGTGATGAATATAGTCATACATCCAAGACCACAGAATAAGGAAATAAATGCTAAACGCACCCCTACACTAAAGACGATGATAAGCAATGACTGACTCTTTTCACGCACAGTGGAAGAGAGGGAGGAAAGAGACAGACACTGTCTTATGCACAAAAGAAACGTCAAAATCAATGAAAGCAGAGTGGTCCGGATTTGGCAGCTCAGTCAAACAGGTGTACCTCTTTCCTTCACTAAAAAAATCTAATATGATCTTAATCTCCTTGGCTCAGACTTGGGCACTCACTTAGCCATCCCCAGGAGGGATTTGAGAGTATTCCAACATTCAAATTGGCTTGGCTAAAAGCTAAACAAGCTTCTGTCTTGCATCAAAAATATCTCTTTGGCCAGCTATGTAAAACTGAAGAGTCAGTACAGGTCAAGTTCTTAAGCATCTATAATTACAAATCTAAACTGCTGTCAGCCTGACTTAAATCAGTCTCTTTGGGCACATTAATAAAGAGTTCTTTCCTCCATGATGCTACACGGTCATGCTCCAGCTCGGACATCAGGAACCCTCACAGCAGGGGAAGCACCTGTGAAAACAAAAGCTGCATGGGTCAAGTGAGCTTCCTGTTGCTTTCCTGTTTAACACATTATGTAGTTTTCTAAAAAGGTTTAGGAACACAATTAGCCAATAAAATTTTGCAAAATGTGGTTCAAGAGTGGGTAATATGAGTATATCTTTTGGCAGTATTGTTTACATCTTTTTTTTTTTTTTTTTTTTACATTTGTTTCTTAGATTAACAAGAGGTTGAGTGGAACTACTTCTTTGCTCTTTAAAAAAAAAAAGGGGGGGGAGCATTGCCACTGCTGTTCTTTTGTTCTGTGTTGCTCCAACTTTAAACTGATTTATTCATTCATCTTCCATAAACACTTTATCCTGGTCATGGTTGAAGTTGATCTGGAGCCTATCCCCGAAACACTGTGTGCAAAGCTGTAGAATGTACCTTGCATGGGACAACAGTCCATTGCAGGGCACAATAAACACATACATTCACAACTAGGGGTAAGTTAGGATTTGCCAATCTACCTACTGGCATGTTTCTGGAGAAGCAAACCAGAAACATGGAGTAAAGCCAACTGAAAGAACAAGCAAAACTCCACACAGGTAAACCTGTTCATTAAAACAACAAAAAGTGCTACGTATCACACACCATGAGAACACAGATGCAGGGCCGCTGGGGCAACGGGGCAAGCTGTTATTTGACTTGGCCCTTTTCAAACTACTGGGGTGGTGACGCATCACTTCAGGCAATAACAGGTCTGACTGGGTTGAAAAAGCAAACAAAACTCCAGTTCAGCTGGGAAGTGGGACATTTCTCCTGAAGGAGATCTCCTATGAGCGATAAAGAGTTAAGGGTTAACTGTGCTTTGGTGCTCACTGGCGCTTAATAATTGTGTGTTGAATCAGTATAGCTAACATTTCAATATTTTAAGTGACATTCTGCATTCTGAATTTATCATAGGAACATTCCTCAAATGACATCCTTCAAACAAAGTAAGACAGACTTGCTGGGAAAATGTTTAGCGAAACGGACAGTTACTACAGTGTCTGTTTCGACAGTAACAGCTTTTTGCGAAACCTGAATGTCTTCGATATTCAGTCTGTCTTCGATGTTGGACCCTGTTTTTGTTTTATAATCACACCCTGGCTCCATATAGCGCTAAAATCAAAATACATAGGTAGTCTGTATGTTTTTGTTTTTTTCTTCACATGTGTAAAGAATGTCGCTGCACCACTTGTGATATGTTTACGCCATAATCACACACAATTAATGACAGCATTGTGTGCATCCTTACTTTGGTTTGGCTAACTTTGGCTGCATAATGTATGTAGTTAGTATATTTCTACACTTTATATATTGCATATTCAACATTGTTTTAAAAAATTAATTATTCAGTACTCACCTATTTTCCAAACAGGATTATGTATGCAAGTGAACAATGAGATATTAATAAAGGCAGTTCAACATAGGAGTTTAATAAGTCAGTAATGAGTAATATGACTTTATTTCTTACTTAATACAGTTTTGTATTTTTTAAAAACCGTTACATCCTGAATATAGTTTAATATAGTTTAGCTTACGATGACCTTAAACGTTAGGTCAGTAGCTAACGGCAATAAACTGCTGCAAGGTCTGACTTTAGTCAGTTTGTTTATTTCCGAAATGTAACTAAGTGACGGTCCTGTTTCCTGCTTTACACACGAGAACGAAGGTTTAACTATTACTCAGGTCGATAAAACAATAACATAATATCTAGACAGAGATATATATATATATATATACCGAATCTCTGGTGTCAGGAAGTACAGCCAAAACATCTCCGTTCATTCAAAATGTCCCTTCTCAGCACACTACAGCTGACTTTTCGATATCCTCTCATCACATCGACTGAGCGTCAAGTAGATTACTCCAGTACACCGCCGCCTGCTAGCTGGCTAATGAACACAGCTTCAACGGCACTATCACTTCCTTCCTATTTCACACTGCTCGAGCACTCTATAATCCAGCACAGCTAACGTTACCTGGTGTTAGCTATGATGAGCCATTGTCGTCATGCTCAGACGTTTTCCCACACCAACGTAGCCACAAATACAGCCAGCGAATAACGGGAATCAGGTATTAAATAGTCTGTGTAATCCAAGTAAAGACAGCCCTCAACCGTAATCTCTTCGTTTTGTAGAGTTATGTACTGCGCATGCGCGATCTGCGAACGGCATTATGGGATGACGAGGCGCCGTGGGATTGGATAGAATCAGCGGTTCAGTCTCAATCCGGGCGCCGTGTCTTGTGATAAACCGAAACTACTGGACCATCATTTTCATGTCATAGCTCATGTAATGAACTTATATGTAGTGCACTACAGTATACCGTACTGAGTACTAAGTACTGAGAAACTGCACCTAAGTGAAGTATAGATAATGTGATAAAACTAAGTTAACTCAAATAAAAATGGATTTATCCAGCACTAAAAATAACATTTGCTACTTTTAAATGTATCTAGTAATAAAACATAAAAAGTAAATGTTTTAAACTGATATTTAGTACTGAAATTAAGTATGGCATGATAGTTGTTT
Source organism: Cranoglanis bouderius (assembly GCA_023630585.1). Lineage (NCBI taxonomy): Eukaryota > Metazoa > Chordata > Actinopteri > Siluriformes > Cranoglanididae > Cranoglanis > Cranoglanis bouderius. The sequence goes on from CM042545.1 coordinate 10,383,985, forward strand.
TTCTACACTGACGAATTTAATTAGATGCTTTAAAGTGAAATGTATATAAAATGTCGTTGGCTGGATGAGAGAAGAAATCACCTACTAGATTTGTAACAAGTACTTTGAAGGTCTAAATAAAGATTTAAGGAATAAAAAGTCATTTTTTCCTGAGAAATTACGTAAGGGTACAATTATTCTATCTTAATAACGCTCAAATAAAGTATAAATGCACCAAAAACAATACTTAAATTGCAACAAAGTACAGTTACTCTTGTATTTTCCACCAATATGCACAAGCTTTCTTGTACAATGAAATTCTTAATTTGCACATTCTCACGGATGCTGCAGTCGATTTCAAATAAGAATAGAGTTTAAATAAAATATCATCAGCACTAAAAAGAGCACTCGTGGTCATTTTTAATATAACCCTACACTGAAACTGTATAGACCTGTGTGTGGTATGTAAAACATGTGCAACACTGCAACAAAATAATATTTTCATTTATTCATCTTAAGTAACTACTCTTTCCTGGTCAGGGTTGGTGGTGGAGCCTATCCTGGGAACACTGGGAGCAAGACAGGGGAATTCACCCTAGATGGGATGCCAGTCCATCAAAGGGCACCATGCACAAACTCATTCACACCTAAGGTTAATTTTGTCCTAAGCAGTTAGACACATATAAACACCAATGTACACTCTTGAACAGTCTGTGAAACAAAACAAAACAACAAGGGGGGGGGGGGGGGGGGTATTTGCTTATGGAAAACACATTCAAGAACGTATCAGGGATTTTGCATAGTAAAATGTGTCTGAGAAAGAAAAACAAAGCACTAGGAGTTTTAGTCGATTGAAAGTAGTTGGTTTCAATCATTGGTTTAGAAAAAAAATTCAGGTTAACAACAGAATGACCAGAAATAAAAGAAAATATAATGGGAATACTGAAAATGGAGGCAAATTGCAAACCATCCCAAATGCTACTCTAAAAACATAATGTTGTAGTCTGGGGTTAAATTAAGATTTAGGAAGTAGGGGAGTCCTACTTCTTTCACAAGTCCACGTGGGAACAATACTTTACTTTATGCACTATTATACAGTATATTCTGGAGATTGATGATATGGACGTGTCATTAAACAAGTTTTCATCCTGTGGGTTTAATTAAACTATAACAATTACGTGGCTGGACCTACATTTTCAGTATTGCATCAAACTGAAATAAAAATATCTTTTTATTATTTCCTGGCAAAGATTTCGTGAAGCATTAAAACTAGCAAAATGACTGAATATCGCATTAATGATCAAATGTAAGGTGGCACATTGGCTCAGTGGGTAGTATTGTCGCCTCACAGCTCCAGGGTCCCCGAATTGATTCTGAGCGTAGATTATTGCCTGTGTGGAGTTTCTGATTATATTCTCCCCATGTTCACATGGGTTGCCTCCGGGCTGTCTGGTTTCCTCCCAACTCCCAATACATGCCAAGTTGGACTGACTTTGGTAAATTGCCCCTAGATGTGAATAAGTGTGTGAATATATGTGCGTGTTGCCCTGCAATAGGATGACATGCAATCCAGGTTGTATTATTGCTTTATGCCTGTGATCCTGGGATAGGTTGACCAGAATAAAAATCATACTAATAGATAAATTAATTAATTGACAGAAGGAACATTTTTTTTTACATTTTTTAAATGAAAACATTTCAGTGAAACTGAATTACATTATCATTATATTACCAAAGCAAAAGCTTTTGCTGTTCGGATAAACCAGCTCTGCTCCCATGCACTGCTGCCCAGTTTAAACCCTGCCAATGGCTAAGTGACAGCAGTACAATTTGTTGCATGCGGAAAAGCATTTTTTTTGCATTTGTATTCAAACTTGCTGCAGATTTTAGTCCACCATCTTTTTAGTATTGTTTAAACCTAATCCATTCCTTGAAAATTTTATAATCATCGCAAAAATAAATGATCGTGCCTGTGGCAAAGATTTAACAACACATTTGGGAACTGTACCTTTATACTAGTTTATAATATATATTGCCTAAAATAGATTGACTAAGCAAATAAAATGCTAAATTATTGAGAAACAAAGTTTGGGCTTTAGATTTATTTTAGATTGATCTCTCTGCTGCTACAGATTCAGTCTATGTGAGCACCTATTTAAACATGCTGTATGGAGGATTATTCTAGAGCCATTAGGCTCTCATTTTATCATTTGGGGGCATAACCTGTTTTTGTACCTGAGTAGGAAGGAATTAATAACATATGTCTTACAGACCCAGTTCTGTGTTGCAAGTGGGTCAGAATGATACACTGAGAATATTGTTTCTATTTATTCAGCCAAGCAAGTAAGAATTAATTTGCCTGGGCTTGTTTCAGCTGAGGGGACTGATAGCAGTAGCGCAGGGACACAATCATGCTACATAGTCCCTAATCGATCATGTACACCAATTACCAGCTTAGAAGTGGGACTCCAGATCTCCAAAGTAATAGCTGATACATTGCAGAGGGCTCAGTTTCAACAGTGATCAAAGGTGATCCCATATCAGAAAACGTGAAGGGCTAGCTTTACCTTTAGCTGTTACAAAGCACGGACACTGAAGACTCCTTCTAAAAATGAAGTGAAATAAATGTCTCCTCACAGAAAACTATCAACGATTACACAAATTTTTTTTTTTTTTAATTTACAAGTACTTGTGTAAGTAGAAACAATTACATATTAGAACATCAATATAAACCTGTGATTTGCCTTGCACTATTGTCCAGCCATGCAGTTATAGAAAATTAATCAGTACCTGCATATTACAATTCATATTGAGAAATATTCTGTACATTATTTTCAGTTATTTTTTCACTATTCATTTCTTCATATAGACTTGTTGAATATTTTTTTTAGTTGTGATAATGTGATGACATCTGTCAAGTCTAACGTTTCTTTATTAAATATTTTGTTGGTTTATCATTTTGTAATAAGTGTATGTTGTGCTCAAACATATGTGCAAATAAAACTGACACTTTAATTTCCATTCCAATAGGACCATGTGTAAATCCAAGCCTTTAGCCAGGATTCACTGCTGTACTTTCCTTATCAAGACACAGTTCTGGTTGCTGCACAGCCCCTACATAACAGTACAAAGTCCCTACAAACTGCATGTGCACTCCGCCTTTTATGGTAATATTTTACAGGAAAAAGAGGGCGGGTTTGAAGCGAAACGTCATCAATGTGCACCCTCGGAAGGAATCTAGGAAGTAAAAATTTTCCACCCATATTCTTAAAATCCCGCCTTCTACACTCTCATTGGCTAATCTCATCAGATTTCTGCACGACGATTGGTTGGTAGTTGACTTACTCGTTGCTTTCAGCCAATTCTGGCGCAAAATATAATATTTGTAGTAATACGGGTAGGGAAAACAGAAAGCATCACGGAATGATCCAGAAGACCGAAAATATAAAGAATAATTGGGTTAAGTTATGATAAGATAAATTGGTGATTATTTAGTGGTTTAAACTGGGCTCACGGTGGGAGACTGCTGAATGTAAGACCGTGTAAAGCAGTACGCAAACGCTGAGAAAGGTAAGGTGAATTATTACAATTTAAAAAGATCAACAAGGAGCTACTTTAACATTCACCGTTATTTGCAGAGACAATGTGTAAACTGGTAGCTAGTGCTTAATTGGATAGTGCATTATATGACAATATTTCGTCATATCTCATAGTGTGCAATGCAAAATGAAGACACAGCCAGCGCTTAAGTACACTCAGAAAAAGGGTACCAAACTGTACTATTCTTGGTTGGGTTTTAAAGATGTAACATTCCTTTAATTAGAGAAAGATAGGCACTAAAGATACAGAAGAAAATGTACCGTTTAACAGGCTTTCTTTTCTGAGAATGTAGGTAGAGTGTTATACTTGTATGTACACTGACTAGTATCCACCCCAGCTTTATATAAACTACTTCACCAGTGAATGTTCTGCCCTGTTTTCCCTGTTATAGATGACTCAAGACTCCTTAGCTCTGAAAGAAGAGGGAAACAACTTGTTTAAAAGTGATGATGTCCAGGGAGCCCTGAGCTGCTACACCAAAGCGCTAAAGCTGAGCGGGAGTGAGTCTGAGAGTGCTGTGCTGTACCGAAACCGATGTGCCTGCTACCTCAAACTGAACGACTACAACAAGGCCAAGGCGGATGCCAGCAAAGGTACACCATCTATAAGCAAAAAGATACAGAAACCCACTAGTGGCATCTCTTCTCAATGAAAATAATGCATGGAGACAACTTATTATTGCATGGGAATGAGATAATTAAGTTCTGGCCATGTCATGGCCACGGCTTAGTAACACTTGGGAACAAGATCATTTAGTTGTAGACACTTCTGCCAAGTCCATGTACCGTCTGTGTCTGAGTCCATGTGTATTAAGTATGTGAACTAGGGGTCTCTTTTTAAGAATTACGCCATGTCTCACTTCAAGTGATGCCAATATATCAGCATAATTAATTCCAAGATGAAAATCAGTTCACTCTTAATTTCTACAGAAAAGCTTATCCTCTGCGTAGCCCTTGACACCACATGCGGCCGTCTTCTTGTGGGCACAACACAATGATCATGCTTTATCAACACAATGATCATGCCTTATTACTATTAGCCATCCTTAATTATATTGTTCCCATATCTTACTAAGTAATGGCCACTCATTAGTTAACAGTTACCACATGTTAATAAGTTGTGGCCACACTTTATTTTTACTAAGAAGGGTCACCAGCAAGGCTCCGTTAAAAAGCCAACTGTCATATGATTTAGATTTGTAGGACAACAGGCCTGTCAACTCAGTAATATATGACATATGTAGACATTAGATCAATAGAATCACCTTATATACTTCAGAATAAATGTTATACATCTCTAACATAATCACTACACTAAAGCAGCACAAGCACATGATGCACAGTCAGGTAGAATAATCACAGATGGATTCCAAAGCAAATTTAGAAACCAAAATGTTATAACAGAACTTGCTCAGCCTAGGTCTGGAAGCTGTGAGTCTAAACTAGTAATATGTTTTTGACAGCACTTGAAACAGACCCAGGTGACATCAAGGCCCGCTTCCGGCGTGCACAGGCTTTGCATAAGCTTGGACAGCTGGATCAGGCCTTCCTTGATTCACAGAAATGTGCACAGCTGGAGCCCAAGAACAAAGCATTTCAAGAGTTGCTCAGGCAACTCGGTGCTGAGATCCAGCAGAAGGTGAGATAATTTACATTCATACGACATTAATTTACTGGGCTTGTTGCTAACTGTAATATTTACCCAGGATTGGTTCCTTTTGCATATATACACTGAATTGCATATATACACTGAATTATACATGGTTTATTTGGTAGTCTTATCTGCACTTATACCACAATTCTGTTTACTGGTCAGAAAGTACATTTAATTTTTTTTTCTTTTTATAAAAGCAGCTCTGAGAGCAGTGAAGGCTAATATATTATCGTTTCTATAGTAATAACCCATTCACAGGGACTTGTATGGTGAATGTTCTGCATAATCTAAACCTAATAATAAATAGATTAAAAATGTTTTGTTATTTAACAAAAAAGTGTATTCATTGTTATGGTGAAGTTTCTGTAAGGAGATTTTTGTTTAATTGTTATGGAAAGAGTCTCCAGTGTCAGTGTTTTTTAATAGTCAATGTTAAGCATAAAGACATTCTTTGTCTTTCAAGTGTTCTGCCACAAGAACTTTGCGGTTTCTCTGTAACACGCTGTATTTTTTGTGTCTTAAGCGAAAGCGAGGGCATGACTGTTTATAGCTGCTATAATTTAAGTGATGACAGGAATTAATCACAACATTAAATATAACTATAAATTAATAAAAGGTATGATGTCATTCATTAATGAATTAAAATAGTATTTGTTGGCAAAATTCTGTGGTGTAAGAGGAATAAACCACTTTGGGATGTGCTATTATAGGAAAATATTCAACTTCAGGTTGTCGATTCAACCTGAATTCAACCTGCCGTTGATTATTTTCCTATAACAGCATGGCATGTCATGTTTTATACTCATTTGACATTTTATCAGGTTAACCTTCCGTACCATGCATTGTGCATGATTATTGACTGTATGATATTGTATGATCTTGACCTTTGTGCCCCCATCTACCCCATCAAAGAAAGGGATGTCTTCCCATTAATAAGTGATTAGGCAAATTGTGCATATCAACAGATGGACTACAGTCAGTAATTACATACCTGAACTGCCACCTTAGTGTGTTTGGGCGAGGACTGGGAGAGTAGCACTGACAAAAAATTATTGAAAGGGCCAAACACAGAAAGGTACACGCGCTATAGCCTACAAACAGTCCTATGTCACTGGCTTTCTTCACTGTTTAAGGCAGAGGTGGGGAACCTTTTCAGCTGGCAGATCAATAAAAATAAAAAAAAAGTTAAGATTTTTTTCTTTAAAAAGCCAGAGAAAAGCTAACGTTTTTATTTATTTATTTATTTTTACATTTTTATATGCCTCTTCTTATTATTATTAGTTGCTATCTTTACTATTATTGCATAATTATCAAAAGTGGTAATGTAACGAAGGCCATTTCACGTTTTGCATGTTCTTGACCTAACAGCCTACACTTCACCTAATAGGCCTGTAGGTGGTACTTGGACTTCATTTAACCGACTATGATAGCTTCATCAAATGGTAAATAAATACAAAATGCAGTATGTAAGTAAGAGTAAATTGAACACTATTTAACGTTAATGTCAATTCCACAAATGCAATTTCGTCTGTCCATTTGGACTGGAAAGAACAATACTAGTCATCTTTTTCTATTTTTACTTCTAGCTATTCTACATCTGTTAAAAAACTGAAAACATTGTCCAATGAAATTTGAGTTTGTTGTTCAAGATCACGATTGGTGTATACATGACAAACAGGTATCGATTATGAATTATGTAATATTATAAAATATGTAGAATTTTAATTCAATCGGTACCCTAGCTTTCGTGATTGTTTTTATTAATTTTTTTCCCGCTGTCGAGCCATAGGCAATCACTGAAAGAGCCATATATGGTTTGCAAGCCATAGGTTCCCAACCACTGGTTTAAGGCTTCACTAGGGATGGGCGATATTTCATTGTTTGCAATATAACGGTAGAAATTCTCCCCACAATAAGAATTAGTCTTCCCACGATAATAACGATAAAGCCTAGTTGATGACCTATTTCTGTGTGCGACGGTTTGTGACCCATTCATAGCTCACGTGCAGAGCGAAAACAAGTATGGCGGAAGGTGGACGTGGAGCTGAGGAGGAGTTTATTGCTAAACGAGGAGCCTGGTGTTTGGATTTTTACTGGGTTTTTTTTTAAATTCTTTTATGTAATTGGTATATTTTAGGAGCCTATCTGATGATGGGTAAGTTTTATTTTAGATCAGTGTTTGTGTTTCTGAGGCTCTCAAGACTGCATGCAGCTATCACTTGTAGCCAAAAACAGTGGTGATTGGTACTATATTTATATCGTTATCGCAATAAATACCAGAAAATATCGTGATATAGTTCAGTCCATATCCATATAAGTCCATATCCAGATAAGTCCATATCGCCCATCCCTATTGGTCACATGGTGCTAACACTGTTTACATGTGCTTTCATTCCTCTAGGCTGTGCAGCTCTCTTCCACAGACTCCCGCGTTCAGCAGATGTTCAAACTCCTCTTGGACAACTCTGCACAGGCCTCAGACAGACAGAAGGTTCTCATATCTCTATTATTATTTGTCACTCATAAGTCATTTATCATACAGATTGACATTACCTTGACTTCCATGGTGCAAAATGGACTGTTTTGCTCAGGCTGCTCAGAATCTGGTGGTGATCTCACGTGAAGATGCCGGAGCAGAGCAAATCTTCAGAAATGATGGCGTGAAGCTCCTCCAGAAACTGTTGGAATCTCAGCAGGAGGACATTGTCCTCTCAGCGCTCAGAACTCTGGTTGGCCTGTGCACAGGACATCAGTCCAGGGTGAGGTGCTTGGTGAAAGATGCTAGAGCTGGCAGCTTTACTTCATTCAAATCAGTTCATGCCCCAGGTGACTTGTAGATAAATACATGTGTTGCTTATGCAAATCCCTCTTTGCTTACAGACAGTGGCCATTGTGAATGAAGTGGGCATGGACAGGCTGTGTGGCGTCATGGGCTCTGCGGTTTCGACTGTGTCTCTTTCGGCCTGTCACCTGCTTCAGGTCATGTTTGAGGCTCTCACCCAGGGTATGAATAAGGAAGTCAGAGGGAAGGATGAGGCTATACTGCCAGGTGAGGGTCCTGAACTGAGCAATAGACATGCATAATGATTAAACATTCCTCATATATGCCAGTGTTTTTCAAATGATTCCATCCTATCTGTAGTGTATATATGATTTCTATAAACAAGAAACCATTTTCTCATTCAATAAACTTTCAAAATATGCAACTACATAACATGAATACAAAACTACAACCTTTACTCTCTCACAATACAGGTCGACAATATGATTAGACAGACATGAGAGGATTATCTTAACAATAAGCTGTTCTTAAGATGTTCTTATATAATCGTATCCAGCTTTCCAACGCTAAAGCAATAAAAGAAAATGTAATTACAGAAACCTAACCGTCCTCTTATGCCATGTGGTATCCACACATGATCAGGATAAAACTGAGGCACTTTTTGAAAGCATTCTACAAAAATACATGCTCACATAAGTGTTTAGTTTTGAGGGAATGGGTTTCCATTGTTTCTCAGTAGCAATGGGTTGTGTTGATAATCTTGTGCTTGATAATCACACATGCGACAGATGTGGTAGATAGAATTAGAGTGAGTTTAGAGATAGATTATGGGGTGGGGGGGGGGAGGCTGGAGTGTTCCTTTAAGCATGGTTTCATCTAAGAGATTCATATTTAAGAATGTTAATATTATAGTGTATTTGCTTTTGCCAGAGCTATCTATTTTATTCTAAAATATTCTAGTAGTTCATGATACTCTCTAGCAACAAGCAAAACAAAAGTTTTTCTTCAGTTATGTGTGCAGTTATGTGATTTTTGCAGTTATTATTATCCTACATTTTAAATCATAGCCAAAAATACTATGCATTTTTTTTCTTTACATTTCAAACATTCTCATGTTTTATATCTTGGCATATGTGTGAAATAAAACAACGAGATACTGATATGTGCATGTTGTTAGGCTATGTAGTTAATTTATAATATATAATTAATTTCCCCTTTATCTTCTTAAACTCACATTTATTGTGCAGGATCATCAACAACATACAGTATATGAATGAGTGCCTATGTAGAAATGTTTTTCATCTGCTTCTGTGAGATAGAGCCATCCCGTGAGCTACGTTCCATGCTGCGCCATCTTATTGACATGCTACCTGCATCGAGTGTGTCCGGACCAGGACGTGACAGTGCTATCAACCTCCTGGTCAAACAGGTGCCCCGGAAATCTCAGAAAAATCCAGACAACTCCCTCAGCCTGTGGGTTATTGATCAAGGTGAGGTGGTGCACAACATCTGATTTACATCTGGTTAGCCAACCTGTGGCAGAGGACAGCATGTGCAAATCAGTGCAGTATCTGTTTCATCTGTTATCAGAATCACTAACATTTTCCAGGATATGCTCACACACATGATGCGTCTTCCCCACAGGCCTGAAAAAGATTCTGGAAGTGGCAGGGACAGTTCCTGAGATAACAGATGGTCCACCTCTCACTGACAATACTCCTATGAACTGCTCTGTCCTGCTTAATAAGTTATATGATGATCTGAAGGGTGACAAAGAGAGAGAGAACTTCAACAAGTTGTGTGAGGAGTATATCCAGTGAGTATATCCAGTGATGCAAATTTGACAAAGAAAATAAGATATATGTTTTTTTGCTTCTAATCATCACAAAAAAAGTAACTTCTAGCAATGTGTTTTCTGTGCAGGTACCATTTTGGAGGCCCAGGCTTGGAACGCAAACTGCGTGCAATACAGACGGTGTCAGTGTTGCTTCAGGGCCCCAGCGACGTGGGCAACCGTACCTTGGAGATGTCAGGCATGATGGATGCTGTCATTTCTTTGTGTGCCTCTGAGAATGTCGCCCATCAGCAGGTAGCAGTAGAGGCACTCATTCATGCTGCGGGCAAGGCCAAGAGAGCATCCTTCATCACAGCAAACGGAGTGGCACTGCTGAAGGACCTTTACAAGAAGAGTGAAAATGAACAGATACGGGTGCGAGCGCTTGTGGTGAGTATTCACTAACGCCACATTGGCGGGTTATGGTTTCTTAATATAATAATATTCCCATACCCCAAGTGTACCAAATAATAACCCCAAATCAGCTAGTACACCTTATGTGTTCCAAAGTTTGCCTATTTAATTTTGCACTGGAGCTACAAAGCTAGCTAACAAGTAAGGTAAGCTCCAGTTTAGCATTGTACAGACTGCATGTTTTGTACTTAAACAGTTCATATAAGACAGTAAATCCCTATTAATCCCTATTAATAAATTAAATATACAAATCAGATTGGATTTGTATTATTATTATTATTTGAATCACCTCTAAAGTAAAATTTCACCTTCAACATTAGAACAAACTTCGGATGCCAAACATGTCTTGGATAAGTTACTGCAATTAGGGTAAGGTAAAGTGTATTTCTGTAGTAAACTCTGTAGTTGACCGTACACTACTGCAATTATGACCTTGCAGACCTTTGGCATTCTAGCTGTCAGTGTTTTGAGGTTATCTGCAGAAATTTCACCCCATGCTTCCTGAAGCACCTCCCACAAGTTGTGTTGGCTTGTTGGGTACTTTTTTTCATATCATCCATTCAAGCTGCTCCCACAACAGCTCAATGAGTTTGAGGTTGTGTTGGCCAATTCATTACAGACAGAATTCCAGCTAACTGCTTGTTCCCTAAATAGGTCTTGCATACTTTGGAGCGGTGATTTGGGTCATTGTTCTGTTGTAGGATGAAATTGGCTCCAATCATGGCATTGGCAACAGTCAGTGACATCACCAACGACCTCCACAGGGCAGGGGTGAAGGAATCACAATCCACCGTTCGAAGAAGGCTTTGAGAACTGAAATGCAGAGGCCATACCACAAGATGCAAACCACTCAACAGTAGTAAGAATTTGAAGGCCTGATTGGAATTTGCAAAGAAATACAGAGATGAGCCACAAAAGTTCTGGAATGAAGATTAACCTCTGCCAAAATGATGGAAAAGCCAAAGTGTAGAGAAAGAAAGGATCTGCTCATGATCCAAAACATGAGCTCATTGGTCAAGCATGGTGGAGGTAGTGTCATGGGTTGGGTTCGCATGACTGCTTCTGGAACAGACTTACTCATTTTTATTGATGATGTAACTCATGATAGTAGGAGAAAACTACTATCAGTAGGAGAAGCTGCAGTAAAAGCCTGGAAAAGCATCGCAAAAGAAAAATGCAACCGTTTGGTGATGTCAGTGGGTCGCAGTCTTGATGCAGTTATTGCAAGCAAGGGATAAACAACCACATATTAAGTATTAGTCTTAAAGTAAATTTAAGTAAATATCTATTCCTATACTTTTGCTCAGCTAAAAATTGGGTGGTCTGCCACCAAAGGTGCCATGTTCTAAGTTGTTTAACACTTCTAGATGTAAATATCAGGAAATGAAACTGAAATTGTGATCTATCGTGTCATATTCTTCTTTTGATTTCAAACCCAGATGTCTTCGGTGTATAGCAAAAACAAAAGAATTGGCCATGCCGTTCCAATAGTTTTAGAGAGAATTGTATGTATACAAGTTATCAAAGCAATGTACCTGAAATGGTGTAATGTAATCTCACACCAAGTACACTGGGCCATTTTTGAATACGGAAACTATGTGGTGTGTTACAGGGATTGTGTAAACTCGGCTCAGCTGGAGGCACAGATTTCAGCATGAAGCAGTTTGCGGAAGGGTCAACTCTCAAACTTGCCAAACAGTGCAGGAAGTATGTTTCTCAATTCCAGGCATATCACAACTGATAAGAACAGACACTTACCTTCCACAATTTCCAGTTACAGTAATTCATACTCTGATTATGTTGGCAATTCTTCCAAAGATGAATTGTTTAGATATGAACAATATGATAAATAGTACAGACCATGAATGAGCACTACATTTTATCATTGGTATAATACTATTGGTATAATTGGTATAACTATGCATAAAGATGGAAGTGCATACAATAGGTCACTAGCTCCATAGTCTTCTGTAATGTGTGCTATTTTGGCAGGTGGCTGTGCAATGATTCTCTTCCTCCGACCTCTCGGCGCTGGGCTGTCGAAGGCCTGGCCTACCTCACCTTTGATGCTGATGTGAAGGAGGATTTGGTGGAAGATAAGAATGCTCTTCAGGCTATGTTTCAGCTGGCTAAGGTAACTGCAAAACTTGCAAAACAAAAGGCAAATGTAATTCAAATAGGGACAAGATTTGTCCTGTGTAAGGAAAGATGGCCCTGAATTCCACAGGGCACAAAGGGTTGTGTATCATATACCAGCTGGCACTAATGATTTGCGGATATTTCCATGTGAAATCACTTAATGAAAGTGTTGCTATGTGATCAAAGTGACTGTATACAGGATGTGTCAATAAAAAGATGTTTTTATTATGTTTTATATACAAGCATATAAAACACCACGTGAGAAACTTAGCAGTTGGAGGTGTATCTAATTAACTAGCAACTCAGTGTAATACATGTAAACTCTGGGCTGCTGTGTTATCTGGTACACATACCATGAGGGTATATAATTTCGGACTGTAGGCCATCTGTTGTTAAGCACATTTTGCCAGGCACCTGTTTATCAGTGAAAGGGGAATGTTGTATGATCTGTAAAACCTTTATAACTTCCCAGCTCATTCTCTCCCACACACATTCATTCTCTCTCACTCATTGTAGTCTGAAGATAAAACGGTATTGTTTGCCATTGGATCTACATTGGTAAACTGCACCAATAGTTATGACATCGAGAAGCCAGATCCTCAGTTGGTGGAATTGGCTAAATATGCCAAACAGCACGTACCAGAGGAACATCCAAAGGTATCAGCATACATCAACACATTCGCCCAATACAAACAACATCAGTAATCCTTATCATTTAGAAATGCAAATAAGAAATCGATAATGATGGTTGTCCTGGTCTGCAGGATGCTCAACCTTTTGTGGAGAAACGTTTGGTCAAGCTTTTGGAGGCTGGGGTGGTTTCAGCTTTGGTGTGCATGGTTAAACAGGAAAGTCCTGCTCTCACTGACACATGCAGAGAATGTATTGGCAGGTGTGTATGGTTATTATATATATTCACTTACCATGATGATTTCATTAGAAAGCACAGATAATATGTAGCACATGTAACTCAGATACACTGACCTCTGAAAGCAGTTCAATTTCTCTCTCACACAGCACTCTCTTTAGCATATCCTGATAACATCTGTCTCTTCTCCTCCATGTCAGGGTGTTCCTGGCTCTAGTGGAACGCCAAGAAGACCGGGGAATGGTAGTGGCACAGGGTGGAGGAAAAGTAAGAAGATCCCCCACCACAAGCAAAACCAAAATACTGAAGTATTTCTAAAATTACTACACAATACCATTCATATTGTTAATTTACATATTGATCAAAACATGTTTATCATCATGCAGGCATTGTTACCGCTGGCATCAGAAAGCACAGATGTAGGTAAAATCAAAGCAGCACAAGCACTGGCCAAAATCACCATCACCTCAAATCCTGAGATTGCCTTTCCTGGGGAGAGGGTAAGACAAAGATGCAGTAATCTGACCCCAGTCTTACTGTCCTTCTTTCGTTGTCTGTGTGGCACTTGTCCAATACTATTTTTCAAATGCATTTTTGCAACAATTTAATTTGCTGCTTATGTTTTGTTCAGTTTGTTTAGTTAGATGGAAACATTACTAGAACTGTAATGTTTGACACATTTTAGTGATTGGTGTTTGTGTGTGCAGGTTTATGAGGTGGTGCGTCCACTTGTGAATCTCTTGGCCCTGGATTGCTCTCTCCTGCAGAACTTTGAGGCTCTGATGGCCCTCACTAACCTAGCTGGCATTAGTGACAGACTCAGGTTAGTCCAACTGATATATGAAAGCACTGACAGGCTAGCTGACAGTCAGTAAAGAGTAGCTGAAAGAGAGAGACTTGATCAATCCAAACCTGTTTTGGTTTACAGACAGAAGATTATTAAGGAGAAAGCTGTATCTAAAGTGGAGGGCTACATGTTTGAGGAGCATGACCTGGTTCGAGCAGCAGCCACTGAGTGCATGTGTAACTTGATCTTAAGCCCTGAGGTATGTCCAAGTTTTACAATAGAATTAAAACACATGGTGTTCAATCTCAAGTGCTTTCTCATTTTTGTATATTAGTTAACTCCTAGAAGTGTTGAAGTGTTTAGTTTTATATTTGCCTGATTCCTCAGGTGCAGAAACTTTATCTGGCCACAGACAGTGACCGATTGAAACTCTTGGTACTGTACAGTGGTGAGGATGATGAGAGACTGAGGAAGGCTGCTGCAGGAACCCTAGCAGTGCTCACTGGGGAAAAGCCAGAGCTGTGTGCACGGATCCCCAGCACAGTAAGTTGTTTCAGTATATTGGTCCACAAATCTGTCTATAAGTTTTGCAACTGAAATATACACAACAGGCCAACAACACAAATCAGGATAATTTAGAAGTTCTTCTTAAAGTAAATTTTTTTCTGGTTACATAGATTTCTTAACACACTTTTTTTCCATTTAAGAATATTTGTTTAATATTTTGTGGACTTTTTGTTATATATGAGTACAGTTTGTGGTGTCACAAAATAGACTCCATGGCTTTAAACCTATCATGTCTGATATGCAGATTATTAGAGGATGATGTGGTGCCCTGAAATCTAGCTACGGATTATAGATAACAACAGTTTAAACTGAAACTCCGTTACTGAAGTCTCATGTCTACATGTGACAAATGTGAGCTTGTTTACTACTGGTCACCTAGGCAGCTAGTGAACAATAATAATATGTCAGTAACTGAAGTCACCATACTAATATGTCAACAATTTAAATATGAAATATCAATGTGAAGTTTTGTTGCACTGGCACTTCACATTAACATCTTTCACTTGCGCCATGGACTCTGAACAGATACGACTTCTGTTTTGAACTTAAAGTGGAGAATAAATGCATATTTCTCTGTCCAAAATTCCAAACATTTTACTTTTGTCATTGACTTTTTGTCGCATGTCATCACAACACTGATCAAACCAGAGAGAGGAAATGAATTTTTTTTTTTAAAAATCTATGAAAGATTCCTTTCTCATTGAGTTGGCTTCAGGTAAATAATTTACATAAATGCATGTGACAGGCCACAGCAGAGGATTTGCTACAGACTCTGTGATGGTACGAGTTTAAAAAGCAGGGAGTTTTTCTTTGGACGTTGATCTGTTCTTCTGCAGTACTTTGAGCACTTGGTTTGGGCTGCTGAATACTTTACTGGGTCCACAACTGTACTGCAGTCTGCCAGTTGATGACCCTTTCCAAATGTAATAGCATAGCATGATCAGTGTATTGGGAAGGAAAGAGGAGACAGATGAGGATTTCTACCATGCATATTCATAGAGCATTTATAATGAGAGTATAATAGCGGTAAAGGTGTGTGGAATCCATGCTGCTATGCCATTTTATTAGTTTATTTGTTCGTAAAAGTGAAACGATTAATAACCAATTTTTATGTTTAATGGTCGCAAATTATTACATTTAAGCTGTACAATAGACATTTTAAATGCACTTTCTAAGTTTTAGTCTATAGACCTTTACTTTCTATGACATATGAGAACATATTTAGTTATGCTTTTACCCTACTCACTTACTGTAAGTGGAGATTGGGACATTTTGTCCTTTTCATATCCAGTGGCCTGTAGAAATCCTTTATTTTACAATCTATGGTTCATTCATTTTCTTTATGTCTGTTCTTCACTTTAGACCAGTCACTGGTTGGAGATCTTGCAGGCTCTGCTGTTGAGTGACAGTCAGGATCTGTGTCACCGTGGTGTGGTCATCATACTGAACCTGATGCAGGCAGAGAGGAGTCTAGCTGAAAAACTAATGGAGAGCGAGGCTCTAGAGATCCTCTCTGTCCTGGCTAAAGCAACTGATGCTAACAAGGCTCCTGTCAGTAAAGCAGCCCAGCGCTGCCTAGACGTAGCTCTGGAGTACGGCCTTATCAGGAGCAACGATGGCAAAACCAGTGGAATATCTGAACCGTAATTGGATGGGTTATCCATACACAGGAAGTTCACTACGAGTCTTAATTCTAAGTTTGCATACCTTATTTTCAAATGTAATATGTGCTTATAGTAAACATTTAAGTCTTTAGAGCTCTGCTAGTGGATGCACTTGTTAACAGATATCAGGACTGAAATAAGAATGGAGAGCAGGGAAGAGATTGGTATTTTTTGCACCAGACATACTCATTTAATAGCACATTTTAATCCTTGATTTATGATGAGATAAAAACAGTGTCATTTCAGCAGAGTTGCAACCACCTGTTTCTTAGTGGTGTATTTATCCCCTGCTGAAAAATCCATCTTAGTCTGAGCAGCTACCAGCTGCCAAAATACAGGCCAAGCTGGTTGAGCTGGCAGACCATCTTTGCCAGCTGGTAAGTGCTGGTTCTGAACAATTTCTGAATTATTGCAACTAATGCCGTATAGTAGTTATTTTAAAGAAAATAACACTGTGAGTAGCATGGCCCCTGGTTGAATCCAGAGCTTGGGCTACTGTCTGTGTGGAATTTCACATGATCTCTCTGTGGCCACATAGGTTTCCTCCAGTTAAATGCATTGGTGACTTTAAAGTAGGTGTGAATGTGTGTGCATGTTGCCTTGCAATGGATGGGCGTGCCATCCAGGGTGTATTCCTGCTTCACACCCAGTGTTCCCAGGATAGGCTCTGGATCTACCTTCTACCTGACCAGGATGAAGAGGAAGATGAATGAATGCATGAGTGAAAACCACCATTACAAGCCTGGCTTGTGTTTTTAGCTGCTAGTAGTTGGCCAGACCAAACTGTATTTTTCAGCAGGGCCTTCACACTGAAAGACAGTACAAATGTAGAGACCAAATATTTAATTCACTACCATTTACTCGCACTGAAGATTTTTGTTAGTTTGTTTTCCTTCTAGTTTTAGTCCTTCTGCGTTCCAGTGAACCATTATATTACTTTGTCATGCAATTGTTCGATATAATACGTGAACTTTATGGTATGTAACAGTGATGTAGCCATGAACAACCAATGTGGTTATTTACCACGCTGCTTTTACCTAGGCTGCACTATTACCATTCGCGTTCATTTCCTTTGAAAGGGTTTTATATGTTGCAGCTT
The DNA here is from genome assembly GCA_023630585.1 of Cranoglanis bouderius. Lineage (NCBI taxonomy): Eukaryota > Metazoa > Chordata > Actinopteri > Siluriformes > Cranoglanididae > Cranoglanis > Cranoglanis bouderius. Next base: position 10,401,371 of record CM042545.1, read on the forward strand.
TTATATAATATCGATGGACCACAGCATAACTAAAAATAAATAAACATTTCATATGTTTCTGGAGATTCATTGTTTTATTCATTGTTTTAAATAAAGATATGCTATACGTAGAGCAGACATCCTCTTTACCTTGTGAAAATCTTACTGCATGTGTCATATTGCGTCAGTAAAACCACGTGACGAGCCAGATTACTTGACGTAAGGAATGAGCGGAAACCTATGTGTTGCCAGGTCTCCGGTTTTCCACCAATCTTGGAGTATTTCCGAAATGTTTCTTCGGGTTTATGTTCTCTGCTAATTGGGTCAAATATATTTTAAAAATGCAAATAGTAAAAAGCTATTACACATACATGTAATCTGCTTGTGATTAAAATGTCGGGAATTAACATGTGCATCAGAAATAAACTATCGCAAGCTATAGGCAACTGTGCTTAATGCAACATGTGAAATAATACGAGATAATTTTAGAGCCTTCTTCAGAAATATTTAGGGAAGCTGTATGCTTTAATACTATTTCATTTTTTTAATTCTACGTTTATTTATTTATTTATTTTTACATTTTGATGATGGAGTGGGAATGATAGTCACAATGTGAGAAACCAACAGTGTACCTCATTTCTCACTATTTTAGTAAAGTTCTGTGTAAATGGTTTCGTAGGCCAAACAAACTAAAAAAAATTCACCAGCTTTTCAAAAAATTCGGTGAAACTGATTTTCTTTGTTTTCATGTAGCCTACGTATTTTGATAAATGCCAGTCAGCCAGTCTCATACGTGCATTTACACAAACTCAGGAGCTCTTGTAAGATACAAAAGTTTTCCCTGAACTACTGGATTTTCATGAACACCACATTGTCTGTGTAAATGCTCCTGCAAACAATTTAGGCAAATTAGGCTGATTGTTTAGGATGAGTATTCTACATAGAACGATATGAGTACAATAGAACGTGTTTTGTGGTTGGGAGGATATTCTTCATGCAGATCTGGCAACCCCGAAGGCTTTCAAGAATGAGAGAATTCATAAGGAGGGGGTACTGGGAAATCCGCTGATGTGTCTGAAAAACGTTTAATGTGTCGTAAACATGGACCGGACATCCTAAAGCCGCATAAGTGTTGTTTTTATTTTCCACCCACAGTGATTATCCGGTTCTCCGTATTGTCACTGTGTGTACAGCGATGGAGGGTCTGAAGCACATTTTAACTTACACCAACAAGGATTTTGTGTACGACGTGTGCCGGATTGGTGAAAAGACGACTGATGCTACGTCCAGGTTTGATGATGCGCTGAGATCCGGCTGGGAGAAGAAGATGAACCGCGGGCTTTTCAGGTATCATCTGGGGGATTTGGAGACGCGCGTGTTACCCGGCGAGTGTGGATATATCGCCCAGCTCAACATTCAGAGAGGCATCGAAAGGAGAAAACCTCAAGTAATCCTGAGCATTCGACAGCAGTTCGACCCCAAACTCTTTAACTTCAATAAAATCAATTCAGCGGAAATCTTGTTTGAGATGCAAAAAGTGGAAGAAAGTATCAATCAGAAAGGTTGCGCTCCAAACGGAACCGGAGCCACGTGTGTTGTGATCATAAACGCGAGTCCATTAGAGTTTGGTCACTGCTTGCTGGTACCCGAGCCTTCCCGGTGCCATCCTCAGATCTTAACGCCTCTAGCTCTCCAAATCGGGGTCGAGTCCTTGTTTCTTAGCGCCGATCCCGGATACCGAGTCGGGTTTAACAGTCTCGGGGGGTTTGCCTCCGTTAATCATCTACACCTTCACGGATATTACTTGAATCACGCTTTAAGGATCGAGTCGGCCCGCACAGAGCTGATCTTTCCCAAAAAGAGCTTGTACAAGCTTGTGGACTTTCCGAAAGCGTTCATGTTTTACACGGATGGCCACGAGGAAGCGCGCGCCGTCGCCACCACCGTCTGCAGGCTCACCGATGTTCTCGTAGAGAGAAATGTTGCCCACAATGTCTTCATGACCCGAGGCTGCCATCCAGACAGTGAAAACAAAGTCCTGTCCTCAATGCGCCACGGAGTGCGCATCTTCATCTGGCCCCGAGTGTCGTGTTTTGGCGCGAAAGAGGAGTCAGCCTTTAACGTGGCACTGTGTGAACTGGCCGGCCATCTTCCGTTTAAAAACAGAGAGGACTTTGAGGGCTTGGGTGAGGATGAGGTCAAAGCAATTGTTCAGAGGTACCTCCTCAGTGACGAAGAGTTTGATGACTTACAAAAACAAATTGTTGAAAAATTACTTGACCGGACTGCTGAATATTTATAACTACCGTTATGTGTTTCTAGATGTCGCCTATAACCATAGCATTTCAAGGATACCTTAGAAAAATTCACCCATTCTCCCACTTTCAGTAACCATGTGTCCTGGTTAGGGTCGTACTTGGTGATCTTAGAAATTCTTCCTTACAGCGGTTCACGATATTTTCTGCAACAGAGGACTCTAAAAATGAAACTACTTGAATGGCTCCACTTCTGTTATGTGCACCTTGGTGCTTGAAAGTTTGTGAACCCTTTAGAATTTTCTACAGTTCTGCATAAATATGGTCTAAAACATAAGTCCTAAAAGTAGATAAAGAGAACCCAATTAAACAAGTGAGACAAAAATATTACTTGTTACTTGTTCATTTATTTATTTATAAGGATCCAATATTACATATCTGTGTGAATCTTTGCTTTCAGTATCTGGTGTGACCCCCTTGTGCAGCAATAACTGTAACTAAACATTTCTGGTAACTGTTGATCAGTCCTGCACATCAGCTTGGATGAATTTTAGTCCATTCCTCAGTACAGAACAGCTTCAACTCTGGGATGTTGGTGGGTTTCTCACATGAACTGCTTGCTTCAGGTCCTTCCACAACATTTCTATTAGATGAAGGTCAGGACATTGACTTGGCCATTCCAAAACATTAACTTTATTCTTCTTTAACCATTCTTTGGTAGAATGACTTTTGTGCTTAGGGTCGTTGACTTGCTTCATGACCCACTTTCTCTTGAGGTTCAATTCATGCAGAGATGTCCTGCCATTTTCCTTTAGAGTTCGCTGGTATATTTCAGAATTCATTGTTCCATCAATGAATGCAAGCTGATTGTCATCCCATTAATTGAAAACACCTGACTTTAATTTCTCCTTCAAATTACTGCTAATCCTAGAGGTTCACATACTTTTGCCACTCACAGATATGTAAAATTGGATCATCATTTTCCTCAATAAATAAATGTATAATATTTTTGTCTCATTTGTTTAATTGGGTTCTCTTTGTCTTCTTTTAGGACTGTGAAAATCTGGTGATGTTTTATTTATGCAGATATATAGAAAATTCTAAAGGGTTCACAAACTTTTAAGCACCACTGTAAGTGACTTGACTATGTATATGTATTATAGTGCTTTTCCACTGTTCCACAGTTTTGCTCCTTTGGACAGATGGCTGTGGCAATGTCACAATTCAAACTTGTTATTGCCAGATGATAGATTAGTTTCTGTTCCTTCTGCTTTTTGTGAATATTATTGTGTCATTGTTGTTCTATTGTTCTTCCTTGTTTTATGTGCTTTCATAATAAAATTGTTTGTGTGTGTGTGTGTGTAGTACTGTTCTAATGATAAAGAACATTAAAACAAAGAAACTTAAAAGTAATATAAGCCAGCTGGGACAAATGATATCCCGTCTTGTGTCAAATGCCAGGATAATAAAATTCTCTGTTTACTGCAGATGTCATCATTTAGTCATAAATATTGAATGTGTGCAATCTTCACCTACTGGTAGCACTTGTACAACAATGAGTCTACTCTGGTTTGTGCATGATTCTTTTCTGTTTATATAACTTAAGAATGCTTGAGTTTTTATGAGTGATGTGTTTAATTGATTTGTTGTCTGGCTCTGATAACACTGGTTTACAAGGTTTTTGTTTTCTTCATAATTTTTAGTATGCCAGATAGATTTTGAGATGCTGTTCACAGAAATAACTTTAAATTTTTCCCATCACGCAAGATTTTTGAGAAACAGCCAATTTTGTAATAAAAATTACGAAATTTTCAAATCGCAGTGTTTCCCATAGTCATGGGTGTTAATGTTTTAGCTACATGGCAGTATTCCTAATCTTCTCTAGTCACAATCATGATATTTTACAGCCACACTAATGTAATGCGTACTACAAGCTCGCTTAACTAAAATATTGCAAGAAAATTGGTCTGATCATGCATGCTCGAGCACGCTCAGACATGCCCAAGCGCGTCATCAATACGTACTTTGGCTTGTATCCATGGCAACGCTACCCTATATAGGCGTAACAGCAGCACTAAGCAGCTGCAGCAATCTTTCTTGATGTTAGTGTTAATGAGTATCGCATTGTAAATACAACTGTTCAGTTAAAAGACAATTAATTTAATTCCGTATTTTCTGAAATGTCGTGCCAATGTCGCAATAGCCCGGACATGTTTTGTTATATCTGTGGTGAGTTCACTTTGAAAGCACAGAAACGGAGTATGACCAAGCTCATAAAGAATATTCTTTATGAATATTCTTTAATACTCAATAAGAATATGAGTTATATTTTGGATGCAAAATTGGTGATCAGGACAAAGTATGGGCTCCTCATATATGTTGTGCATCTTGTGCCACCAGTCTGAGGGCTTGGCTAAACAGTGTGCATCCATCCATGCCATTTGCCATCCCAATGATATGGAGGGAACAGAAGGATCATGTGACTTGATTGCTACTTCTGCATGACGAATGTCTCAGGATTTTCTTCCAAGACTAGGAAGTTTATTGAGTATCCGAACCTTGCCTCGACGAAAGTCTTCCAGTTCCAAAGCCGCCAGAGATGTGGATGGTAGAGAACGAGGAGACTGAGGCGGACGAGCTGATGGAAGCAGCTGCGGCTGCTGATGATCCAGATTTCGAGCAATCAACATCCAGCGATCCTCATTTAATATCCCAGGCGGATCTCAACGATCTTGTCAGAGATTTAAATTTATCAAAGGATCAGGCAGAACTGCTTGGATCAAGATTGCAAGGTTGGAACCTATTGTCACCAGGTACAAAAATTTCTATAAAGTGGATAATCTGACCTTCTGCAGTGACATTGATGGATTGCTTTCTGCTCTCAGTTGTGAATATGATCCAGCAGAATGGCGACTGTTTATTGACTCATCACTGTTAAGCTTGAAAGCCGTTTTGCTGCACAATGGTAACACCTACCCTTCCATACCTGTTGGACATGCTGTTCATATGAAGGAAACGTACGAGAACATGCAGCTGTTGCTGAATCACATTCAGTACTCGAGGTACAACTGGATTATATGCGGGGATCTGAAGGTGGTTGCAATTTTACTTGGTCTACAGTTAGGATACACCATACAAAAGTATTGTTTTCTTTGCGAGTGGGACAGCCGAGCAAGAACTTCACATTACGTGGTCAGGGACTGGCCACCTCGCAGGAAATTGTTGCCAGGGCAGAGGAATGTTGCACATGATCCACTGATTGATCCGAAGAACATAATTCTTCCGCCACTGCACATCAAACTTGGACTAATGAAAAATTTTGTGAAGGCAATGAATAAACAAAGTGAAACGTTTGCATACTTGCGACAAATGTTTCCACGCATCAGTGACGCAAAGATAAAAGAAGCCGTTTTCGTTGGCCCACAAATCCGAGAGGTTATGATGGATAGTCACTTTGATGACCTTCTGCAGGGTGCCAAACGTGTTGCATGGACTGCCTTTAAGAATGTTGTGTCAAACTTTTTGGGGAACTACAAGGCACAAAACTACGTTGAACTGGTTGAAACTCTGCTTCAGGCATACAAGTCGATGAACTGCAACATGTCACTGAGGATACATTTTCTTCATTCGCACTTGGACTTCTTCCCAGCCAATCTCGGAGCCGTCAGTGATGAACATGGTGAGAGGTTTCACCAAGACATTGCCACAATGGAGAAACGCTACCAGGGAAAGTGGAGTCCATCAATGCTGGGAGACTATTGTTGGACACTGATACGTGAAGCATCGGACAGTGACTATAAGCGAAAATCTGCGGCAAAACATTTCTAGTTGTCTCTCATGTTGCTTTCTAACAATATCATAGTGTAGGCCTGTGCAATACTGAAGACATTACAGTGTTAATGTGTTAATGCAGTTTTCTTAAAAACCTTACGTGATAGAGAAAGTACCAATACACATTTGTGTTCAGCATATAAAAATCTATTGACTTCACCAAAAATTGTAGAGGAAACAAGGTTTTCCATAAAATTTGTTGACCATCTTAATCAGTTGGGGTAAACCTAATAATCTATGTCAGACACTGAATGCACAGCACTGTTAGCAACTACTTTGTGAGCTGCCTTTGAAATATAAAACAGAATAACAAACACTTTTACAATCAAAAGTGTGTGTGTGTGTGATTTTTAAATTTTAAAATTAGTTTAAATTATTATTATTAGTAGGAGTAGGAGTAGGAGTATTGGGTTTTTAAATATTTGCTCTCAGGTAAAATGTGGGCTTTGCAATAAATGAATTAAGTGCAGCATGGTGTTATATAGTAAGAATTTGAATGCAAGGCTGAAATACCCATTTAGTCATCTTTGTGAATACAAACCTAAGACAGAATTGCATTTGAAAAAGTGATAGACCTGATTTTACTCACACTTTCCTAGTAAGACAAATTCTGATGCTGACATTTTTGACTTTGTTACCTAACTGATCTCCTGATCATGTTACACCTTGCCAAATGAGTAAGCTCAGTTTCCTTATCTGGTCACAGTCCAGATACATATAATCATTACACGAGTCCACTTGCCTTTATGAACTGCATCTGGCTGCTGGCCAGTACAGCCTTTTATGGGGAAGAAATGAACTTTTATTGGTTTAGGGGGATTTCCTTTGCACTTGTTTGATTTGTTGTGTGGATATTCCTCACTATTGCATTATTGCACATCCAGGCAGGAGACCTACTGAACAGTGTATGTGTGACACCTTCTCATCTGTGGTCCAGGAGATGTTGGACACACTGTAGATGGAGAGAACTGTCTCTGCTGTCAAATCCCAGGCAAAGACAAATGTAAGTGGCAAGCAAAAATAATGAGCGTATTTGATTAGTTAATCAGTGGGAATGCCTTGATTGTGATTTCTCAATATGAGGGGTAATACTGGGAAGTGATGGTAAATTATCACACTATATTTTCTGTATAGGGAATGGAGAGAATTACTAAAATGTTTGGTTACAAGGCATGCAACACTTCTTTTCATCCACAGAAGGGAGCTGTTGGTCAGTTCTCAGGCTCCTTGTCCATCATACATGGAGAGTTTAGGCAACAGCACTGAGAAGGCCTTTGTGGGATCTGCTGTGACCCAAGCTTCCACAAATACAACAGGTTCTCAGAGTTCAGTGGACAAGTCTGTGAGCATATATGAGAGAGCAAACATCCTAGAGATACAGTTGTATTGCATCAAAGAAAACATTAAACTGTGCAAATGCTCAGAATGGTGAACATGACCAGTCAGTCATCCCCCTCCCCCCTACCCACCTACCCTTAAACTGAATTAGTTTAAAGAACAGTAGTGAGATCAGTCATTTGTGGGTATTCATCAACATGTAGATTCCTTTAGCTTATACTTGTCTGGTTGCATGTCACTTGGTAATGAAGTACATTAATGCAGTCTTATTGAAGTACTTCATTTGCTCTCATCTGCATTTTAGGAACAGGTACTGCCACCATGTAAACTTTGTTCATACTCATTCATTAAACTTCACTTTATCTGGAGCTTATCCTGGGAACAGTGGGCATGAGGCAGGAATACACCCTGGATGAGATTAAAACAACTTTTAAAAAAATTAAAACAACTATTCTTAATACTGTTAACCAGATACCTTGACAGAATTATATTGGTGAAAATAGTAGAATCTGAAAACAGAAAGGCTACATTTTTATAGTAGATGCATCATAACAGCAACTATGTGATTCACCTTCATATTCATCATAAATGTCCTCTAACCAAAAATATTTAGATAATAGCAATCCTGTGGTCAGAAACTGACACTGATGAAGTTCTAGAGGAAAAAAAAAAAAAAAAGTCTATAGTTGGTATAACGTATACTTACCAAATGGACCAATAGGTTAGAAATATGGTGACACAAAATGTAAACAAGCCTCTTGTAAATGCATGAGTTCATGGAAATCAGCCAAGCATGGAGCGAAATAATGTTTCTAACTATATAGTTAAACAGAGTAAAATGTCAATAATTTTTTTAATTCTTTATCCAGATATCTAGAATATATTGTATTTCTGCAGCACTCATTCTGTCTGGCACGCATTTTGTCAGTTTAGCCAACTTACATTTAAAAAAAACTGTTTCTTTGGTTCATTTTCTGCACCAGTGTGTAAGCTGTGTTCACACTTGCCCAAACAAACCAAAACCAATGGAGATAAACACACCTGGGTTCAACTAAAACTGACTAAATATTGCATGGGCAGCACAGTGGCACAGCAGGTCGCGCTGCTGCCTCACAGCTACACAGTCTTTGGTTTGATCCTGAGCTCGAATTACTGTTTGTGTGGAAGATGAATGTATGCTGAAGATGAATGAATTAATATTGCATAGGTAAAAGAGCCCCAATATAGTGACCAGTAAGTGTGTCCATGTTTTATGCCTGGTACCAGCACAATGACTTCTACTATGCCATTCCTGTTTATGTATTTGCCCCCGTAGTTACTAATTCCCCAAATCTATGAAACTGCATTCATAATGGGGTTCAGCTGGACTAAATGCAACTAGGCCTGATTACTACCAGCCCTGTCCAATCAAATCAACACTTAAATAGAACTTTTTCAACAGCATGGAATTGGTTAAAAAGTCTTTCCCAGTTCCACACTATGCCACAATTGAAAGAAATTACAGAAATAACGAAGAAGGTGATTGAAATGCATCAGTCTGGGAAGGGTTACAAAGCTATTTCAAAGGCTCTGGGACTCCAAAGGACCATAGTATCTCCAAATGGAAAAACTCAGCACAGTAATGAACCTTCCCAGAAGTGGCCGACCTTCCAAAATTCCTCCAAGAGCACAGCAACTGCTCATCCAGCAAGTCACAAAAGAGCCAAAGACAACATCAAAGGACCTACAGGCCGCTCTTGCATCAATAAAAGTCACTGTTCATGACTCCACTATCAGAAAGACACTGGGCAAAAATGGCATCCATGGAAGAGTGGTGAGACAAAAACCACTGCTAATCCAGAAGAGCATTAAGGCTTGTCTGAATAAGTGATTGACTGATGAGTCGAAAGTGGAACTGTTTGGAAGACAGGGGTCCCGTTACATCTGGTGTAAACCAAACACAGAATTCCACAAAAAGAACATCATATCTACGGTCAAGCATGGTGGTGGAAGTGTGATGGTGTGGGGATGCTTTGCTGCTTCAGGGCCTGGACAACTTGCAGTAATTGAGGGAAACATGAATTCTGCTCTAGCAGAAAATCCTAAAATAGAATGTCCGGTCTTCAGTCCGTAAGCTGAAACTCAAGCACAACTGGATTCTGCAGCAAGACAATGATCCAAAGCATAGGAATAAGTCTTAGTCCTAGAAGTAAGTGAAAGACTGATCTCCAGTTAACAGAAGCGTTTGGTTGCAGTTATTGCTGCTAAAGGTGGCACAACCAGATTTTAAGTTTAAGGGGGCAATTAGTGTTTCACATTGGTGATAGGTGTTGGATAACTTTTTTTGTTTCAATAAATAAACTGTATTGTGTGTTTACTCAGGTTGCCTTTGTTTTATGCTGTATTTCGTTTGAAGATCTAAAACTATTTAGTATGAGATATACACAAAAAAACAGAAAAAAATCAGGATGCGGCAAATTCCTTTTCACAGCACTTTATTTGGGGGGTGGGAGGAAACTGGAGAACCTGGACAAAACCAATGCAGACATACAGTACTTGCATGTTTGTGTGGGGCATAACCTGGACTTAGTTCAGCTGTTGTTGAAGTCCTTATTTATCAGAACACAATATTATAAACAATGTTGTTACTCTCACTGTCTGATACAAACACTGCTATAAATTTGATGATTTAGTCAGGTGTATGTAATAGTTTAAAGTAAAAGTATCATAGTTGTTTTTAAATATTGTGCAGATTATAAACTGAATTTAGTTCATCTGTCATTTAAGTCCTCATTTATAAATAATGCTGCTACTTTCACTTTAAGATACTTGAACAGCTGACTAAATCATCTAATCTGTTGTTGTGTTTTGTACCAGAACGTGAATGGACCATTGCAGCTCTAGGAAGCCATGTTCATTTCATGTTTACATTCGTGTTTCATCTTGATGGACTTAATTTAAAAAAAAAAAAATTAAATCACGATTTCAGGGCTGGATTTCCCTTTGAATTTCTACTGTTTTATTTCTGACTTTTTTATCTGAAAATTTGGATGGTGGAGTCTGTGGTTCTTATCTTCCATAACTAAAATCTAAACAGCTAAACATACCAAGTCAGCATTGCTGATCTATACAAGCATCACTAATGTAATGTGTGTAGTAGAAGGCTGAAATGGCATAGAATGAACTGTAAGGAGAGAGCATAATGGTATACCTCAGCATATATTTCAGTCATTGGTTTTTCTTATTTTTCACATTTACATTCTCAAATTTATTTCTCTAAATCTCTCTCACTGCCTTTTCTTTCTCTTCACTAAAGGACTAATTTAATTGATCCCGTGGCCACCAATGCATATTATTTCCAGGTGATGGTTTCTGTAACTAAGGCTACTACAATCAGAAGAGACCTGTGTCATCTGTTTGCAGTGAAACATCATCCTGGTCTATTTATTGTGCTGTGCACCTGATATCTTGGATCCATCACATTACACTGTTACAGGGGTGGGGGAGTTTTTTTTTCTTTAAAATGGCTGGAGACTGTGTGGTATGTTTACAGTTTTAGTCTTGTGTATACTGTCTCCTTGAATTATGACAGTAATGCTACATACTGGAAAAGGTCATGTAGTCGTGTAACATACCCATGGCTAAACATGGTCATTCATAGAATGCGGGCCTATATAGTCTATGTGGGTTTTACATTTTAAGGCATGAATAATTACCCTACAAAAGACATTACAGGTGCATCTCAATAAATTAGAATGTCATGGAAAAGTTCATTTATTTCAGTAATTCAACTCAAATTGTGAAACTCATGTATTAAATAAATTCAATGCACACAGACTGAAGTAGTTTAAGTCTTTGGTTCTTTTAATTGTGATGATTTTGGCTCACATTTAACAAAAACCCACCAATTCACTATCTCAACAAATTAGAATATGGTGACATGCCAATCAGCTAATCAACTCAAAACACTTGCAAAGGTTTCCTGAGCCTTCAAAATGGTCTCTCAGTTTGGTTCACTAGGTAAGCCACAAACATTCATTGCCAAAGAAGCTGGCTGTTCACAGAGTGCTGTATCCAAGCATGTTAACAGAAAGTTGAGTGGAAGGAAAAAGTGTGGAAGAAAAAGATGCACAACCAACCGAGAGAACCGCAGCCTTATGAGGATTGTCAAGCAAAATCGATTCAAGAATTTGAGTGAACTTCACAAGGAATGGACTGAGGCTGGGGTCAAGGCATCAAGAGCCACCACACACAGACGTGTCAAGGAATTTGGCTACAGTTGTCGTATTCCTCTTGTTAAGCCACTCCTGAACCAAAGACAACGTCAGAGGCGTCTTACCTGGGCTAACGAGAAGAAGAACTGGACTGTTGCCCAGTGGTCCAAAGTCCTCTTTTCAGATGAGAGCAAGTTTTGTATTTCATTTGGAAACCAAGGTCCTAGAGTCTGGAGGAAGGGTGGAGAAGCTCATAGCCCAAGTTGCTTGAAGTCCAGTGTTCAGTTTCCACAGTCTGAAGATTTGGGGTGCAATGTCATCTGCTGGTGTTGGTCCATTGTGTTTTTTGAAAACCAAAGTCACTGCACCCGTTTACCAAGAAATTTTGGAGCACTTCATGCTTCCTTCTGCTGACCAGCTTTTTGAAGATGCTGATTTCATTTTCCAGCAGGATTTGGCACCTGCCCACACTGCCAAAAGCACCAAAAGTTGGTTAAATGACCATGGTGTTGGTGTGCTTGACTGACCAGCAAACTCACCAGACCTGAACCCCATAGAGAATCTATGGGGTATTGTCAAGAGGAAAATGAGAAACAAGAGACCAAAAAATGCAGATGAGCTGAAGGCCACTGTCAAAGAAACCTGGGCTTCCATACCACCTCAGCAGTGCCACAAACTGATCACCTCCATGCCACGCTGAATTGAGGCAGTAATTAAAGCAAAAGGAGCCCCTACCAAGTATTGAGTACATGTACAGTAAATGAACATACTTTCCAGAAGGCCAACAATTCACTAAAAATGTTTTTTTTATTAGTCTTATGAAGTATTCTAATTTGTTGAGATAGTGAATTGGTGGGTTTTTGTTAAATGTGAGCCAAAATCATCACAATTGAAAGAACCAAAGACTTAAACTACTTCAGTCTGTGTGCATTGAACTTATTTAATACAGGAGTTTCACAATTTGAGTTGAATTACTGAAATAAATGAACTTTTTCATGACATTCTAATTTATTGAGATGCACGTGTATTTCATTCATTCAGAGTAACCACTTTATCCTGGTCAGGGTTATGGTGTATTTGGTGCATATACTGGGAACAATCAGGCGAGGGGGGAATACACCCTGGATGGGACGCCAGTCCATTGCAGGTCACTATGCACACTCAGATTCACATCTATGGAAATTTTAGCGTAGACAGTCCATCTAATGGGATGTTTTTGGGAGTTGGGAGGAAACCAGAGAACATAATGAAAGCAACACATACACAGGAAGAACATGTAAAACTTCACACAGACAGTAACCCGAGCTCAGGAATGAAATGGGAACCCTGGAGCCGTGATGCGTTCCTTCTCAGCAGCTATTAAACATTATTAAGTCATTTCTTGTGTTATCATCGATATCATTATTATTATTTGTGTTTATTAAACTGCTTGATGAGCTTGACGTTTTCTAGCTTGGAGGTAAAATGTTTTGTAGTGCCCATCCAATGTAAAGTGTCCTGTGAGTTAACAAGTTAGAGATGTTTCACAAAATGGGGCCAGGAGACCACCAGAGGTCTTTTTTTTTTTTTTTTTTTTAAAGAAATGCTGCACTATGCTTCATATATGTGGATATGCTTCAAATGTGGATATAATCTATTTTTAAAATGAAGAAATAGAGCTTTAAAGGTACACAAAATCCACCATTCTAGAAAATGATTCATACTAAGGGTATGCTTGAGGGTACCATGCCTGTGAGGGTACCATGCCTGTGAGGGAACCATGCCCATCTGAGAGTGTATGATATTAAACGTTTTTACCTGGTTTGTGTTCCACTGGTGAAACGTGCAGGAATAAATAGCTCTAATAGTTACAATGAATATGATGGTACAAATTCTGTTAATGTATCTAATATTAGAAAAGTTTGAGAAGCCACATTATAGACTATAGGCTAACAATTAAAAAATAATAATAATAAAATAAACTTTGGCCTCTGAGATAAACCTGGTGGTTCTGTCATTGAGGTAGGCTAGCTGAACGATGCAAACTTTATAAAATTTAGTTGTTAACAACACTATATATTATTACAACGCCGTTTTTCATAACATTCACATTTGTGAAAGTTTTCATATACTAAGATTCTCGTGCGGTGGCGGGAAAAGCCGCTGTCTGTGACGCGCCGTGCGCGCGGACACACCCCGCGCTCGACCTTTAAAAGAAGCGAGGCTGCCAGGTGCGCAAACACGTACAGATCTTCCCGTGCACGCGCGAAAATGGGCAACTGCATCGTGCCTTACTGCGATGGGCCCAAAAGCACCAACATCCGATTTACTCTGCCGGCTGTGTGCTTTGTGTGGCAGAGCGCCATGATCATCCTCTTCGGGGTGTTCGTGCGGTATAATGAGGAATCAGACGCTCACTGGGTTGAATTTAAAGCTGAACATAATAAAACTGACATTGAGAATGACTTCTACTTCAGATATCCAAGTACGTAATGCTTATTTACGTGTATTTAAGTGTTTTTAAAGTTATTTAAGTGTTAATATTAAGGATGTGTCTTGTTTTGTTGTTGTTTTTTTTATGTTTTCCTTAGGTGTTAATCTCAATCATGCATGCATTATATAGCTCTAATTTTTCATAATTGCGTGAACGAAGTGTTTTGTTTTCTGATTGTTCTCTGAGATAAGAGGTAAATGTTTTGTGATGTCTGTCACGTTTAAAGTGCCTGATAAGTAAGATAAAGATCAAACAGGCCAGGCACACTTTATATCAGATGTGCTGTAGGCTATAATAGTTTTTAGGTCTAGCAATCCTCTCTTTCTATGATTAAGCAAGAATATTTAATATGTACACGTTAGTTGGGGCAAGAAAAAATGGAACCACAGCATCAGAGATAGACTTGGAATTTGGTCACAAATACAAACCACCACAAGACAAGTTAATGACACTGCAGAAAAGAGAAAAAGCAGTAGCACCAACTCACTATTTAAAAAGATTTTATATCTAGAACCATTAAAGGTTATTTGGTTGCCCTTCAAGGTTCTATGTAGAACTCTACAGCTGAATGTTTCCTTAGAAGAAAAGATTCCAAGCAGAAGCATTTAAGAAGCTAAGAACCCTTAACTATCCCAAGAACCCTTAAAGAACCACTGAATGTTTTTTATTTCAAATATAAGCTCTGCATGATCATTTTTAGGTCCCAAAACCTTGATTTCTTGGTATGTCTTTCTTTTTTTTTCTGCTTATATTCAAAATGTTTTATAGTATAGAATTGTAGAAGTATAAGTGTAATTACCATGAAAAACATAGTCTACACAACATGTTTGCCACTTAACATAGGTAGCTTTTTAGCCAAGAAACAAAGTCAGCAAAGTCATCACTACTAATGTTACTCAAGTGGCTAGCTGTGGTGTACAGGCTGCATTTATTCACCAAACTTTAGGGTCATTGTTAACAAGCCTTATCAAACCACCTGGTTCTCTAATAACAGACTCATCTTGAATAATATGTTTGCCTGTGACATTTTTCCACTATTAGTGATTCACACCTCAGTGGATATTCAAAAGCATCTCCAATTAGATTGTGAATCTAGTCATGACGTCAGTCAAAACTGAGCCATAATACTGATGTCTAACCAGTACTCCAGCTCAAATATCACTCCAATTATTAAAATGCATTTAGTTGTAACACAACCCTGGACCTTCATGAACAATAATGTAAGGTTTTCTGAAAGACCTGGCTTTGATCGTGCTGTCCAAGTAGTACTTCACAAATTGAAGTGTATGTTTGACTCAAAGAACTATCTATTCATCTATTCATGAATATCAGTCAAGAAATCTCATAACTAAAACCATCTTAAATCTTTCTGACTCAAATAATAAGTAAGTAATTATTTGAGTCAGAAAGATTAAGTAATTAAGTAATAACAACCACCCTCTGTAGTACCATCATAGAGCACTGGTTAAAAACCACTGTTATTTGGGATGGGTCTATGGGGATTCAGTAGGGTTACAATGTCATGGTGCAGAGATATATGCCTTAGGTGTTTATTGTAGTAATTACACTTTAAAAGAATGGGCTGCCAAATTGAATTTTACAGTAACCCTGTGTGGAGGAAAAGGAGAGGACCAATTAAGGGCTCTGAGGAAACAATGCTTTCTGCAGCATGTCAAAAATATCAGTGTGCTCATCATATTTTCATTCTGATGAGTTGGAAATTTACTTACCAATGTTAAATGAACATTTAATGCTCCCCCCCTCTCTCTCTCTCTCTCTCTCTCTCTCTCTCTCTCTCTCTCTCTCTCTCTCTCCAGATAAATTTAGATCATAGCTAGGAATAAAGGTAAAGTTTTCTCAGAGGGTTTTGCTTTTGAATCCTTTAATAGCTCATCCATGTAAAGTCTTCTCTCTTCTGAGCTCCCACTAAGCAGGTTAGGCAGCATTATTTGTTACAAACATACAGAAAAACAGTTTGTTTATATGCACCCTGTTCAAAAAGAGATCTGTTCACACACGCAAAAATGCTGAATCAATACCATGACATGCTAGTGAAACTGTGTGGTGAAATGTTTGTATTTAACACACAATGGTGTATACATAGAATATATTACATTTTTAAGTGCAAGGAGGTGGAATGGCGCAGATAAGCAGTGCGTTGAGTGTATGCTGATAACACAGTTAGTTAATTTCGCCATCCATGGTCATTGAGCCAAATGGTCTGCCATATTATTATGGTTAGATGTTTTCAAGGCTGTTGTTAATCAATATAGAGTTTGTGATTATATTTCCAGAATAAGATTTCCAGTCAATATTTCCAGAATATTTCCAGTCAAATAATACAATATACTGTACTGTGTAATATCTGTAATCCTAAAAGTAAAATGTGTTTAGTTTATGGCAAAATATGACCTTTCATATGTTTTATACTGTTGTGGGATTACACTGGGGTGCTCACAATATTTCAAACTCCAAGGATTCTTTAAGGAAAACAATACTTGTCATAATAAATATTTGTTCTAAATTTAGGTGCTGTTTTTATAAAGTGGACTTTCACCTGGCACAAATAATATGATAAAGTCTTGGAACGTGCACATTAATATAAACCTGTGATTTGCCTTGCAGCAGGCACTGCTGTCAGAGCTGATGTTATAGATCAGATTTGAGAATTCAACAGTGCTGTGGTATAATATTGTATAGTGTATTAGTGTATTGTGTTGGTTTATTATGGGAACTAAATGTCACCGTAAGGAAAGGAATATGTGACAGTTGTAGGGACATTTAAATGGTCGGCATGAGGAAAATCTTTTTCTTTTTTCTTTTTTTTTTTTTTAATTAAAAAGAAAACCAAAAGATTTATTTTTTTGAGTTACTAGGTTATGGTTAGGCAGGTGCAGGCATATTATCATCATATCATCATGTAACATACTAGATAGAATTACAAGTCTGTGTGTGTGTGTGTGTGTGTGTGTGTGTGTGTGTGTGTGTGTGTGTGTGTGTGTGTGTGTGTGTGTGTGTGTGCATATGTCATACTTTTTCTCTTACATGCACAAAGTAACATTTTCAAAGGTCTTTAATTCCTTGTTGTAAGTATAAAATAACTAAGGGCACATGTGTACATAGGACACTTTGGAAGTTATTGTTATTATTATTATTATTATTATTATTATTATTATTATTATTACAATAATAAGTAATACTAAGTACAATATATTTTCTGAAAAATAATCTTTGGCTTGTTGAAATTAAACAATCTACAATCTGCTGTTTAAAATTTGACATCAGAGCTCATAGATTCATTCTTAATAATATCTTAAGAATATGCAAAAAGTCATTATTGATTTTGTGGGCAGGACAGTGGTGCAGCAGTTCACATGTTCTCTCAGTCCATGCAGGTTTCCTCTGGGTTCTCTGGTTTCTGCCCCACCCAAGTGGTGCTGATTAGTAATGTCTGATTCAGTCTCAGTTCAGACAAGTACTCAGATTGGCTTTCTTCTCTGTGTGATCGCCAAGGGCACTGAGACTGTTTAATAAACACGTCATACTGCTGAAGTGTACAGTGCAGCCTTTTCCAGAAAGTAGCATTCACAAACTCACATTTAATAGCACTTTGGAAGTAACACCACTGTTTAGACACATTGTTCCTGTTTAAATATCAACAGTGCCTCTGGTATTGCTAGAAATATGCCTTTGTCTACATATAAATAGCCCACATGGCTGAGCTGAGTTCTTAAAGTAGGTCCTGTGGGCAATATGTAAAGGTTATCCCATTAGAATTGGTTAAAACTTTGAAACCTGGCTTTTTCATTGACTGTTCCAATTATGTCATCTAATTGAATCTTGCACAGTGGGAAGTTTGAGATGAGCAGAATTTGCTCTTTGTTGCTGATTAAGGAATCATTAGGTAATTTTTTTTTTTTTTTTTTTTTTTAAATCAGAACTGCTAAGATTTGCATATCCAGTCTAGTGGCAGAAATTTCAAGGAAACACTGACAGCTTGTGATAGTGAAAAATATGTAATAATGAGTAATTCACAGAGCTACCTGCATTAGTAGATTCATTCACCTGGCATAGCTGTAACAGATGATGATGCTGAAGTGGAATTCATGAGTACTATTACTAGTCCTAGATAAGAGGTTATTATGGTAGGGACTGCATAGTTTATTCTGATGTTATTTCCTTCTCTAATGCATCTGCTTGTACACTGGGTACATATGCAACTGTGGTACTGTGAACCCTGAAAACCTTTTTGTGTGTGTCCCTACACACATGCTGAGACCTTCCAAGAAAGTCAGAAAGTGAGATATAATGCTGTATTTACAATAAAACCACTGTCATACAACCACCTTTCTTTAGAACCTTCTCGCCAAATTTTCACTGGGTCATTCGCTGGTTACGAATGGCATGGGATACTGATATGTGGGGTTCACAGAACCACAGTTATATGCTAGCATTCTCACTCCTCATGGATTTCACCTGGATAATATATGCCACAATGCCATGAGAAACTAACACGTGGTTAACCATAAAGGTGTTCAGTCCACTCACAACATTGGAAGGGGTGGAATTAACATTGGAGTACCTACAGAAAGCATGGTGATGCTCACGTAGCAGTAGCATGGACTCAGGTGTGCCTCTAAATAATGTAAGCAATGAGGAGGAGTCGCTCCTCATAAAGTGGCAAGTCGTGGTAGGGGCCAGGCGTCCAGCTTGTCTATATGTCATGGTGATGACATTTGCCAGCCAGTGGGCCACTTTCCATTTAGAAAAACATCTTTCCTCTGTGACAGATGAAAAGTTGGATCAAATGGCTGCCATTGGGTCAAAATGGTAGTGCAGAGCACATACAACAAGGAATACTCTGCAGGTTTGCCTTCATGGAACGCTGCAAAGTCAATCAACTGGTTTATAAAATTTGGTAATATGACCTTGGCATAAAACTCAGGCTTAGCAACAGGTCACAATGGACTAATGTGGCAAGCAATGCATACAAGCTGAGCTTGTTGCCAAAACATGCAGTTCTCCCACTCTTTTTTTCTGAAGTGATTGCTAACATAAAGGCAGATTTTAGAGACACTCCTTTCAGTTCAGCATCCTGCGTGGGCTTGTGCTGGGACTCCAGCAGTAGGGATCACTACTATCATTTGTGGAGTTGTGGTGGATGGCGGCGCCACGCCTCTTTCATAAACATCATAGTACAGTTATAAGTGAGTTGATGTAATGAAGAGGCAGAAAGGCATACAGTAGATGGTAATACGAATCATGAGCTTCTGCAACCTCTCCCAGCAGGCTGTCCCACTATGATTGGGAGAACCACAATTGCCAATAAGTTGACTTGGCATCAACAAAGAGATCCACCTGTGGCTTTCTAAACTTTCTCCATTCTCCTGTACAAGCTCTTTTAGTGTTATTTCTCTTTTTAATTATTATAACACAAAATCCCAGTAACTGACTAATTTCCTAATTTAACCCTATATTTAAAGATTTCCTTTTAATACTGTGGTTTGTTGAAACATGATTATTATGAGCAAATATGTACTCTTAATTATGCCTTTCCTCTGCTCCCTTAGGTTTCCAGGATGTCCATGTTATGATTTTTGTGGGCTTTGGATTCCTCATGACATTTTTGAAGCGCTATGGTTTTGGTGCTGTTGGTTTCAACTTCCTCATTGCAGCATTTGGGCTTCAGTGGGCACTGTTAATGCAAGGCTGGTTCTCCCATCTGCACTCTGATGGCTATATCAAAATTGGCATGGAAAAGTAGGCTTATATGTCTATTAAATATTTTGTGATTTAATGATAAATCAGTTTTTCATGTTTCTCTCATGCAGAAATGGCTTTACAGTGTTGCTTCTTAATGTATTTTTTAAACTATGAAATTTTAAGCAGTATTTGTACCCCATTCATATCACCACATATTCTACATCAGTGCAATAGCATCACAAACTTTATGAAAATGTAGCTGTCTAAATTGTAACTATGCTTGTTACATGACAGCTGAATACATAGTTAAACTGAAGCATTTACTATAGCATAGTATGTAATCTATATTAAAATTAGTTGTGCACATAAAATATTTACAAAATTTAGCTACATGTATCAGTTTCATATACATTTCCAAATTGTAGGAATTATACATTTAAAATGTCCTTTTGCCTGTTTTTCTGTGTCCAGCATAATCAATGCAGACTTTTGTGTGGCTGGCTGTTTGATTGCCTATGGAGCAGTTCTAGGGAAAGTCAGTCCTGTGCAGCTAATGGTGTTGACCCTGTTTGGCATTACCTTGTTTGCTGTAGAAGAATTTATCATAATTAAGCTCCTTCATGTGAGTCTATGCAATGAACAAAAAAGATTTATTTGATGCATGTGTGTCAAAACTAAATACTGTTAGATGTAGCAAATAACAGCTAGGAATATTAAGAAATTCATTTCTTAGAATACATTGTATGGTTAAATAACATAATTATTTAATTCAATTATAGCTTGACAAATGAACACTAAGGGCAAAATGCAAAAGAGCAAAAAACAGCAAAAACATACCCTGTGAATAGCAGTGTTTTGAAGAGATTAAACTGTATCTATGGTGACTTACAAAATGAGGTACTCTATCCAATAGGCCAGAGATGCTGGAGGTTCTATGGTGATCCACACCTTTGGAGCCTATTATGGACTATCCATCTCATGGGTCCTCTATCGGCCAAACTTGAAGGATAGCAGTAAGCTGAATGGCTCAGTCTACCACTCTGATTTGTTTGCCATCATTGGTAAGTTCCCTTTATAGCTCTCATGATAATAGGTGTCAAAGCACTGATCCCATGCCTCCTAATGTGTTTCCATGCCTTGGGAATGATTGATACAGTATACTACAGTATATAGACATTAAAGTGTCATACTTTATGGTTTTTCCCTAGGAACTTTGTTTCTGTGGATGTTCTGGCCCAGTTTTAATTCTGCCATTTCTGACCATGGAGATGGTCAGCACAGAGCAGCCATTAACACCTACCTGTCTCTGGCTGCCACTGTCCTCACCACCTTTGCCATTTCCAGCCTGTTTCAGAAGCATGGAAAACTGGACATGGTAATAGACCTTTTGTCTTTTGTTATTTACAGCTGTGGCAGTCATAGTCCTACACCAAGGTTATAGATGGATTAATGTTCATTAATTTTAAGAGCTGATCATGATATAAGTTGGGAGGGCTAAAATCTAATATCAATATCAATAACCCAATGCACACAAAATCACTCTGATGGACACTAAATATGCTGTCCACTGAGCAGCTTGTGACCAAGGTTGGTGCTACAGGTGACCTGTCCTCCAAAGCTGGAGATAGTCTCATCTCATTCCTTTCTACTTCTGTGAGTTTTTCATCTATATTATGAGCATTTTTCATAGAATGCTGTGGACCTCCATAGTGTCTGTTATATTGTCCCCATAGTATCTGACTTAGTTCCTATGAGCATCACTGTTCAGTGAATGGAACTTACCTCTGATCGGCTTAGCCTTTGGTCCAGTTCTAGATTCAATAGGGTTGACCTGGTTACAAAAGATCCTCCTTTTAGTATGCTAGATGTACACTGCTTCAAGCCATACATCCACAGGACAGGTTCACTTCCGGGGATCTGTGTGACACTTATTTTCATGCTCCTTTTACCCCAGAACACAGTTGTTTTTAAAGTTGGCCTTCTACGGATACACTCAAAATGTATGCAGACAGACTTTTCTCTCCTGATGGCTAGGGACATCGGGATACTACAGTGTTTGGAGGACAGGCTCCTCTGTGCCCCCACCAAGAAGCAGGCCATCCAGAACACATCCACTAACCTCACTCCAAGAAGAGGCATCTTGGCAATTCAGAAGTAAAGCACTGTGCAAAAGTTTTAGGCACATGCAACTGAAATGCTGTACAGCAAAGATGCCTTCAAAATAATGAAATTAAATGTTTGTACATGTTTATAAAATACTGTAAAGAGCAGTAAACAGTAGTAAATGAAACAAATCAATATTTGTTGTGACAAAAAAATAAAAATTTCAATAAAAATAGTAGTCTCCAGTACAATTTGTGCAGTTTTATAAGGAAATTAACTGGTAAGTTTTATTGAGCATCTTGCAGAAGCAGCCACAGTTCTTCTGGAGACTTTGACTTTCGCACTTGCTTATTTTTGCAGCACAACCTTCATAGTTGATTGTATGACAGTCAATAGTTATTGCAAATACTGTGTCATTTTTCATGCATACAGTGTAAAAACATTAGAAAATGCATAAAGTATTATGAATATCTATAAATAAGCATATTCCACATAAAAGGAAGGTTACATATAGAATGTAACCATAGCTCTACAACTAGGTTGTAGTGTAAGTGTAGGAAAGATGGAGATTCCCCTGTCTTTGTTTCCTTGCCAAGTGCAAATATTAAAGTCATCAGCTCATAGTGGTGACCCACATGGGTCTTCTGGCCATTCTCATTAACTCAAATGACCAAGGGGGTTTGCAGTTCATTAACCAGTGACAGTGAATTGTCTGTCTGCAAACCAATCAACTTCCACTCTTCTATAGGTGTTCCCGATTAGCTGACCTACCCCCTTCTCACTAGGCATCAAATTCACGATTTTTGCTCAGTAAGGAAACCACACAAGAATCTCCACTAGTTCCAAGGGAACCCACCCTGACAGGAGAACTGGCTTATTCCACTGTTTGGAAAATTACAAATTTATGAAAACATTTCCCCAATTTTTAAAAATGTTTTTGAACATTGATACAGAAATAGCAATTTTGATCTCAGTCTAGTATCTTAAAATCTAATGTAATATCATTGTGAAGTAAATCCATGCTTATACATACTCAGGTAACTTTGCTTTGTCTCCAGGTGCACATCCAGAATTCCACCCTGGCCGGTGGTGTTGCTGTTGGAACGGCTGCTGAGTTCATGCTAATGCCATATGGCTCTCTGATAGTAGGGTTCTGCTGTGGACTTATCTCCACACTGGGCTACATTTACATCTCAGTAAGAGCTGCTTATACCATTTTAAAATAACTTAATTTAAAAAATCAGACTGGTTGTGCTACCAATATATCAGTGTACAATCGCTGTTGGAAAAAAAAAATTAACAATCTAATTAAGAATGAAAGTGTGCCTTTTACAAAGCCGAATTGGCTATATGGATAGTCAAAATAGAGATTAAATCTATCATTTTGTCTCCCAGCCCTATATGGAGAGAAAGTTAAAGATCCAGGACACATGTGGTATCCATAACCTGCATGCAATGCCTGGTGTCATAGGAGGGATTGTGGGAGCCATTACAGCTGCTGCTGCTTCTGAACCTGTATATGGCAAAGAGGGGTACGTCCAGGTCACAAGATCCAGTAGATTACACATTTTATATGGAGTATATTATACATTTCCATATGAAAATATTTAACATTTAATTGTTGGCAGCGAGATTTCCTTACAAGGTCTGTTTGACTAAAGTAAGTATGCATACACACTGAAGTATCTTTTTCTCAGTTTTTCTTTGTTAGTCACATCAGGTTGTGGTCTAATTTGTTATTTATTATAGCACAATGACTTCATTTTTGCATCGAAAGCACTCATGTTTCACAAATGAAAGTTCATGTTTCACACACAGTTACAGCCTCATTGTTTTGTTCCTTCTTTACAGTTTGATAAACACATTTGATTTTGAGGGGTCGTTCAAAAACAGATCTCCAGCTGTCCAGGGTGGCTACCAGGCAGCTGCAATGTGTGTTGCTGTGTGCTTTGGAATAGGAGGTGGAATACTTGTGGGTATGTCAACGTATAATGGAATTATGTAACTAGAAACACAGTCAAGACATACAAATATGCAACTGTACCAGGGTTATAACTGATTTAAGATGTTGAGACTGATTCTATGAACAGATGTGTATGTTTAAAGAAATAAACACTTCCCATGAGATTTCACTTACAGTCCAGTGAAACAGTTTACATTTTTATAGATTTTAGTAGACTTAATTTCTTACAGAAAGTTAAATGTTAATCTATTTTACAATTTATCAGCAACAAAGGTTAAACATGAAATGTACAGAATACAGTATGTATCCTGCACAAAGACAACAATCCAAAGCATAAGGTAGACTCAACAAAAACATGGTTAGAAAATACATTGTAATGATCCTCTTGATCTCCAGAGCTTATAATAAATAGATATGATGTCAAGAACAATGGATAAAGACAGGTCAAGCTATCTGGTGTGGAGGAAGGACTTTTATTAAATGTATTGTTGCTATAAATTGCATTTCTTTGTTTTCTTTTGTTTTGCACTTAACTTTATTTGCCAGCCACTGGAGTTTGTTATAGCATTCTGAGTACCCAGATATATCTGGACGTAAATGTCTGATCTGAATCTTTGGCATGGTGCATATGATGGAACAGTGTTCCCTCTCTTTACAGGTCTGATCCTGAGGATGCCTATCTGGGGGTCTGTGGCAGATGATAACTGCTTTGAGGACGATGTCTATTGGGAGGTGAGATTTTACTTAATTCAGCCACAAAAATGCTACTGCACCTGAAATGCCGGAAACACTATAAATTATTCACTCAGCTTGCAATTTGATTTCAGTGATTCGTTGCTTGAATAAACTGACTTTTCACCTTTCCATAGTGACTAAGCACCCATAGTGAAGGTTAACTTAGATCAGAATTTTAGCTGTGTACATGCCCACATGGCCCTCATGAGATGTGTCTGGTGTATGTTATTATTTATATGTAATTGCTTACGGAATATGAAAGTGTTTAAACTCTATGATTCGTTGAAACATGTGGGTGATGAAGCTGAGGGAGAAGACAACTCAAAGTCGCATTTTTTTAACCTGTGTGTGTGTGTGTGGGTGGGTGTGTGGGTGGGTGTGTGTGTGTGTGTGTGTGTGTGTGTGTGTGTGTGTGTGTGTGTGTGTGTGTGGGGTGTTCCTTGGTTATGTGAATGACTGCTTAACTGAATGTGCCCTTAGGTTAAACTTATCTATATCTCATGTTTAGGTGCCTCAGGAGGAGGAACCTGTCCCCCCTGTTCTAGAGTATAACAATCACATGGCAATCAACAAGAATGCAGAAGTGTGAGTTTAAAAATTAATAAAACATTAGACTGAGCAAAAAATGAAGATATGGACATGATAAATCCTTCATTAAATGTGTTATCTAAAGACTGTTTGGGAATGCCCATTGTCCTTGGGACATATTATAGAAGCATATTAACTGCAAGATTCTTATCACTTTTGGTTAAGATTTCATTTAGGACAATAGCTATTACAAAATAACATTTCTTAGGCTTATTATCTTAACTCTAGCTTGGGGGGGAATGGAAAAGCATTCCAATTTGTCAAGATCTCCTAAAATATTGTCCTATGCCAAAGCCTCAATGTTGTCTTAACCTCTAGAAGCTTCCATTTCTTGTGCTTGCTTGCTAGGTAACAAATAACTTAATATTAACTTGAGTAGAAGCATAATTGCATAACATTTATTTATACTGCAAAATGCTGAGATATCACCTGTATTTCCCCAAGCTACAATGCTGCAATTTGTTATGACTGGCTCTGGAGAGGCCAATAAGGCATCCTGGGCAGGATTGGAAAAGGTACTGAGAAATTGTACTTAATTGAGATTATAGATAATGTGTCAAAATCAAATCAAGATCAAAATCTATCCATTTACTCAAGTTAAAAGCTTTAAAAGTCGCTTTTTATTGTACTCAAATATTAGAAAGCAAAAATTAAATGTTATTAAGTGATAAAATTATGTTAATGTCATGTTTTCACGTTAGAATATTATTTTATTTTTAAAATAACTACACAGTTTTGCTTGAAAACATCAGTCAATCACTGTACAGTCATTAACTGGAAGAAGAGACCTTCGAGATTTGTAGCATGTAGGCCTACTCTGAAGGTCTAAATGAAAAATGTAAGGAGTATAAAGTATGTTTGTTTGTTTTTTCCTGGAAATGTAAGTAAGTAAGAGTACAAGTATTCAATTTCATAATTCCAAAATAATACTTAACTATAGTAACAAAATACAATTACTCAAGTATTTTCCACACCTGATCATGGTCATTAAAAAAAAAACAACACACACTGCAATCATTTTCTCCATAATGTCGATGAAAACTAGATTAATAAAAACAAATCTGACTTTTTTTTTTTTTTTTTACTGTAGATGCCTTCAAATGAAATGAATGCCTTGAAATTTATGAGTTTTGTCTTGAGTTTTGTTTCCTCATTTTATAATGATAGCTGTGTAACTCTAACTTAAATTTGTTTACTTTTTTCATAGTAAGTTTATGACTCTGCACCAGTGTCAGTTTATTGGTAACAAATTATAACTGATTGCCGACTTTGAGAAGTCAAATTTAAATAAATAAATAAATAAATAAATAAAATAAAAAAATCCCGTTTTGAACAAAATCTTAATTTAAGAAAATTTGTATACTATACTATATACTATCGCCCTAATATATAACGCCACAAGGTGGCGCGAAAATACCACTATGACTTGACAGAGCACCATTTGGAAGGCAACCTATAGTTTCTCTGCATTTCACAGGACGGAAACATGCTTCAATGTGGAACAGAGCTAATGCTGTACGACCAACATGCTATCAGCCTTGACTCTGCGAATGTGACCACGCTTTCTTTCTCCAAATAGCAGTATAGGCAAATTCATATATAATTTGTTATAATGACCATTTATCATACTGACCATAGATTATAAGATGTGTATGTACAATAAATCACTTGTTCTGTTCATGTGGTTTTTATTGCACCCCACACCCAGATTTTCCCATCAAACACTGAAGTGCAGCAGTGTTGGAAAGGGAGGTGTTTTAAAAAATGTTAGTTCATACACAGAGGTGCGTCTGAGCCAAAAAGAAGAGTTGCCCTTTTTCAGTATTTCATTCTAACTTTCCTTTTTACTAACCAGTTTTTAAGAGGGAAATTGCAAATGTTTGTACTGACTTCCTGTTTTCATGGTTTTGATTTTTGAGGGGTTGAATCTATGTCCTTTTAATGTAAGCTGGTGGTGACACATTTCTCGTTCATGTATAGTAAACAGTAGCCATGGATATGTTGATATAGAATACATATATTTAGAATGACAAAACCAGAAAAGCTACCTATTGTACTTTAATTTGTTTGACCTAGTTTCAAGTTTCAAATGATAGTTTAGAAGAAATTCAGTAGATTAATAGGTATCAGATTTTTAAAATATAGTTTTAGACTAGCTTTATACACCTGCCCAAGTGAGAGCAAGATATAAAAAATATTCAAGACTGAAAGAATGCAATAGAACTATGCAATTGACATTACATTATTCCAAATATTATTTGAATGCTAAAAATGTGTGATTACACAGAAACACCAGGAATTTCATTACATTTTCAGTCCCTATTAAAATTTATATTTATACCTTCCATATAGTTTAATGTAATTTACGTTCAATGAATAATCAATTTAATTGTAACTTTAATGCATAATCAATTTATGAGCATATTGTTCATGTTCTAATCATTAAACTGATTTCAAATTCCATTTATCTAACCTTGTAGAGAAATAATCTTTCTTGCCTTGTATAAGATTTCATCTAAATTTTTTTTTTTTTTTAACAACAAAGTACAGTTTGTTTCTGCCTTCACTGATACCTATGGTTTTGTAAATAAAAGTTCTTATTGAAATTTTGTGATAATGTCAATTATTATGTGCCATTATATTTAACTTTGTGAGAAGGTTATGTGAATAAAATTCATCATTTTCATTGTATTCATTGTAAGTGTAATCTCAAAGCAAATCAATATATGCAGGCAGAATTTATAGTTAAATAGCAAATGAAAGACATGTTTATATTTAAATAGTAATATGTGTTTTTGGTATTTTAGTTCTTAAAATGCTAGAGAAAAGAGTACTTAATGATGTAACCATAAACGTATATTAACATATGTGCTGCTACAGGTTTCTGTGGTAAGATTGGTATTTCAAAGCAGTTTATTAAAGGGCTGGGAGACATGATAATTGGTATTTCATAGCAGTTTATTCAAAATTCTTCTATAAATATCAGTGACTATTTGGCCTCAGAGTGGGATGAAAGTTCATGACCTTTGCATATGGAGGTCAACAGGATGATGTTAGATGAGATGACCATGCCACATGTCTCTTTGATCATGCTTCTTAATGCACCAGACCAAAGGCCATTAAGGTCAAGGTTTAAATTACATAATACAAATGACAAAATTATGTACTTTGTTCACAGCCTATTTTTTCAGTTTCAAACTGTGATTGCAATGAACATATGCAGTGAACCATATCTGGCTGATTAATAAGGAATAATCAAACCATTCAATAATGTAGCACATAGCTCCCAGGTTTGAATATCGCGATTTAACAATTACTCTTATGGCCTAGCCTTGAAGAATATCCCCCGCCCCAGAACAGTAAGGAAACCAGACAGTAATGTATCTCTACAGGAGGCCTGGGTGTAAAGCACTCTGATCTCAGGAGCCATGTGAGCAGAGAAAGCGCTCTAATTAACTGCTTCTGGGGTACCGTGGAGAAGAGAAGGAACAAACCCCATTTTTTTTACGCTCCAATACATCTGTCCCCACCTCCTGTGTATTCAGGTCCTTCCCCTCCGCTCCCCAACCCGCAGGGCCTCTCTCATCTTATGTTTATTCATTTGCCACTTAAAGGCCGGACACAGCACCCTGTTAAAACTAAATCAAGCCCCTTTCATGACATGATCCTTTTGCCAAAGCTGAAAAGGCCCCAGTCTGAGGGGGGTCTGACCCTGAGGACAGTGAGCCAGGAGGAGGGGGACAACTTGATGTTGTGTTCCCCAAAAAAAGCCAGTACTGTCTGCCCTGCTGGTGATTAAGGCAGCCAATGGTGGGGAGACAGAGACAGCGGCGGGAACTCAGAGGAGGAGTGTGGGAGATTAAGCCTGTCACGCCCATTCAGAAAGAGAGGGGACAGGAGGGATAAAGAAGGCAAAGAGCGTTAAAAGAGGGGAAGGAGGGAAGTGAGAGCTCTTTTCATAGCTGATGACTGATTGCCTGTCTGGACCAGCTCTCTGGGTTGATTGACAACCGTGCTGAGCCGAAGGGTGGGAAAGTGGGAAAGTGGGAAAGCGCACTTGGGCGGAGTTGTTAGTGTGTGAGAAACATTTTTGGAGAGGGGGGCCGGTGTACAATGTGCATGCTAAACACTAGTTACAATACACACACTAACACGGCTTAGCTTTTTGTTAGAAACAGAAATGTGAAATGCTGTTTAATTAGTGATGTAAAAATTATATACTGCAGAATAAAATACATTTAAACAAATATTTTTGGACATATTCTATATCCTGAGCATATAGTATAAATGTGTTAAATTGTATGTTTGGACATTTTTTCTAACTTAATCTTCTGATGTTTATCACACACAGAGCCCAAACATATAGGAACCTAAAGATATGATTCTGCTAAGATATTACTGGTTTTAAAGCCTTGTGTAGTACCCATGTTAACTGCCCTATAAACCCTGAAAGAAGTCCATAAACTCCTCTATAACCTGGACAGAGTTAATCAATCCCTGCCATCATTGCTATAGTCATGCAGCTCTTTTTCTTGTTATTATGAGTGAATGGTCTCTGTTAAAAAAAAAAAAAAAAAAAAAGTCTAGATAAGCACTTGTTCATTCACCTGCTTGCCATCAATGGTCATTTGGAATTTATCAGCATTTCTAATCTCAGTTTTGAATTCTGTATACTCTTAATATGACTTCTCAAATGATAGGGAAATCCCTACCGTTGTCAAAGGGTAGCTGTTTATTCTATTTTTATCTGATTTCAATTATTCTGAAGGTCATCCATGACCCAAGAACAGCCAAAATTCCTTACTTAGAAAAAGGAAATCCTTATTTAAAAAAATAAAGTCAAAGCACATCACCCCAGACTACATTAGCTGCATATTAAGTTCCACCACAAAACCCTGTGTATGATGTTTAAAGCTCTACATGGCTTTAGCTTCATCACGCACTGCTGCTCTCTTGAAGCAGTATAGCCCATTGTAAGCATTTTGCTCATATGAGGCATTCTGTTCTTCTCAATGATGACACTTACAACTCTGGCAAATGATTTTCCTTGCATTGTTCTAAACTCTATCATATTCCAGAGAATATTGTGAACACGAGAAATATACAGTCCTCTCTGACAGTATTGGAACGGCAAGGCCAATTCTTTTGTTTTTGCTAAACGCTGAAGACGTTTGAGTTTGAGATCAGAACATGAATATGAAACATTAGATCAGAATTTCAGCTTTCATTTCCTGATATTTGCATCTAGATGTGTTAACCAACTTACAACATGACAGCTTTTGTTAGAACCCATTTTTCAAGTGATCAAAAATATTGGAACGTGTGACTGACAGGCGTT
Source organism: Cranoglanis bouderius (assembly GCA_023630585.1). Lineage (NCBI taxonomy): Eukaryota > Metazoa > Chordata > Actinopteri > Siluriformes > Cranoglanididae > Cranoglanis > Cranoglanis bouderius. Next base: position 10,431,870 of record CM042545.1, read on the forward strand.
TCCTGTTACCCAGGTGTGCCCTGTTAGACTGATTGTTTAAACAATGAAAAGCCCTGAATGTCTACTCTTGGACTGGGCCCTAGGTTTCACCTGCATTTGTTGTTAAAATGATAAACCCGCATGAACATCAGGGAGTTGTCCATAGGAGAAGCGCAATTTTGAAGCTGAGAAATGAGGGAAAATCAATAAAATGTTCACTGGGCAATACAACAATTTGGAATGTCCTGAAAACGAAAGAAATCATTGGTTTACTAACAACCAGACATCAAAAAGGTTGGCCAAAGAGCAGTTGATGACTGAAACATTGTGAGAGCTGTGAAAATAAAACAATAGTCAGTGGCATCACCAACAACCTCCACAGGGCAGGGATGAAGGTATCACAATCCATTGTTAGAAGAAGACGTCAAGAGCAGAAATATAGTGGCCATACCACAAGATGCAAACCACTCATCGGCAGTGATATGTCTTCAGTGTATAGCAAAAACAAAAGAATTGGCCTTGCTGTTCCAAAAGTTTTGGAGGGGACTATATGTCAGAATGCCATATGCAGTTTACATCTTAATGATGTTGCAATGACCTTGTTTACTGCTTGGGAAGATTTCTTTGTTGATGTTTTTTTGGTTATCTGCTACTTTAAATATTTATACCAAGATTGATAACAAATTCGTGATTAAACTAGTCAGCTTTATAAGACAGCACCCCCTCTTGGTGAAGATTTGTTTAATCTCCAGGCTCTTGCCACTTGATTACCTTTGTCCTACTGTAGCGTGCATTTAGCGTTCAGGTATTCATAAAAAAATATATATATGGCAAGTATTCTGTGCTATTTTGTCTGCTTTATTACTGTGACTTATCAGAAAATGCTTCCAGCTTAAAACTGTAGGTAGCATAGCAAAATTTTCTTGTCAGAACATGCTTTCTTCATGAATCTACAGGTAGCATATTTTGATAGTCTATCTTATAGTCGGAAAATACCCGTGGCACTAAAATATATGAAGAAATGTGTATTTATGTGTGTGAAAATGATGCGCGCATGCGCAGAAACACAATTTAGAGCAATTTGTCAGAACACCTTCAGCAGCAGACACAGGATATTTTGACTGGGGTGGCCAAAACATATCACTAACTACAATCAGCAATTGAGAGTCAAATATCCCAACTGTTTTATAGCCATAAAAAAGCACAATGTTAAGAGCATGCATTAACAGCGACCCGAAAGGATGTTGTGTCGACATCTTCCCAGTTAGAGAAAGATCTGCATGTGTGACGTATTGAGACGTGCTGTTGTTAAGTCTAAAATTATCTTTGTAGTTTAATTAGCTAGTTTTCTTTGCCTCGGGGTAAGGTGAGCTACGCGTTTATGGGCTGTACTGAATTATTATTTTAAACCTGTAGTAGGCTATGTGTGATTATGTGCCACGATCTTCGCCGTGTTGTTTAAATGTCTCTGTAAAGAAACCCCTGTTGTTTCCCAGTGCCCTCCCACACCACCTGTCCTGGGCATTAAGTGCTTTGTGGCCTGTGCACTGCAGGTATCCGCGCGCCTCCCCGAGACTGTGTTAAGCACGCTTGTCGGAACAGAGGATTAGCTACGATAAGCTAACGGTTTCGCGCAGAGGAGGAGCCCTGACTTACGGGGGCCGGAATTCTCGGCTGACAAAGAGGCAAAAACACACAAACACACACCCTCCTAAACCTTTCTTTAGACTCGCCGGATCTGGTTCCAGTAGCTGGATACCTTTTCATAGCGCCTCATCTCCTGTTGCTCGCTACAAAGCGCTCATGTGAGCGCGCGTCGGTTGCCAGGCGAGTGTGAATGAACGAGCAGGGGGCGGAGCCGGGAGCGTGAGACGTCTCTGTTAGCGCGGGACTGACGTGTGGCTGCGCACGCGCTTCACTCCGGAGCCCTGCTCGAAACGATTTGTGGGCGACAGCACGACTTCGGCCTCATCTTTCTTCAAATCCGCGTGTTACCGCATGGAGCAATGTCTCAAAATTGTAGGCCAATACTACTACTACCAATAAAGGTGATTGTATAAAATAAACAATTTCAAATTTACCCTTCGACAATTGGAGGAAATAGGGTGGATTCGGGTATAATGGGTAATAAGGTGAATTGTGACTATAAATTTCTGGTCTGAGAAGCGAAAAACGAAACGTATTAATCATTTGCAGTAGAACTGCTTGATAAAAGTCACATGACTTAATTCGTGGAACATCATAATGAAGGGGCGTGGTCAGCATCCCGCAGGAGGCTATCCACAAAAATGGCTGTTTTTTTTTTCTTTTTAATAAATAAATGTATACATTGACTAAAATATTACACATTTATGATGCATATATGTATAAGATGTACTAATTTAACAAAATTAGCATAAAATTAATTAAAATCATGTACATTCAGTATATTTATAATTTAATCATTTTCCAGATGTCCCAAATTACCAAACATGATTAGGCAGCTTGGCACAGAATGATTCAGGTTAATGATGCCATGAATACGTATGCTACAAATAAATAAAGTTTTTAAACCTACAATTGAGAATAGAAGTCCTAAATGAAATGAAAATGTGTGTCCCAAATCAACAACCATGTCATTAAAATGTTTTTTTTTTAGGTTCAATTGTGACAAAAGGGTAAGGCTTCTTTAGAATATGATATAAAAATTTTCTCAACACATGTAAATAGTCAACACACTGAAGATCAAAATGAAAAAGCTTAGACAAGTTCAATATTCAGACTATCACAAATATGATTTTTTTTCTATACTTCCCCTAAGAAAAAAATTAAAATATGAGGGTTTATGCATGTAAAATTATCCATTACTACTGAAAACCAAAGAGCTTTCAACACAAGAAAAAGAAACAGAGGACCTGCAAAACTTAAAGATGGGTATAAAAATTAACATAGTTAATAAATATATAACTAACTCATAAAGAAATTCATAATGTTTCTATATAATACTCCTTATATTGCCATTCCTAACATTCTTTTTAACCTGTAGCTTCAATGACTACATAACTAGATTTAAATAATAAAATTTATATTTTATATTAGTCAAATACACATAAAATGATTAAACGTTAAGTTTACATTAACATTTATTATTAAATTGATTAAATTAATAAATTTAATAATAAATAAATTACATTTATTAAATTTATCCCGAGGCCTAATCAGTGGCATTAAACAGCATTAGGGGGAAATCTAATGCTTTACCTTTGAAAAGTTTTAAAAGTCAGAAAATTTGCCAGTATTTGGACATGAGTATAATGATCCTATGCACAGACCAACTGTTAGATGCCACATCCATAACCACAAGACAAAGGGGCTCAATGAAAGAAGTCCAGCTAGGAGCAGTGCACAAAATGAAGCATCTCTTCTTTGCCAAGGGTCAAAGCAACTATTAAAATCCTGTCTTGTGGCCAAATGAGACCAAAACTGAACATCTGAACCTTAATGTGCTCTTTTGTGTATTGTGTGAAGTTGGTCCAAATTTTAGTTCTGCTTTTAAGTTTTATCTCTAGAAAACACATGATGACCTGCATGGGTACCATATACCACATGCTGTTAGGTTTGCAGCCTGCATGAAAACAGACATATATTACTGATACTGTATATTCTACATAACACAATATTCTATCTCAGACAGATTCTTAAATGTGCACTCATATACTGACAGCTGCTGTAGTTAACTCACATTTCACAACATGACTTTCATTCATTCAGAACAGCTTACAAATCCCTTCAGAAATCAACCAATCACCCAAAACAACAAGCTATAAAACCCAGCTTCAGCACATTTGCAGATCTTTTTAAAACCAAACCCTGTATAGAGAGTGGCCTATGGCAGTGCTTGCCCCCACTTTTGTATTTTGTCATTAATCTAACTAGATTGACTGTTGATTGAAATGTGTGTAAAATACAAGCCAGTGTGTAAAACACAGTATTGTATAGGTGAAACCCATACGAACCGGGTAGCTAGCTATTGAATGTATCTAATAACCCAATTAATGTGACATAGTGTAGCCTAATTAAATATTTAAATTTACTCTAGACATCTCTCACTGCAGGTGGTACAATGGTACAGCAGATGGTGTTGCTGCTTCACAGCTCCAGGGTCCCCCATTTCATTCTCAGCTTGGATTACTGTCTGTGTGGTGTTTCACATTTTCTCCCGGTGTCCATATGGATTTCTTCCGGGTTCTCCAGTTTCCTCCCACCTCCCAAATGTATACTGGTAGGTGGATTGGCTATGCTAAATTTCTGTTAGAATGTGTGGATGCACGTTGCCCTGTAATGGACTGGTGTCTCATCTAGGGTGCATTCTTGCCTTGTGTTCAATGTTCAGAGATAGGCTTTGGATCCAATACCATAACCCTTATCAGGATTAGCCAGTTACTGCAGATGAATGAATTAATCTTTCACTGCATAACATGGTTATCCTACCTGCTTTGTCCACAAACCTTTAGCTACATGTGTTGGACAATTTTTCTGAAATTTTCTGAATTACTGATGAAAAGCACACAATCTTTTGAGGTAGGCTATGGATAGGTTATTCTTAATCCAGTTGATATGGAAACAAATTTGTCATTGAGACATCCTGATATGTCCATGACAACATGGTATGTAGGCTAAATTTTAAATATGAATTGAATTAGTATGGATTTTTATTGAAGAGATGCAGCCGCTTATGCCTTCAGTTTTTCTCTGTGGACATATGAAAAGTAGACTCATTTATGAACAAGTTGCCAGGAATCTCATGATAGAACACTGCATGTATACAGCTCTGAATGCTTTTCTGTGTTTTGAAGTTATGTTTAAGTACTAATTTGATTGATGTTTTCTACAAAAAGTAGATATTAGATGATGACAATATGGTACCAGTATTATCAATGGCACTGATCTGGCGATTTTTATTTTCTTAGGGTGATAGCACAACTTACAACAACACCTATGCAATATGAATAAAATTCAACTTAACTCAGTTTACTTATTCCAGTTTTCTTTAAGTCCAACATATTTTTAAAATCTGCCAACATAAACTTTTTTTTTTTTTTCATTTTTAAAGTACTGGATAAAGTATAAATTACTTTATAGTAAATTAGAAATGAAATCTGTTACATTATTGTGAGAAGGTTTTATTATCCTCTCATTCCAAATCAATCATACTGTATTTCCCTGAGATAAAGATGCAATGCAAAGAAAGAGAACATATTTAATACATTTACTTTTATCAAAGGCAGTAGAGAATAAATTGATCTGTTGAGATTATGCCAGGTCCCCATGGCTAAAATATGGAAATTGTTTCGCATGGCTAATGTACAGTAAATACACAACTGAGAACAAAAAATAAATAAATAAAATCTCTTAGTAAGATATTGGGACACTACAGGCTACCATAACAAATTTAATTCACTTTAGCTGAGATTTTAAAAGTCTCTGTACTGTACTGTAAAGAGACAATTCTTCCAAAAGATATTCCCTCAGTTGATATTTTGACAATGATGGTCCAAAATCTCCCATAGGTTTTCAGTTGGGTTGACCGGTGACTGAGAAGGCTATAGCATATAATTTATGCCATTTTATATACCACCATTGTTTTTATTTTGTTTCCTTATTTATTTATTTGTTTGTTAACCTTTCTATAGATGTGATGCCTCAATAAGCCACCCAGGCTACAATGTTGATATTTAATAGCTGTACACTGCACACTGAATATGGAGTATTTGTTGGAATCGTCTCCACTGGGAGCCTTTAAAATCTTCACACTGTTCTATAGGGAGTGAGTGCATGTGTGTGTCCTTCTTCATGTGTTTGTCTATGCTGATCACACACACTCTGTCTAGCCCCCACACCCCATTGCTGGTCCTATAGCAGACCCATACATTCAGCCAGACACTGGGAAAGGGGGATACATCGGCACCCCATGTCCCCTTACCCTTTCCAATCCAGACATTTTGGGGGGTCTGTCTGGACTAGCTGTGGTAGACGGCACCCCACTCCTCCCCTCCATCACTCCCCTCAGGAGCTAAGAGGACCTTGAACTCCTGTCACAACAGCTACCCATAGGAGCAGAGGTCAACACCCACGGTCACTTTGTCAAACAGTGCTGAATCAATGTTGCATTATAATCACATTCACAGTTCAGTGGAATTCAGACATGCATTCCTATGCACTCCAAACCACAGACAGTATATGACAGTCTATTTACAGTCTTTGCATTCATATTCAAAACTGACATTTGGTTAAAAAAAATTAAATTAAATAATTATTTAAAATATATATTATTCTTTCCCTCCAGTCTGGTCTCCCTTTCTGTTGAAATGTGTATTTCAGAACTGAACAATTAATCCCTCATAATTAACCAAATAATGGAAATTTTATTTATCAGCTAAAGCAAAATCAACATTTGGTCCCTTTAAATCGTCACACAAAGGCTCATAAAATCCTGTGTGAGGACAAACTAGACTATTTAGTAATTTTATTGAATATAAGCAATTAAATACTTATATTGACTATTTCATCTACTTAATTTGAATGATTATATTAACAAAGAATTGTTTAAAATAAACTCAAATATGAAGTAACAGTTCATACGAAGTCTGGAGGTCATGAGGTGAGCAGCCTGTGGTTATATAACTTAATATTAAGATTCCTTACCTGAGATCTTTCCTATATACAATATAGAATAATCACATTAGGAAGGGTTTTAATTACTTATAGACGTATTGTAGTAGACGGGTTGTTTCTTATATTTATAGGATTTTTTTCACAGTGTGTTGGGTTTTCTTCCTTAATGTCAGCTTCTATATGCAGTTAACAGTTTGCAAAATTCGTTTGCTTTACATACTCAGTTATGATGAGCACCTGATCAGTGAAGGTGCTCAGATTTGAAACTCCCAATCACTGGAGTTTTCGTTTAGCTAGCCAGGACTGAGTTTCTCCAAAGCATCGCAAAGTTAAGATCATCTTAACAGGGACAGATCAATGTGATGCTCGCTGCGATGCTTTTGTTAAACTCGGCCGTGCATATTGATCAAATACGGCTTTGTACAATCAGTATGAACTGTAACCGAGTTGTATACTAAACACCGAAAAAATAAATACGAAAAACACCACACCACTGGATCACCACAGCATAACGAAAAGATTTTTAAAAATATTGCAGCAAATTTAAAAACGATTAAACCAATATGTAGCAGCATGTAATCATCAAAACGAAATAAATGTTCAATATGCCAATTAAAAAATATATTTCGTATTTTTTTCTTAAATTAATTTTGCTCTAATCAAAAAACTGACAGTGAGTGGAATAACCAACCATTTTAAATGAAAAAATTAGTATGGAGACTGTAGAATGTTTAAGACTGAGTGTCCTTTTAGTTAATATTAAATACTATTCAAACTGTTGTATTTTGTACTGAATGTGTCGCAATTATTCTTTGTATGTTTCAAGATATAATAATAATAATAATAATAATAATAATAATAATAATAATAATAATAATAATAATAATAATATTAATAATAATAATAATAATAATAATAAACACAGTATTATTATTACTTTTACACAAGAGAGTTGAAAAGTGAGGTGAAAGCGTTAGCACTTTATATATACAATTTATACTTTACACACACACACACACACACACATATAGATAGATAGATAGATAGATAGATAGATAGATAGATAGATAGATAGATAGATAGATAGATAGATAGATGGATAGTAAAGTGTGTGTGTGTGTGTGTGTGTGTGTGTGTGTGTGTGTGTGTGTGTGTGTGTGTGTGTGTGTGTGTGTATAAACATATCGCTCACAGTTTTGTAACAACGCATACATTTCGTGTTATATATTCAGCTTATCTGTGAGAGCGACTTTGCTGTGTTCCTTAAACAAATAGAAGAATGTGCAAAATGAAAATATAACCCATGCAGTATAGAAATATAGAAATGCTGCATTCCTTTTGTATCCTTTGATTAAATATAATTGGTAATTGGCAGAAGCAAAAAAAAAAAAATCTGTAGATCTGTAGAATTTTCACTAACGTCCGTTTTTGTGTTGTTTTTTGTTTTTCGATTTTTTAATATAAATTTTTGGTCAAACTATAACAAAAATAAGCATTGTACCAATTTGGGTATTCACTAGTATTATTCTTTTTTAAATGTCTGATATGGCATTGTCTTCTACAGAAATAGAAAAAATGTACTTGCAGAATGCAGATTTTGAGACTAAAAACAGTATATATATATATATATATATATATATATATATATATATATATATATATATATATATATATATATATATATATATATATATATATATATAGCAGACGAGTTCAGTTTGTCTGTGCATCCAAAATCAGTAGTGTTCTTTTGGTTATTTGTTTGAATTATTGCAGATTTCTGAATTGTTACACGTTATTACGCACGGCCTTCATATACATCTTGGTGGGCTCGTTATTCAAACAAATGTAAATAACGTGTAAATTCATGTGTAAATTTAAATTGTAAATAAATTAGATCTTGATGTAAATGGAGTTATATGCATATATGAACATGTGGACAAGCACAGTTGTAAATGTACATATGTGACATGGTTGATTTTATTTTTCAGGGGAAATTTGAAACTGAATTGAGATCACAAGTTTTCCTCGCCAAATGTAATATATTATAGTATTAAAATGTTTTGAAATTAATTTGTGAAAAATAGTTATTTGTTATGTAGGAGCCGAAATGTAACAGGTAGTAGGCTCAGTTCACACATCCTCAGCGACTCATCCTCATTGGGCTCTCTAACCCCACCCACTCTGTCCCCATAACGCGCGCGCGCTGTTCCTCCGCCGCGTTCTCGCACTGTGATTGGTCAATCTGAACGACGGCGCTTACAGAGCCGGGGTGACGTCACTGCAGACGCTAGCGACCAGTGGAAGAAAAGCTGTGGTCGGTGGTTCGCGAGGTGCAGAAGAGCAGGCGGAGGGTCGGACATCAGCATCATCAGAGGATGATCAGTAAAATCGATTTCTGCATGACGACGTATAGGACCGGCTGTAGATAGTCTATAGAGCTGAACAAGTCAATATAAAACAAAAACTTTGTCGTCGAGCTCAGGATTTCTGTGCTTGTTGGCTACAGGATTAGCACACACACACACACACACACATATATATATATATATATATATATATATATATATATATATATATATATATATATAGAGAGAGAGAGAGAGAGAGAGAGAGAGAGAGAGAGAGAGAGAGAGAGAGAGAGAGAGAGAGAGACGTGTGGAGCTACCGACTGACTGCAACATCACATCTAAACATTTGATGAGGATGCCGAAGATGCTGCGTTACAACTCAGAGCCGATTTTAAGCGAATGGAGTCCAGAGGTATTATTTTCTACTAAAAAAACAATTAAACAAACTGCTATTTATCCAGCAAATTAGTCATTTTAATAGCATACATTTCTTGAATTAGACGCCACCACATACAAAAATCTCCATATCTTTATTATAGACAACATATTTAAATCTTATATAATGTAAATTAAGCGTGTGAAATAGCTAGGACATGGACGTGTACTGGCTGTGATTCTTCCTTTCGGAAAGCCAGCTTATGGTTGATAATTCATTCGCGGTTGGTTTTGTAGGAAATACGGATATTTGTGATATTTCTCAACTACACGGCCGACCTCTTTAGAAATGAACAGCACCCTACCACCAAAACTATAGTGTCTTATAGGGGGTCTTTTGTCCTCAGCAACTTCCACTCATTCACTTTCACTCATTAAGCATTGCTTAGTTGAACTACTATTTGAGCTCTATAGGCCTCGGTTACTGTCATGTTGTAGAAGCTTGTAAGTCCTGGTGATAAACGTTTTACTGTTGATATGCTAGAATTTTGTTCTATTTATTTATTTATTTATTTATTTATTTATTTATTTATTTATTTATACAATAACTTATATGTACAATTATTCACAAAAACATTCCTTAAAATATTGTGTCAGAGTTACACTGTCACCTGCAAGTTTGACTGCAATCTGTGATAGGCTCCTTATAGGCCTTACACCTTTATATAACAGTCTAGTCATGCAATACAAATATGACTTAAATAATGCCTACCTCTTAATTCAGTGTCAGCTAATAACTGATTGTGATCTATATGCAGATATTAGCCTACTTAGTAAATGTGAGTGTAATCGGAATGACTGGCACTTAAATAGCTGAATAAATGTTGGTCAGTGTCTAGAGGAACATCTGCTAGAAGATAGTTGGCTTTGGTGAGTGATTATGGTGAGATATAATTTAATGATGGCGCAGGTGAAACGTAACATGAGGTGTGTGTGTGTGTGTGTGTGTGTGTGTATGTGTGTGTGTGTGCTTGAGTTTACCGTTTAGTGAAAAGAGTAAGGCCTACATGTGCACACTCACCTTACACACACCATGTGCATGTTCATCTTACACACACCATGTAGCCTACACACGAGTCTTACTGTCAGCACAGTTACATGTCTTTGGTGTTGTTAAGATAATATTTAATTAAATTTTTAGATCGATGATGATTTCATGATTTGATATATTAATATTTCTGATATTGTACGGGTCACTTTTCTCTTCTGAATATAGTGTTGGAAGGTTTAAAGTCCAGATATAAATTAAAATGAAAAGTTTAAAACAGAACTTTAATTAGCTATTATTATTATTATTATTATTATTATTATTATTATTATTATTATTATTATTATTATTATTTAATGTGTGATTATATCTACACTGTGAGATTTCTGGTTTTGTGTTTGATAAAGTCGTTAAAATATAAGATAAACCATATCGTAGTTTTTGAAGTATTTTTATGTATTTCGAATTTATTAATGATTGGAATTGGATCATCGTGCTGAGATGTAAAACGAGAAGAATTTTACAGTACTGTACAAACAGCTACACCTTGATAGATAATTGTTTGAATAACAGTTCTGAAAATTAATTTATCGCAGATTACATATAGGATATTTTTAGAACTGAATCTTGATGAAGCGTGAAACATGGGGCAGACTAACATGTAGATAAACTGTTCTTATAGCTCGCCTTTGCTTCAGCGTGTTGCTGATTAGCTTACTTCTTTATTCATGTATCTCTGTTTTCCTTTCAGATATGTAACCGTGACTCCTTGTCCTCAATATTTCCTCTCACTCGAGCAGAAGCAGCAGTAAGCGCGCAGAGGGGTTGGTTTCTGTCTTTGGTTATCTAGCTGTATGAGTATAAAAACATGTCATAAAGCTAGATAACCGAAAGTAGAAATTAATCTCAAACTCGCATTCACCCATGTGAATCTGCCAAACCGCACGACTTAAGGACCGGTTTAACAGGTAGGCCTTCAGAAAATTTTATTAGGATGCAAACTATTTTGTGTGGGGGAAAAAAAAAATCATAAAAATGTTCTAAACTTTTCTAAATATGCACATACTTTTCTAAGCATTCCACAGGTAAACATATTTATTGAGTGTAACAATATATTTATTGAGTGTATTAAGTTCAAGCATTTGATGTGAGAAGGAATTATGAACTGTTTAATCTCCATATATTAAAATCACACATGGAGGTTAGATACTTGTTTGCCAGGGGACTTTAAGTAGGCTAGGTTATTTTGGACTATTGTGGACCTTTATTCTCATTTGCAACATGATTCGGTGCTTGACTGTGTGAATGGAAAAAAAAAAAAAACAGCAGCATGATTATATCTCAAACCTGATTCTCATACAAAATTTGTAAGAATTTGATGTAGAGGGTTTTTTAATTTGGTATGAATGAAAGAAAATATACAAGTGCTAACCCCACTCCTATCCCTAACCTTTAGCTTTGCAACTTTTAATATGAATAAGCTGTGAGAAGTCTTAGAAATGTAACTCTATCCGTGGATGTCCTTAGCAATGCAAACATAATTGTGGCACTCTGCTGTATTAATCCAAAATTCTATTAATCTACATTTATCTGCACTATTTAAATTAACTCAAAACATAAAATATATTTTATAATTGCTTTTATATAACAGTGAATTTACAATGCATTTGCATAGTTATGGTGCATGGTTGGTGTCTTCATGTTTAAAATGTTTATTTATTTGTTTGTTTGTTTGTTTGTTTGTTTATTTGAAGAAAATTGTGTGCCTGCAATAGTAAAATGGAGGCATGTTCTAGTCTCTCCTGTACTGGGTGAGCATATGTTTACAGAATGTGCAGAACTTGCTATATAGTGTCCATGCAGCAAACCCGTTAATGGTTGCCATGGTATCAGCTTGGTGACAATAACAGTGAATATTTTGTAATGCTTAATTTTCATTTTCTCTTTTTCCACTTTCCCGTTCAGAGCCCCGTTCCAATCTGCAACATGCCATAATGAAGTAATGTGTCATGAACTTAGGCAGCGTGCTGTACAGAAGAAGTGACCGATACATAGAAGCTGGGAGGAAAACGCCTTTGTCCCTGACTGCCATATTTCTCCTCATGCCAAGAGATCCCCGGTGCCATCTGGGGGATATGGGGCACTGTGCCCGTGCCACCGGCGATGAAGCCCCATCGTCTCCCTGGAGCCTTGGCACGATGAATGAGGAAGGCAGGGAGGCCATCTTGAGGGAGATCTCACTGAAACAGCTAAGATGGCTGGACTGGCACACGAGGTGAGTTGCATCATAGCCTTTTCTATTCCTGCGTGTCTGTGTGTGTGTGTGTGTGTGTGTGTGTGTGTGTGTGTGTGTGTGTGTGTGCGTATGTGCATGGATGCATTTGGAGCTAAACCAGTCAGGCTTAGCTCTTTGCCTATCTGATTTTACTATACTAATTAACAGAGTGGAGGAGGGGAGGTAAAGAAAACAAATGAGCTGGCACCGATTGCAGTAGAGGCTGCCATCTTCTTTTGTTAGGATCTCCATGTGAACGAACATCGAACTCTGGTCTGGATTTTTTGTTGTTACCACACAGCTACCATTACATTGTAGCTTAACTTAAAATTGCATTTGATATTCTATTACCTGGTGATTCAAATGAGAAACACTGTGAGTAGCTATCAGCCTTTTAATAGGGTGCCTCTATTCAAATTATACTGAGGAAAATGATGTGAACTAGGTTATCAAATGAACCAGTGCAATGTTTTTCGTAGGTAAAGTACAAACACAATATTCAAATACAACTGAAGAGCATGATTTGTACATAATTAATTACTATCCTGGTCCTCGGTAATAGGTATTTAATATTTGACATTTGCAGATTATAGGTATGATACACATAATGATGATACCTGGAACTGGAACATCATCCAAGAGGAGTGGAATCATATGTTTAGAATCTCTCTGAATTTTTTGGGGGGATAGAGCAGTGGGAAAGTTGCATATGTAGTACACAATTTAACAATTCACTTCTTTTTCCTAAAGTAAATAGTTTTGTTTGCAGTCAGGGATGGATAATGATAGGAAAATAGAGAGGAGACAATAAAGCAACTAGCACTGCTAATGAGTGGGGCTGAGCAAAGATCCTCTTGACATAGTTGCACTGAAAGGAAAGAAAAGGCCAAAGCCTCAGTGTGTCAATGGGAGAGGCAGCATCCCAGAGGCACTTCCCATAGACTCTGCTCTCTGCGCCATTCTCCTGGTTTCACTGTTCCTCATTCTCTCCTCCATTCCAAATCTTCATTGCCTGTAGAAATGTCAACTAGTTGAATAAGTGAACTAAAGAACCAATGAATGAATGAACGAAAATGAATGAATGAATGAATAGCTCTGTGAAATGCTCTTTTTCTTTGCTCTTTTTAAATTATAAAATGCACAAGTACAATTTTGAATTTATTCCTTTGTTTTAACCAGAGTAATAAACATCTAAACTTGCTAAATTAATATTGTTTAGATAATGCAATTCATGTGCACATAAACCAGCTGTACATTGATAAATGATAAATATCTTTATTTTTGGGGCACCTTTTTAATAATTGCTTCACAGTGACAGTGAGCAATGCTGTGATATATTTAGTGCCTCTTCTTTTTGCTCCCTGGCCACAGTTGAAATGGCTAAAATGGCACCCCATGCCCCTGGCACTCTAGTCTCTATCTTGAATGGACGTGAGAGTGAGATGGGTCCATGGGCTGCCATGGGGTCGGCAGCTGCAGCAGCATGCCTTAATGAACAGAACGTGGTGTCTGCCATTATTATTCTGCCCCACTCGCATCTTTCCCCGCTCATTGGAAGCCCCCTCCCTACTAAAGCACCGTTCCCACCATTGTCAGGACTGGTACTTCTCCACCATCGCTTGAAGGGGGGCAGGGTGGGAAAGCCCGGAGCAGACTAGACAGGACCAGATGCCAAAGACATTAGACTGGTATGCAGATTGGAGAGCTTTTGTGTGTGACTGCGAATGTGTGTGTGCATACGGGCAAATAAACAGGAGCAGGCTGTAGGCCCCCTGATCATGTTAATTGGTCTACTCATTGCTAATGCTTGTCTGGTACAAATGGAGATGGTGTTGGTTGTGGTGGCATACGTGAAACAGGCCTGTGGCCTTTTGTCCAATATCTGAAATGTACATTACGGCTGTAGTAAGAAGTGTATACATGACATTTACATTTACTGTACAATTACAGTAGTACATTTCTACTGGACTGTTACACCGTATTACAATCATTTATATTTAATGTTGTGTTGTAGAATAATTTAAGCAGACCTTAATTATTTTAACATGTCCACATATTACAATAATTATCCATGTTGCATCAGACTGTATATTAGGATTAAACTTTAGAGTGTTAAATTTAAGTAAATTAATTCTGCATTCTGCAGTAATATAAATGATAACTAATATCTGTTTTAATAACTTTAAAATGGCCTCTAATATTTATTAAGCTCTGGTCAGTGAAGAATTCAGTGTAAGTGTACGTTTGTGGATCTTTATTGCACATGCTGATGATTATCAGCAGTTATTATATGCAGTTGTGGCATTTTCTACAATTTTAACTATTCAGAGGATAGAGACCACCAATTAAAAAGCCAAATAGCCAGAGATAGGATGTTATAACAAATGTCAGTGTGCACAAAAGATGGACTGGATGGTGATAATCTGCTGTAGTAACAGTCTAGAATAAAAACAGAGCAGAAAAAGGTGACATAAACACTGTGAATCAAAAAGATGAGTTGGTTGGTGTGTTTTGGAGGATGAAGGGGAGGGGGAGGCATGTGACGTTGATGCCGAGATGAGGCGCCATGTTTAGTTCTCTCTTCCCGCTACTGTAAAAATGAGCCCTGTCGTGTGGGAGAAGTCTGGCAAATGTATATACTTTTGATTGATTTTATTTTTATATTTAATAATTTACTTACTGAAAAAGGGAGTCCTTAATTTCAGTTTTTATTTGATTTGGCAGTAAGTAATATTTATGAATATATTGCTCATTTGTTATACATTTCAGAACAGGGTTGCATATGGTCTTATACATACTAATATCCAGATCACTTAAATCAAGTGCACACATTTAGCTCAAATTTAGGTCAAGTGCCTGTGGGATCAAACAGTAAGACTTTGTGTGTCACAGGGCCAAAGCTTATAACTCTCGTTAATGAGGTACTGTAAATCCTCTAAAGGAAAAGAGGAACAGCTCAAGAATAACAATAGGGGATCGCTCAAATCATTATAAACGTCTTTGGTGTAGGGTGTTCACATCAGCTACATTTTGACAAAGACATACCAAACTGCAGGCATCCATACCTCACATGTGGATACTGCACTTGATTTTACACACACACACACACACACACACACACACACACACACACACACACACACACACACACACACACACACAAAAAAAAAAAAAAAAAAAAAGATCAGGGCATCTTTTAAGGTCCATAGTCCTCTGAGCTGTGAAAAGTTTTTTTTTTTTTTTTGCTTAGTGTCACATGAAGTCAGGTCTCTTCAGTATGTATAAGTGTGAATTGACAACAAGGAGGATGTACAAGCTTTGGCAGGAGTATTAAACCACCCTCATATGCCATTCAGAGCCTTGGATGACATCCAATGTAGGTCAAGCTTAATCTTTAGCTGAGACTAATCTCTTGCAAAGAATGTCTTAAGTATCTCCAAGGAAGATAGAGACGTTCATCTAGTCTAGGCTTTACTGACTAGAAGTTGTCTGAATGAAAGGCACATAGGCAGAGGTTATCCTCTAAGAGTAAAATGGGAATAAGGGTCTTTGTTAATACATTTACGGCATCTGGCAGACGCCCTTATCCAGACCGACTTACGTTTATATATCTGAGCAATTGAGGGTTAAGGGCCATGCTCAAGGATGCAACAGTGGCAGCTTGGTAGTGCTGGGATTTGAACTCACAACCTTCTGATCAGTAGCTCAACATCTTAACCACTGAGCTACCACTGCCCTATACCCATTGGAACTGGATAACACAGCACTGTATGGGATGGTGGAGATGAATTGTTACTGCTTTCCATCTTATAAAATTTATTCTGTCCAAGATTGATTGGACACGTGCAGTCAGTGATGTATAAATATGACATAGAAATACAATAATTTGATGTACAGTACTGTTAGTATTGCTCTAGAGATGTAAATTGAACTAGATTTGTCAAATTGCATACGTTTGGAGTTGTAAGTAAACATATTACGTAGAATCGAATGTAATTACTATTGTTAAATCTATTAAAATTGGATTTAAAAGTAACTAATCATTACAAAATAATTGCTATTTAAAATATTATCATAGAAAATAAAATAGAATATATATTATATAATAGTCAACCCTGATAGCTACCTCAGAAAATATTATCTAAAGTAAAACTCTCTTGTAGCTATCTGTAGAGCTGCATATCTGTATTTTACATGCATGTGGGAAAAAAAAAAACTTTAAGCCATCCATCAAGTTCAAGTTCATTGCTGTAGAGGCATCCTGTCTGTAGCCTGTCTGTAGTCATATACCCCTTTCTCCCTCCATCTCTCTCTGTCGTCCCTCACAGAGGGAGAGCTGTTCACCCTCTGACCTGTGTGGAGGTTGCTATGGGAGGGAGGCTGGCTGCCTCAATAATGTGGCTGTGAAAAGGCAGTGCTGTCAGGGCCATCTCAAGATGTGTGCCCCCCCTCCACTCCTCCGCAGCTGGGCACAGCCCCAGAGCCTGGGAATGTCAGAGCCTTGGGTTCATCCGACACCCCCTAACTCACAGTACCCCCTCCGAGACACCCCCCTCCCACAGCTCCAGTCTAGCCATAGTCTCAAATGGCTCTGTCTACAACCACATTTGAGCCCCTGTTTCTGCAGCATTCATCCCTAATGCAAAGTGTGCTTTAGGGTCACCCTAGAGCATCTCAGTTTTTCAGCCATCTCAGATAGAGAAGTATCCTCTGCTTCTCTCTCTCTCTCTCTCTCTCTCTCTCTCTTCTCTCTCTCTCTCTCTCTCTCTCTCTCTCTCTCTCTCTCTCTCTCTCTCTCTCTCTCTCTCTCTCTCTCTGTGTGTGTGTGTGTGTGTATGTGTGTGTTTGTATGTGTGTGTATGCAGTTAATTACTCTGTCTTTTAAAGCTTTACATCTGAAAATTTAAAGTGAATGTAGAGGACATTAATTGCATAATTGTGTAGCTATTAAAGTGAGATTTGAGACTTAGCCAAGCAACACCAGTTGACTGCTATGTCTTCTGCACAGACAATGTGCTCAAAGTGTGTGTGTGTGTGTGTGTGTGTGTGTGTGTGTGTGTGTGTGTGTGTGTGTGTGTGTGTGTGTGTGTGTGTGTGTGTGTGTGTGTGTGTGTGTGTGTGTGTGTGTGTGTGTGTGTGTTGTGTCCGCATAGGCTACATGCATGTTTTCACCATCCATTCTAGTCCTGCACACTGCTGGGAGGGGACAGAGAAATAAAAGAAAAGTGATTTGCATAAGCTGCATGGAGTCCAAAGACTGGTGAAAAAAAAAAGATATCAGAGACCAACCAAAAGAAAAAAGGACAAACTCTGTGCTGGGCAGACAGGAAAGAAAAAGGCTGTGTTTGCATGGGAGATGGGGTGAAATTGACAGAAAGAGTCTGATCTGCTCCCCTACAGTGATGAAAGGAACTGGATCATCTGTGTATCATTTTAAAACTGTGACAGAGTTGACACACTATTTACAAAGACTTATTGTAATACAGAAAAGAAAGATTGGTTGGGCATGTGAGAAATACATGGACACATTAAGCCACTGTCACCATTACTTTACTATTGTGTTTATGTCATTATATTTCAGTTGGACTTCTGCAGTGAGTGTGATATGTTAACAACAACAACAGTAATAATAATAATAATAATAATAATAATAATAATAATAATAATAATAATAATAATAATGATGATGATGCGTTTAATTCTCCTTGTTTTCTAAAATTGCACTCACATATTTAAGATTCTAGTCATTTTAAACATTTACAATAACACTATGCTTTTTTGTTTCTTTTCTTTTTTCAGAGATGGCTGTGTATTAAACTGCACAATCTTGGTGTGGTAACTGAAGAAGAGGACACTGGAAAACATGATGCAAAATGGCCTTGAATGTTTCTTGGCTTATTGTTTCACTTTGAGATTATATCATTGACTGTAATTTCTTTGTTCTGGAAAACAAAAGCATTATACATCATTTGTATGTTCACTTTGTTTTACATATAAGAAATAAATAAAAGCTATTTCAGAAACCACTGTCTGTGAATACTGTATGATATAAACAGCCAACAGGAAATTCAGACACACTGTTTAGGACAGCTGTGTGAAAATGTTTTTGCCCTAACAGGGTCACTTCTCACCTCAGTGCAGATTAACAAATCATACTGACCGAACCTAGCGCTGGTTACAGTTTATACAAAAATAGGAAATTTAGCGAACTTGAGTCAGCACCTTGGACAGCGAACAGCACTGTAATATAGTGTAGATAAAGAACGAATTTCTCAAAATATTCCATTGTTTGGACTGAAAATGAATTTTTAAAAATGTACAATTGCAAAACGCATAATAATAATAATAATAATAATAATAATAATAATAATAAACAAATATATACAATCCGACTGCTGAGGGTGAAACAATGTATATATATATATGTATATAAAGGACGTAGACTTTGTCTTACTGTATCGACATTCGTTCCTAATGTATTCACATTTCCACATATTTTGTGTGTGTGTGTGAGTGTGTGTGTGTGTGTGTGTGTGTGTGTGTGTGTGTGTGTGTGTGTGTGTGTTTAGTTCGATAGGGGAATATAGAAAATGAAGTGAGAATAGCTTTGCGTGCGTTTTTTGTCAGATGTTTACTGGATGCACACGAAAGGGTGTGAAAGTGTGTATGTGCCTTTAATAGAGCTTTAATTAGTCGCTAAAAGGCCGCTCAGCTGTGAAGGCAAAAGGATAAACCAATACAATTAAATATATATTTTTTTCCATGTCATGAAACTGTATGCCTACCTTCTTTACGGCAGTATGTTGGTTCCCTTTATTTAACAAACCCTTTAAATGGAGACCTGGGCTATTAAGAAATAAGCTGTAGAAATCTATAAAATCCGCACAAACCGCAATGACTCTTGGGAAGCATTGCCTGCACCTCAGTTCCCCCATAACATAAAATAGCCCTATAAAGAGATGGTATTTCACAGTTACTTACTATTACTACAACTTTGGTTCATTCTGTTGAATTATTTGGTGAATGATAGCGTACTTGTGTCGACGTTTCGTCCTTTCCCCAACGCTGCTCGTGCAGTTTCCTGGCAACTTCTAGCTTCATTTATATAAACTAGTTTGTATAAGCCTATACAGGATGGAAAATGTTATTTAACTGATTATATAAAATAATTTAGTTTTATGTTGCACCAACAAAAAAATTCTCTATGGCATCGCTCCGAAAAAAAAAATTCTGGCAGCTTTATTTTAAAGAGATTAGACTAAATTGTGGCTTGCAATTGCACAGTTTGCTCTTCTGATAACAAAGCTATACAGATCACAGAAATAACGGGTAGTTAGTAAAGACGCTCATTTTCGCAATATCCAATTTAGGCTTGACGTAATGTATAGGCTAATTATCTAAAATAAATAATAAATAAAATAAATAAATAAACTAAGCCGGTGAGGAGGTATTTTCCCCAATACGTTTATGTCAAAACGCAAACGTGTCTATGTCAACTTACAAAATAGAGGATATGGTGAAACACATCGAGCTAGGTTCGTTAGACTTAGCAGACTATAACTGAGTGTCCAGTATTGACCTTGACTCCCTCGGGGTCTGATCCTTTAAACGGACAGTGCATTGACTATGTTTGACATTGACCCGGGTTGAATGAAGCTGTAGTGATGCTCGTGTTATTTTGGACAGGGCCTGCTTGGTGGCAGTGCCCCCGGTCAGTCCCCTAGAGGACAATAAACCAGGCCAAAGGGCTCTGCCGGTCAAAGGTTAAAGTCAGAGGTTAAGGACCACTAATTAAGCGGTGATTTCCCTTTAATTCCCTCGTGACTACTGAGCTGTCAATACGGTTGCTTCTTTTACAAGGCCACTAAATAAACATGTGATGTCCGACTACAAGCTAATAACCTTTACAGAGTTAACCTGTAGCCTGCACAGCGAAAATGCACAGCACAGATTCTATGAAGAAATAAACAAACAAGAAGAACGAAAAAAAAAACGGAAACCAAAAGACCTCTGGGAGCTCACAGACAGACAGACAGACAGACAGACAGATATATAGATAGATAGATAGATCACTTTATTCATCCCAGAGGGAAATTTACTATTTACAGCAGCACAGAGAGTTAGAAGTAGGCTGTAGGCAACTATAATTAAATATTACAAATGAAACACAATTAGAACATTGTAGATGTGAGCAGTATAGTCCTAATCCTTTAGGCTACGAACAGTACTATTACAATTAAACTATCACACTATCTACTGTAACCTATAATTACGTGTGCTACTTTTCTTTTATCATATGTGTCGTATAGCTAGTATTTCATACTATTAGGGTGCTGCTCGGTTCTAGACAGAACATTCATCACACCGGTCAGTTGGATGGTATGCCTTTATAATTCAGACTAAAACTACGTTTCGATTTTAGATTTAATCTTCTAAAAATATTCTTATCCATTTGTCATTTCTTTTCTATGCGTTTTTTGTAGTAGACTAGCTCATGTGATTATAAGTTTTCCCCATGTGATTATGTGAGCAGCCTAATATGTGATGACATGAAAACATGTGAAAGTGCATTTCAGAATGTTATAGTTACAATGAATTCAGCTAAACACATACGACACCATGTGAATTATATACGACAACTGTCAGAAAATTACATCCCTAAACCGCATGCCCTACATGTGAAAACAAAAACGTATAAAAATGTGCACCACGTGTGAAAAATGTGTTTTTAAAAAAAACAGGTGTAAATTTCAAGGGAAATGTCAACGGTTTATTTAGACCCCGTTGAGTGTAAATCCTATTTGCTTTAGTGTGTTAAACCAAATGTTATTTGGATATTTCACCAGAGCTCTCTGACTTGCTGCAGAGAGTGAACAAGACCTGCTTGTTTCTGCGAGCCAGACTGCCTCTGTGCTGCTGAGGATGTAGTGTGTTTGATAAGTTAGCATAAGAATGGTGTCGGGGCTTGTGAACTACTCTGACCTCTTGACCTCTCCCTCTGAGGCCATGAATAGCATGGCTCTTTTCACGCGCTCTAAGACGTGCCTAAGCTCCTAAGCATGGTGATTTAACGAATGAACGTGTCATCGGCTGCAGGGTTTGCTATTGCACACACAGTAGTTTGTTTAAAGCGCCTCCAATAGACACCCATAGAGAAAATAGGTGGTCTGATCTAAGACAAGGGCCCATTTACTGGGAAAGCTGCTGTCTAGTCTATGTATCTGGCTTCTGTTCCTTTAATATAAAAACTGAGGAGGAAATTTGGTAACAGTGTATGAATTCAATACATCTGATAAGAAATAGAAATATTAAGAAATATTGAGAAATTCATCAGTATAGCAAAACAATAATTACATAAAAACATATCAAATTTCATATATTTTGTACAGTCTCAGAAAAAAGCACAACTAAGCTGTTTCTTTCCTTGTTGCTGGGGTGGTACCATCAAGTGCATACCTTTTATACCTGTAGTATCTTTTACCTAGAAATGTGCCTGTAGTGTATGCTTAAAGCTTTATTCTATCAACATTCAGTGCTTGGGTCCATAGTGAGATCCTCATACATCCACAGTTGGGTGTTACTTTTCCCCCAAACCTGTCTGAAAATCTGTTTGTCTGAAGACATTAATCAGTTTCCATAGTCTTCAGTGGCTTGAACATCATAGCCAGGCCCTCAAGAGGACAGAAGAAGCAATTTTTTGTTTCTTTAAGAACCTTTGATTGGTGTTTCTTGAACTGAATGAACAGAAAAATCTTTCATCATATATGTTTACATTATGTAAAGGGTTTTTATGTTTTTATGATTCATTTCATAAAAAAAACAAAAATTGTTAAAACCTTTTAATAAAAACTTAAAAGGTTCTTTATGAAACCAAAATAGCTGATCTATTGTTCAGTTTAAAGCATTTTATTGACACCTTTATTTATTTATTTTTATTTAACTCTATTATCGAAAGACTACTCAGAATCAAAGGAATTTGAGTCGATTAGTTTCATAACCATAGTCTGGTGTATTATGTCCGACAGAATATATGGTGGGGGAAAAAAGACAATTTGGGTGTGTCGATTAGAGGTGTGAGTAAATACTGGCAGCATTTATAAGGTATTTCCTTTATCAGAAAAAAATAGTGCTAAATCTGATTTTTCCAGAAAAATGCACTGTGGCGTTTTATAAACTATGATTTATGATAAACAAAACTATCATCTTTGTACATGGAGCCTTTGGTAATGGCTACACCATTTAAATCTACCGCAGCCTTTCTTTTCCTCCCTCATGAGGAGCTGCAGAGTGTGTGCTGTGCTCGTGTGTAGGACGACCCTGACCCCTGGTGGTGACATCTGAATATTGCACCCCGAATTTAAAGTAAACGAGGCAAATCACATTTACGTAATAAACATTAATATTTACTTTTTTGTTGTTGTTTTGGCAAAGCCTCTTAGAGAAATACAAAGAAATTGAACGGGTCTGACATTGTGTATTATCACACAATGTCAGACGTATGTAGACTACACAAACCAAGCTGTTTCGTCTTCTCCAAAATAAATGTTTAAAGCTCTGACAGTAGATATGCGCAATTTGATATTTTCTTAAGTTTATTTCAGGGAGTGAAAATACATGTAAAGGAAGACACCATTTTAAAATAAGAAGAAAAACGAGCGACCCCGGCAGGACTCGAACCTGCAATCTTCTGATCCGAAGTCAGACGCCTTATCCATTAGGCCACGAGGCCTGCGAATTCAGTTGGAAAGCTTCCCTTTTAATGGCTATTATTATTATTATTATTATTATTATTATTATTATTATTATTATTATTATTATTATTATTATTATTATTATTATTATTATTATTAGTAGTAGTAGTAGTAGTAGTAGTAGTAGTAGTAGTAGTAGTAGTAGTAGTAGTAGTAGTAGTAGTAGTAGTAGTACCCTACCACTCTTAGCCACCCGGTGTCGCTGTGTAGAAAATGAGGCGGATTCAGCGTCATGCAAAATGGCTTCTTGCTCGGTGTTATGTGATGTTCATGAGCCTCGAGTTAGAGTTAAATCACGATCTGAACACGCTAGGGTTACTAACGTTGTGGTGAGAGACTTGTCCATTTTTCAGTTCACATATTTTCATTAATTCAGTAACTTAGGCATATGGGGATATCTGTAAATTGTACTTACAAATGTAAACTCGCTACGTGCTGAAGTTTGCAGTGTGAGCGCATCACATGGTGTGTTAAAGGCACGGGCTTGATAGGTTCTAGGATTAATAAGCCATTCTGATGTTTAAATGTGTACGCTTATGTATTTGTTTCTGTTTATTTTACTTGTCCGGGATGTGAATCATCCTAAGACATACTGAGGCAAGATGCTCCGTCTGGTGTCTCCTCGGAGGAGGTGGCGAAGCCCTTCAGCTGCTCTGCTGAGGAGAAGGTGCTCAGCTGCAGGTGAACCCAAAGTGCAGGAGCGCTCCACTCAGACCCGTGTGAACCCCCTCAACATCCAGATGCTCTCTAGGAACCTGCACGAACAGATTTTTCGCTCCTCAACTATAGAGTACTCGAATGAGGACATAGAGCAAAGCATCAGACATTTGGAGAAGCATAAACTCTGGGGAAAGGAGGCATCACTGTTGAGTGATGTGGAGCTGAAGTTACCAAATATGTATGGCAAAAACATTGATGAGCACTTTTGTAAACTTGCACAAAAGCAAAACCTGCCTTATTTGGAGGCAGCCGGGCAGCTCCAGCAAGCACAGCTGCCTGACATGCCCCCGCAGTGGGCTTGGGAAGTGGGCTGGGTGAGGTACTCACCGAATGGAGAACATATAAAGGTGGATTTTCCTGAAGAAAATGCTCTGGTGTTTGATGTGGAAGTCTGCATGGCTGAGGGCCACTGTCCCACACTGGCAGTGGCCGTTTCTCCAAATACTTGGTGAGATGTAGACTCTAAATCAGGGGTCTAACCCTTATCTGCAAAAGGGCAGGTGTGGCTGCAGCTTTTTATACCAAACAAGCAGAAGCCATACCTGTTAGTCTATTTAAGGACAAAATCAACCGATTAAACAGTTGGAATCAGGTATGGTGTCTACTTGGTTGAAACGAAATCCTGCATGCACATCGCCCCTTTACGGATAAGACTGAACACCTGCATTTTAACCTATTTATACATTTAATCTCCATTTTTTACATATTTCTGTAAAACTGGAAAAAAACTGCATTTTTAACTGATAATGAATGCTCTAGGTATTCGTGGTGCAGTAGAAGGCTGATTGAGGAGAGGTACAGCTGGTCCAGTCAGCTGACGCTAGCAGACCTAATTCCTCTGGAGACAGCAGCCAACTCCAGCAGGCCTCCAGGTGGACACTGGCAGAAGAGACTTATAGTGGGACACAATGTCAGCTTTGACCGAGCGCACATTAAAGAGCAGTACCTCTTAAAGGTACACATTTGCTGTTGGTTTCATGTACCAAATACTAATTTTCCACATTTTACCACAAGCTTCATCAGTTTTTTTTCTTGACTGATCCCTACTGATGAATTACACCTATAATCTATGCAGGGTTTACTGATTTATAGATATGCATTTACTAATAATTCAGTTTATAATGTTGCTCATGATCAGGGCTCCAAGATGCGTTTCCTGGATACAATGAGCCTCCACATGGCTATCTCAGGACTGACAGGTTTTCAGCGATCCCTCTGGATGGCCAGTAGGTATGGCAAGAGACAAGGACTGCATGAAGTCAAGCAGCACATGAAGAAGCTTCGACGCCGCCCTGAGGGCCCAGTGGTCTGTGGAAACATTTGATACAGATTTAGTTTTGTTTGTACCAGTCCTGTTACTATATACTGTGGCTGCACAATAATTTATGAAATGATCATTATGATTATTTGTCATAATTGTCATTTATATTTTATTTATATATTAATTTAGTCATGCAGACAGCTAATAATATTAACATAATATTTGTATTGCACTTTATCATAGGCAGAAATAATCAAAGTGTTCACAATTCATATATGATGTAATTGTGTAGCCCTACTGTATTTAGGTATTAAGACTTGGTGCATGCTTTAGACTAATCATTTAATTTAATTTATGTTGTATCTGTTTCATGTGCTGTTTCCTAGATTGGTTCGTGGGACTGGGTCAACATAAGCAGTATAAATAACCTAGCTGATGTCCATGCTCTCTATGTTGGAGGGGATCCTCTGGAAAAAGAGGCCAGGAATATTTTTGTGAAGGGCAGCATGAGTGACATTAGGAGCAATTTCCAGGTAAAAGAACAGAATAACATATTATATACAGCCAGCATTATACAGTGGGTATAGAAAAGAATCACCCCCCTTTAAAATAATCACATTTTGTTGCTTTTCAGCCTGAAATGAAGAGGGACACAGGTTTTGTTTTATCCAGCTGTATTTACTCAGTGCAACTTATAACATACAAGTGAAAGATATAACACCAACATGTCAGAAAAATAAAATAAAATAAAAAAACAGAATTACTGAGTTGGAAAAAGGATCACCCCCTTGCTTTAATTTGCCTTAATTTTTTAATTACAGTCTGTGTCCGTCTTTATTTCAGGCTGAAAAACAACAAAATGTGACTATTTTAAATGGGAGTGATTCTTTTCTATACCTACTGTACATGTGTACAAATGCTCTGAAACACATTCATCAAAGGTTCTTGGATGGAAACAATGAAAACAATGGATTTACAAACATACTATGTGAAGCTTATAAAAATGATTCATTGCACTGTTTTACTGATTTACACCTTTTTATACCTATAGGAGCTGATGCAGTATTGTGCTATGGATGTATTGGCTACTCATGAGGTGTTTATCCAACAATTGTCCCTTTTCATGGAAAGGTATGATATTCCACATATACTCTGCACATATCTTTCAACCTGAATCAACCTGTTAATCAACCTGTTGTTTATGTATTGCTATAGGTGTCCTCATCCAGTGACTTTTGCAGGAATGTTGGAGATGGGTGTTTGCTACTTGCCTGTCAATCAGAGCTGGGGCCGGTATTTGGAGGATGCCCAGGACACACATGACGAGCTTCAAAGAGAGATGAAAAAATCTCTGATGATTCTTGCAGATGACGCCTGTCAGTTATTGCAGGACGACAGGTACTGACCAGCTTTATGCTTCCAATAAGTGTTTAATCATGCACAGTTTATAAAAGATTTCATTTTATGTGCAAAAATTGATATATGTACATGTCTAGTTAAATGTCATAAGTCAAACAATCATGCATTACTTGTAAAGGTACAAGGAGGACCCTTGGCTTTGGGACTTAGAGTGGGATGTTCAGGAGTTTAAACAGAAGAAAATGACTGTGAGCAAGAAAAAGAAGGCAAAGCAGGAGGCTGAAAAAGCAGCAGCGGCATCTGCATCTAGCAACCTGGAGAAAGACTGGGATGAGGGTAAGATACGTAGCTATAAAGTACAATATGTGCAAACTATAAAAACATTTGTTTTTCGTTATTCTTCTTTCATTCTTAAGTAATATGTGTTAATGTGATCCTGTATGAAACCATACTTGCTTACATACATAACATAATACTAATTGTATTGTGCTATGCATTTTTCATACCTTTTTCTGAAAATAACATTATTACCTGATGTTATGAATATCTGCAGATCCAGGACCTCCAGAGGAAGAGGAAGGGACGAAGGACCCCAGTAGAGAGCTTATGGAGCGGCTAAAGGCTACAGTGAGCTGCCTGCCGAAGAGGAGACAGCACATGCCTGCACACCCAGGGTGATTATATGTATAGCAAACATTCACTGAACTTGCTCCTGCCATTTCCCTCCCTTCTCTTGACATTTCTGTCTATTAGCTGGTACCGGAAGCTGTGTGTGAGGATGTCGGAGGAGGAGGACTGGTCTCCTGGAGCCACTCTGATCAGCCTGCAGATGAGAGTGACACCCAAGCTGATGGGCCTGACGTGGGATGGTTTTCCTCTGCATTACACAGAGAAACATGGCTGGGGCTACCTTGTCCCAGGACGCAGAGACAACTTGGAGACCACAGAGGACACTGAAGGACCTATATGTCCCTACAGGTACAATCTTTACGCTGTTCTTTAGTAAGCACTTTTGTGAGAATTTTTAATGTCAGAATCAGTAAGAGCATATTTATCTACTATACAAGTTCTTTAAAATAAATTAGTTTGATATAGTTTTGTAGCCCAAAAAATGTAAATTGGACTTTTTAGCTGACTACACAGCATTTACATGGTTAACATTCACAACTAATTAAGTTTTTAGTATTAGAATGATGACATTTCTTGACAATTGAATATTGACATTATTTTTCTATTATAATAGTACTCTTTTTAATGACATGTTTTAGTCTTAATGTTTGTAAATGTAGTTACTTTTTAGTTTTATTTGCCATCTCTAGGGCAATTGAGAACATCTACAAAGAATATTGTGAACAGAAAGGGAAGGAACAGCCACAGTGTCTGGACAGTGTGCCCTCAGATGACCTTATGCTGACTGACAGCAGTGTGTGGCAAACAGTAAGAACCTGAATGAGATGCAAGTCCATTGTAGGACATCACATACATACATTCACACCTAGGGGAGGTGTATAGAGTATCCAATATGCCTAGAATATAAACTAAATATTTTGGGAGGTTGGAGGAAACCAGAAAAACCTGGAGCAAACCAGTGAAATTTAGTACAGACAATAACTTCAGGACATAACCTACGACTGCCAGCAATGCTATCCACTATGCATCCATGCCACCCTTAGATTTAGTAGACTTAACTAAAGTGATTTATTGTTTCTGTATAGCAGTTGAGTAAAGTGTCTTTGAACAGCAGATCCACCAAACTGTGCTGGGCTCCATCCATCCTGAATGATCAGTATAAGATATTGTATGGTTCTCTGTTTTGGTGATGAGTGTGCTTACAGAGAACACGAAGTAAAACTTGAATTCAAGTTCTTTATTTTCATGACTGGCCAAGGTCTGCAGCTCCAAAGCTTGCATTCCAGGGAGCCACGGCCCTGAGCCTTCTTTTACAGTCATAAATATTATGTAACATTGAACATCTTTCCAAATTCTTCTCCCATGTATCGAAATATACAATCCACTATCTCAAAAATATTAGAATAAAGAATTTATAATACAGCAATGTCGACCTGAGAAGAGCTCTAATCAGCTAACTCAAAACTTCAGTGTTAAAAATGATCTTTTGCTTACAAACTTATAAATAAACTTAGAAATACTGATTACAAACTTGTATGTATTCAGGTGATCTTAAGGCTGTGATTGTTGTGAAACTGACTAATGCAATTAATTCCCTGACATTTCTTTTTGAAGTATGTCTATGAACGTTTTTGGTGAAACATAATTAAATCTCTTACAGTAGCAATTCTAGGAAACTGGACTCTATCCTTTCAAATATAGCTTTGTGTGTGTGTGTGTGTGTGTGTGTGTGTGTGTGTGTGTGTGTGTGTGTGTGTGTGTGTGTGTGTGTGTGTGTGTGTGTGTGTGTGTGTGTGTGTGTTGTCCTCTAGGTGGAGGAGTTGAGTCGGCTTGAGGTTGTGTCTGAAGATGAGACTTTGCCACGGATAGTGAGAGCCAAAAAGACTATGGTCAGTTTCCATTTACCGCAGTGACAGGGCTGACAAGATTTTACCTAATCAAGTCATTAAAGTCATGAAAAGGAGGGTCTCAGTAAAAATCTACTATGTTTCATTCTAATTTTAAGTAGTCATTTTTAGACATAAAGAGTAAACATCTCCCTTGTTTATGTCTATCTGATATCACAGAGTATGGACTCGGCTAATGAGTGTCCCTATCACCATGGTAATGGACCATACAATGATGTCAACATCCCTGGATGTTGGTTCTTCAAGCTACCTCATAAGGTGACTTGAGACACCCCTTTCCAGGGTTTCATTATATGAATTAACACTGCTATGCATGCATAACCCTGTTGAGAGTGACCTTGACAGTGATCTTATATGTCAGGATGGGAATGAGAATAACGTGGGCAGCCCCTTCTCCAAAGATTTTCTGTCTAAAATGGAGGATGGAACCCTTCAGGCAGGCAGAGGAGGAACCAATGCAGCGCGTGCACTGGAGATCAACAAAATGATCTCATTTTGGAGAAACGCCCATAAACGCATCAGGTAGACTCCAGAGTGCTCTGCCAGTAACAGTCTTGTGAAATTCCCTGTGGTCAGATCTTACTGACTTAGACTATTATGTGTTCTTGTTATTGATTTTTTTTTGTCTGTCTATGTAGTTCTCAGATGGTCGTCTGGCTACGGAGGGGAGAACTTCCTCGCACTGTTATCAGGTATGTCAGGATTATTTTGCACCATCCAGTAATTACATTGTGGTTGCATCTCTAAAACCATTCCTTGACCTACACAGACATGATGACTACAGTGAGGAGGGGCAATATGGTGCCATTTTACCGCAGGTTATTACTGCTGGGACAGTTACCCGCAGAGCTGTAGAGCCAACATGGCTTACCGCCAGTAACGCACGGGTAAGAAAGGAAAAATCAAGTTGTCCACATAATCTGGTTGCATGTTCTATTTATTGTTCTCCAATAAACAATACAATTCCCAAGGAATACAGTGTAAAACAATAAAAAATATCTGTAATAACACCACGAGTGTTATATTACAGGAAGTCAGAACCCAATAGGAAATGTTGATCCGAATATGTTGAGCAAAATCTACAAAAAACAAAAATAGTTTGAATGAAAAATAACCCCAAGAGATATAAGATAATATACTGCTCAAAAACCAGCTGAACCTGCTGATCTAAGCCCGAGATGATTTATGATTATTTCTATATATTACTAGACCTGTTGGTTCTATTTGAATGTATTGTTGTGTGCTAATGAAGGTTAGTGAGGTCTGCTTATTCTCATAACTATCAAATCTGTCTAATATCTGTAATAATACAAGACCATTTTAGGATCGTGGTGAATACGATGAATTGTTTTTTTGTTGCATGTTACATTCCCAGTGTAGACTGCTTTATCCCTCCATTTTTTTTCACAGTGGCCCTACACAACTGTGTGCACACTCTTCAACCTGTGTTAGTGCTGCTTTATTTAAGTGCGTCACAGCACTAAATGGGAATAATCAGGATTTTTTTTTTAGCCCAAAGTTTTTACAGTAGGATACACTTCCTAAGTAGCCTGTTTTCCTCCCACCGACCTTGTATCAAAAAGGGGAAAAAATTCTGGTGAAGTAAATGTTGAGCATGGAATGACAAATTATTCAAACTTTGTGCATGCAGATTGTATTACCCCAAAATTAATATGGGTCTGATTACAAAGCAATCACCAATTTAAGTTCCCTGGGGCTTTCAGAGTCCCATATCAAGGTTGTCTAGAGTTTAGACTGGGAAGTCTGCACTGCAACATTAACGTGTCCTTACTCCTTACTTGAAGTCAGCTTTGATACACTGAAGGAAGATTAACATAGAAATTATGCTTTCACTGAGGCTTTTAAAAAAAATTATCCCCTGAAAGTTTATGCACCCATTTAAATGTTTTTGCAGCGGGATCGTGTAGGCAGCGAACTGAAAGCTATGGTGCAGGTGCCCCCTGGTTATCATCTGGTGGGGTCAGATGTTGACTCGCAGGAATTGTGGATTGCAGCTGTGTTAGGAGAGTCTCACTTTGCTGGCATGCACGGTGAGATAAGATGCCATATTGATTTGCTTATCCAGTTCCATTTGAGCCAAAGATGATATACAGCAGCCAAGGCCAAGTTCCTAATCCAGCAATTTGTCAGTATGCTATATTATTATTGTCAGAATTGGATTTGCCAGGTCAGCATTTTCCTGGAGTTTTTAACCAACTACGTTGTATCTCAGAGTGTACTTGCAGCCAGAAGTCAGAAACTTCCATTCAAGCAAAATTATTTGTGAAAAGCTACTTATTCAGTAACAATATTTTAGACTTGAAATCAAAACTGGCTTTGTTACTTCATGTCCCTGGTCTTATTGTGCACAATTTATATTAATAAATCTCTTCAAAGACAAATTCATGTTTTTCTGTAAACCACCAAAATGCAGTGGCTTTTTCCCCACCAGTAATGTCTGGCAGAAAAATAAATGTGCAGATACCATGGATATCCTGGCAAATCTCAGTGGATAAAAGTCCAGCCATACATTATGTTCCACTTGAATATCCTGTTTCACTTGGACACATTGTCATGTTACTGAAGAAAAAGAAAAATATTAGATGTATTGTTTCAGTGTCATGTTGTATATTTGAACAAATAAGGGTTTAGTGCTCGATTGTGCCCTTCAGGTTGCACAGCTTTTGGGTGGATGACCTTGCAGGGGAAGAAGAGTCAGGGCACGGACCTGCACAGCCGCACTGCAGATGCTGTGGGCATCAGCCGGGAGCATGCTAAAGTCTTCAACTACGGCCGCATCTACGGTGCTGGCCAGCCATTTGCCGAGCGCCTACTCATGCAATTTAACCATCGACTCAGTCAAACCGAGGCAGCCAGCAAAGCACGCCAGATGTATGCTCTCACTAAAGGACTGCGCAGGTAGAACATCTGGAGACTATTATTTAAACCAGTCTTAATAACATGTTTATCTGAAAATAGAATTATTTATTTGAAACAGGTATCATCTTTCAGAGGAGGGGGAATGGCTAATTAAGGAACTAGGTGTGGATGTGAAGAGGGATGAAGATGGAACTGTGTCCAGAGAGGAGTTACGCCGGATTTCAAAACTGTTGGGCCAGAGGTGAAATCATTAACTCTACTCTTAAGCTTTGTCAACATTGCTTTTATGACTTTGTGATTCTTAAGTACTTATTTTACATTATTTATTTTTGTCCCTGGCTTACCTTAATTTAGAGTTGGATAAGAGGATATTTAGATGGATCATTTAACAATAAAAGTCATTTTCTTAGCTTGTGCTGAATAGCTGTAATTACTTTATCTTTTAGATCTCGGAATAAGAGGAAGTGGGATATATATGGACGGCGTGTGTGGACTGGAGGTACTGAATCTGAGATGTTCAACAAGCTGGAGAGCATTGCTCACTCAAAGCAGCCAGCCACCCCTGTGCTAGGCTGCAGAATTTCCCGAGCCCTGGAGCCAGCTGCTGTCAAAGATGAGGTATTTTAATTTCTAAACCACAAATATCAGAACTCTTTACTAATTAATAGATTTTGTCATTTCACCTATTTCTGACACTAGATGTAGGTTGACTACTTTGTCATTTTTTGAGCCCTTTGCTCCATGTGAGGAAAACTAACCCTAACCCTACACCACTATAGGTATAAAGGTCCAAGCTGAGTTTTGCAATAAAAAAGGCTCATTTTGTGAATCAGCTTTTCTGAAGTGTAAGATAAGATAACTCTTTATTGATCCCAAGGGGAAATTAGAGAAAATGTCTTTGAAATATTATCAGCATAGATCTAAAACATTTTACAAATACAAACTGCACCTTTCCTATTAACACTTTAGTTATAGCATAAATGCTGGACAAGCAGGTGCCCCAATACTTCTGGATATATAAATAGTATGACTAGTGTGTATATATTTTTAGTTCATTACAAGCAGGGTGAACTGGGTGGTGCAGAGTTCAGCAGTGGACTACCTTCACCTGATGCTGGTGGCCATGAAGTGGTTGATGGAGGAGTATGACATAGATGGGCGTTTCTGTATCAGCATTCATGATGAAGTGCGCTACCTAGTAAAGAGCGAAGACCGCTACAGAGCAGCACTCGCACTACAGATCACCAACCTACTTACCCGGTTAGTACAAGGTTTATTCTGACTAGTCTTAACTTTTTTGTTTTCATTTGGTCTGAGCAGAATTCCATACATGTTGAATGAGGCTCTTGTTTACTTGATGACAGGATGTACATGTTCTCAACTGTTTGCCATGTCTCCACAGATGTATGTTTGCCTATAAGCTGGGCATGAATGATCTCCCTCAGTCTGTGGCTTTCTTCAGTGCTGTAGATATTGACCAGTGCTTACGGAAAGAGGTCGTTATGGACTGTGTAACTCCATCTAATCCTACCGGACTGGAGCGCCGATTTGGATTAGTACAAGGTGTGATTAACATGTATACATCGCAATACTCTCACATAGAAAGGTGCTTGGTCCTGTGTAAAAAATGTATGTTCTATGTAAGTGTAGCTTACAGTGGTAGCTCAGTGGCTAAGACATTTAACTACTGATCAGAAGGTCATGAGTTCAAATCACAGCGCTGCCACTGTGGGCCCTTGAGCAAGGCCCTTAACCCTCAACTGCTCAGTTGTATAAATGTAAGTTGCTCTGGATAAGGGCATCTGCCAAATGCCATAATGACCAAAGAAATCAAATACTTTATAGCATTTCTCATCATGAAATTCATTAAATATTGCAATCCACCAACCAGAACAACTAACATTTTTAAATATCAGTTTCTTTACATAATGTATGAGATATAATTGATTGTATTGATATAATTTTTTTTTTTTTTAGAAAAATGTGTCTGTAGAATATAAAGAACACATACTTTAATACAAGTGGTCTCTGGCATTAAGAACTAACACATTGAAAAGATGTAGAAAATAAATAAAGAAACATTAACAAAATTAAATATGTATTTTTTCAACAGGTGAAGCCTTGGATATCTATCAGATCATTGAGATTACTCAAGGGTCTTTGGCCAAAGGAAGACAGTCCGATCTCTCCAGTAGAGAGGAGGAGAAACCACTGGAAAAGGCCAACAGTTAAAACATGCACAGCTTGGCAACTGAGGATCCAAAAGAAAACCCAAAATGCAAACTGCCTTTCTTTCACTGCTTTCTTCTCTTCTTCTTGGGAGCCTCACTCTCCACAGAAACTTGAGTATCAGTCTAAGGAAAGAAAGATGGCAGCTCATAATTAAGAAAAGCAAAGCTGTATCTGAACAGCTTTGCTTTTCAGCTTTGCTGTTATATACCAAAAGTAAGTGGTATTTCCAAGGTGTTATCTTCACTTTGTATTTCAAAACTCTTACAAGAAGAGTGTTACAGTGTCCTTTACAAGGGTTTATTTTGTTAGTTGGTGATATTGAGTGTGTTCTGCAGAACTAATATGGACATATAGTCTATACACAAACTGTGTACAAACATTGCTTTCCGTGTAGCTACTAAATAATAAGCCTAAAGATTTGGAAATGTAAAAGAGTATAAGCAAACAAACCTGCTGGCTCTCGTGCTGATGCTCTTGTAGTGCAGCCTCCAGAGTGGCAGTATTGATCCGAAAGTCTCGAGAAGTGCTCAGCTTCATATACTGCATCAGATTTACCTGAAGAACATATAGCACTATGTTATTAAACATCACTGAGTTATTTTTGGTATGTATTGTTTTCAATACCCCTATTCTGCTTTTACAGTTGCTTATTTACTAAAACTATGTGATGAGAGATTTTCAAAGTTTACCTTTGACTTCTTGGAGAGAACAATTAGAAACTTCTCATATTGTTCAATATTGAAGATCAGAGTGGGTATAGGTTTGGTATCACGAAGAACCTTAGCCTAAAGCAATATGGTTTAAAAGAAAGCATTAGATAAGTGCTGAGTATGTCCTGGATGAATATAGGAATTCAGAAGAGTAAAAATCCTTACTGAGGCAGCCACAACTGCTTCCTCTTCTTTTCTTTTCTTCTTCCTCTCATTTACTCCTCCATTCATCTCACCACTCTGTAGTTAAATCATCATGCAACAGATAATGTGATGTGAAAAGCTAGCATGATCAGCAAATTGAGCAAACAAAAAAAGAATGAAGGAACTGACCTGCACATATGTGATGAACAAATAGCACTGAGGGGTGAGGTGAGAGCCTGACAGCTTCACCTTTATGGATACACACATACCCAAAAACCTTACAATATGCAAACATGAGGGAAAGAACCATTGTGCAACCATACCTACGATTACAGAGTTTGCTTAGACACTGCAACCTTTACTCATGCTCTATAATAAATTATAAATCAAGCTGGATTCCCCCTTATGTTTTACATCCACTATACAAATCAGGGTTCTCACCAGTTTCTCCAGACGAGCAGGAAGTTGACCTGGATGAGCTACACACAACTGGATATACTGCAGCAGAAAAAGGAAATGTCACACTTGTGTATTATTACAGTGAATTACAGTTCCAATTTCCAGTTCAGTATGCACAAATATTAAACATGATTTAAAGGAAACTGATAACATTACATACTTAATAAGCCTCTCAAGCTGAAATCAAATGTACAATTTAGGATTAATATGAAACTATGCGATATGTGAAATGGCAGATTTTAGAAGGAATTTACTTTTGTTTCAAGCCACATGAAATATCTGTTCATTCACTGCAGCACATCTGACAGGTAAAAGGCAAGAACAGATGCTACATCATCTGAATAGTATTTATTCAGTGAAATTTATTTTGGCAATCCTAACAGAGAATCTGCTTAGAATATTTTAGAATTCAGTGTTAAAATGTTGTTTGGTTAGTTTAATATTTTACTACTGAGCTACATAAATACAGATTTTAGTTTTAATAACTTAAAATGTTATTTTGGTAAGCATGTGTATTTCTAGGTGTGGCTCTCACATATTTGATGAGGGTGGTGAGAATGGCGTAGGTTCGGCTGAGCTCTCGCAGCAGGGCGTCTGTGCAGGCACCAGGAGGCAGAGCTGTTTGCACAAGTTCATTGAGAGCTGTAAGTAGTGTGCCCAACTGCAGAGTCACTGCTTTTTCCACAGGGTCCTGCTGGGCTGACGACTGTGAGGCACCTTCTGCCACACACAGACATACACACAGCTCAGTGTGTATCAATAAAATTTTTTTTTTAATAAATAAATAAATTTAAAAAAAGGTCACACCTGTGGTTGTTCTATCAGATGTTAACTGGCCTTTTTTCTTGGCAATCAACCAGTCCACCTCATCCAATACCCTCCCCACCTGAGACAAAACTAAAAGCTAGAGAGGGTGTGATTTCATCAATCAGATGAATGTCTCTTGGGTTGTAGCATGTAGATGTAATTAAAATGGATATATACTTTATAAACCAATCAAAAAAACAAATCTCTGGTCATGTTTTATTGTAAGTGAGAAATGGCCTTAGCGAACTCACTGTGGTGGATGCTGCTGTCCTCATGCTTACAGTGGCAAAGTGAGACTGCTTCTCCACCTCCACATCCTGCACAAAGACAAACAGGAATAATTAAAAAAAAAAAAAAAACATGTGGATGACCTCATGATCAATAGTGAATATAATGTGACATAAAACCACAGTAGGCAGAGAGACTATGAGAAGAGAGCATGGCATAGAAACCCCTTTTTGTCATGCATTAAAAAAAACAAAAGGCATTTCTCCTACAGTGGAATAGTGTACAAAAGATGACACTCATCCTAGGTCACAAAAAAGTGATGTTTATTGTACTGATTACCACTGACAAGGTTATACAGAGAAAAGAACATCTGTACTCAAAATTTATACTTGAAGCCGAACCCTAACTTCAATTGTTTTTCCTTCAACAATGAGACAATCGTACGTATGCTACAGATGCTATAGATACTGGTTGTAGTCAGAAAATGCTGGGGTACTCATTTAAGCTTAGAAGGGGTGTGTCTCACCAGTCCCTATATCTATATCTATATCTATATCTAATATATATATATATATATATATATGTGTGTGTGTGTGTGTATGGATGGATGGATGAGACAGGCAGAGAGACACATACGTGGTCTATGTCTCCTAGCTGACTGTGAATGTCCTGACAGAGCTCCCACAGTAGAGATACAGGACTTTTGTAGAGGACATGCAGACTGAAGAGCAGAGACAGTAGACCCTTACTGAAGGATATGTCCTCTGTGAGAGAGAAAGAGAGAAATCACATAAGCAATATGTAATAAGCCTTTCAAACTGATGTCACAAAGTTTAGGATTCATATGAAACATAACTGCCAGATTTTAGAAGTAGTTTACTTTTATTTTAAGCCACATTAAATACTCTGTTCCTTCCCTGAAGTGCATCACATCTGTCTGCACATCAGACAGGTGAAAAGCAAAAAGAGTTATTTCACCACATGAATTATTATGCACACACACACAGAGGTATAAGCAAGACTTACCAAAGCTGGTTTCTTTGCAAATTTTTACTGTCCAGGTAATCATCTGGAGAAACTGTGAAAGAAATGCATATACAGTATATCAATTAAAAGACCTCTATTCAGTAAAGACTCCAGTAATATTCAAGTGGGAGTAACGTGTGTAAATGGGTACCTGTTGGGAGGTGGGCTCCAGCAGGCGGGACAGCACACTGAGGATGCTGACCAACAGCTGGGCTTCTCTGCTGTTGAAGTCTTCCTCTCCTCCACTCAGCTGGCTGAACAGGGCACGCTGTTCTCACACACACACACACACACACACACACATACATACACATACACACACACACAGTTAGATTTGGCACTTTACATTTTTCCTCAAATTTGTTTCTGATAAGAAGAATTTACTCCAGACTGTAACTAAGGTACTATATGCTCTATGTGTGTTTCTTGCCTCTTACCAAGCTTTATAAAGCAAGCCTCTCACTATAGGTTGATTAAAAACGTTTTCTACCTGAAACTGCCGAATGTAGAAGGCAGTCTTTTCTGTCAAGTTGGCATTTTCAGGTGCACCCTCCTCCTCCTGTCTGCAAACATCTGAAAGGAACAGACACACAGTACAATTACTCATGCTAAAGGAAGCTACTCGAAGTACAGTATATTAAATAGCAAAAGAAGCATCTTAATATTGCATATGTTCCTTCACTGCATAGTCACCTACCAAGAGAACACAGGAAGTTGGACACTTTGGTGGGGTATTGCTGTAGCATGGTGCTAAAGATGCGCAGCAACCCCTCCAGACACAGCAGAGACACGCTGTGACTCTTCTCCTTCTTCCCAGCATCCTCTACAGATGATGGGATGTTGGTGTATCGCCACATCAGCACACTGAGAAAGGAGACGAGATGGTAACGAGTCATAGTCTCTACTTGTACACTTAGAAGTTGGATCAGCATGGCTGGTGTGTCTAATAAAGTGGCCAATATGCATACACAGCACTTTAAACCCCTAGCGTCATTGCCCATCACCCAAATTACTGTATATCTAGTAAGTGGTAGTCCTATTGTGATGGACAGTAGAGGGGAGAGCTGACAAAATGATTTGACAGATTGATTATGGTTAGTAATTGAATACCTACAAAGTGAACTAATATGGCTTGTGTATCCGATAATGGTCAATAAGTGATAGTGCACCTTATAACCTTGCAACTGAATGCAAACTTTAGTCCATAATTAAAGTCTGTATGTTTTGCATAGGAAGAGACCTAGTGATTTCACAGAGATGGCGGAAAGTCTTGTCAGAGTTCTGGCCATCAGGTCCATCGTTGTAGCCTGTCTCCTCCAGCTGTTGAACCTTCTGCAGGGCTACACTCACACTGTAGCGAAGAAATTCTCCACTGGAGCGCAGCACTGACAAGCTCTCCTCATGACTCTGAGTGCTGTCGCTGCACAGGAGAAAACAAACACTGTTTATCTGTTCAGAATAGAGCCACCACAATCCACAACGAGAGCTCAGATATTTTAGGCAGAATATATGCCTTGATCACTATGTGATCCGTGGTGGCCATGGTATAGTTCTAATTTTTTAAGTGTCCTGTTAAAATCCATGACGATACTCATTGAAACACATGCTCACTGCTACGTACCGGAAGAGAGCAGTCAGTAGGGTGGATACAAATCCCACGGAGAGCAGACTGCGGGGAGTCTTACTAGAGGAGTGTGTTCGGCCCTTTCCTGACTTCTCCCTCAGGATCTCAGCCAGTTTGTAGTACCGATTAAAAAGCTCCAGGACATCCTGAAAACGGCTTTTGCTGCTCAATACGCAAAGACACCAAGACAGGCACATAGTCCTTTAAACATCTTTGCTGGAGGGATCAAAATATTTTATTATACTTAATTGCTAGACGGGAGTCTTAATTGTATAGCTAAGAGCAGACACAGCAAACTGCACCTAACAAAGTTACATATACTGCAGGTACAATTAACACTAGTCTTACCTGTGCACATCCTAAGATACATGGAACAATAACAGTTGCTAAGCAGACTATTCTACAGAGAACTGCTAGATGCCATACACATACCCAAAATATACCAAAAGTAACCATCCTAACAATTAACTTTCATAGAGTTCCCAATTTACTCCCAAAAGGTTGAGTGATTTAGGCTCTGTTGGTGGAACTGGACCCTGAAGCATACACTAACACGGGTGAGCCATTCTAGAAAGCCCCATGACACTTCTAAACTCATGCTCATGTC
Organism: Cranoglanis bouderius; assembly: GCA_023630585.1. NCBI lineage: Eukaryota > Metazoa > Chordata > Actinopteri > Siluriformes > Cranoglanididae > Cranoglanis > Cranoglanis bouderius. Next base: position 10,471,897 of record CM042545.1, read on the forward strand.
AGATTACCTGTAGTTGCCTCTGATGAAGTTGTATTCTATGAGAACCTCATACACTCCCATCACCAGCACAGCATAGACACTGTTCTTCACCCCAACACTGGAGGTCATGGAGAACTCTGCAGACTTATCCTATGAGAGACAGATGAAGTTTTTTTGTGGGCTGCTCAGACAAGTTTGAATAATCTGCATGGAGCACAGCAACATCTTCCTAAAGCAGTGTCTGTCTGTATAAACCAAAAATGGCACTGTTTTTGCAACTCATTGGTATACGCTAGCACTGTCACATACCAGCTCAAAGTCCTCCAGCTCACACTTGATCATGCGTCTAGTTACACTTTCCAGAATTGCTTGGAGCTCATCCTGGAACCCTCCTTCATCTTCCTCTTCATCATCACTCTCACCTCCGGAGGGATCTCGCACATTCTGGTACCACAGCAGGCAGTGGATGGTACAGGAGAGCAAGTGAGCCTTAATGAGAAAAAAAGAAAAAGAAAAGGCAAGATAGACTGCATTAAAAAAAGATGAAAACAGAAGTTAACCTCCACCTACATCCAGGAATTGTCATATTAAACAGACACTATAAAAGTGTCTATAACCATTAAAATGAGTGAAAACTGAACAAAATTGCAGAAAGTTTAGTTTTTACATTTTTCAGTGCATAAAGAATGGTCTTATGAAAGTGGATCCCTATTATTCCATAAATGCTCAGGATGTGACACCATCATATGTAAAGGTTGTAACCTAGCTGAGGCATTTCACAATTGACATATGAATTGGTTGGGCTTTAATGCTAATTTAAAACATGTCAATCCAATTAAAAGTTAGACTCAGTTATCCTGAATGTGTTCTGTGGAATCAGACTTTGATGAAATGGAGGGTTGTAAATGTTTTTGTTGGCAGTGAATAAAATAAGATTCACAGGAATCTTTCATTCTCATATTCTTTTTTTTTTTTTTTTTTTTTTTTTAGGATCACAGTACCAGAGGCTCCTGGAGGAAGACCTGATCTCCCTGTGCACTTATGCATGACTCCAACTTCACAGGTGGCAAAAGATCCTGTTCAGGCTCATAGTATCGACTCAGCTAGAGAATGCACATAGACACACACAATTTAATACCCAATATTTGTCAAATAATATGAAGTTAATAAATATTTAACTAGCAAGTAGCCATAAAAATAACGGGCACAGATTTGTTCTAAGACTACCACCCACCTGTGACAGAAGCGTCTGCATGATGGACCCTGCCAACTGAGAGTTGCGTCGGACAACATCATGGAAACCCTTAAAAATAAATAAAAATAAGTAAGTCACAGACACACAGACACACACCTAATAGCTAGGCAGGGTTGAGCCTGGCCAGTACCTGGATGAGAGACCACCTAGGGAAAACTAAAGGTTGCTGCTGGAAGTGGTATTAGTGAGGCCAGCAGGTGGTGCTCACCCTGTGGTCTGTGTGGGTCCTAATGCCCCAGGATAGTGACGGGACACTATACTGTAAAAACAGAACCGCCTTTCGGATGAAACATTAAACCGAGGTCCTGACTCTCTGTGGGCATTAAAAAAAAAACAAAAAAAAAACCACTGGCCCTTATCTATCATGGCCCCCTAATAATCTCCATCCCTGAATTGGCTACATCACCCTCCTCTCCACCAATAGCTGGTGTGTGGTGGGCATTCTGGCGCACTATGGCTGCCGTCGCCTCATCCAGGTGGATGCTACACAATGGCGGTGGTTTGGAGGAGATTCCCCCCCATACTATGTAAAGTGCTTTGAGTGCCTAGAAAAGTGCTATATAAATCTAAGGAATAATTATAATTATTATTAATAATGTGAAGGTCCCCCTTGTGCTGCCAAAACAGCTGTTTTGACTGATCAGTGTATATACAGGAAAAGAGATGAATCTGACCTCATACAGCATGAGACGCACATCTGCCTGCTGGCTGAGACAGCGGCGAAGGCTGCTCAGGATCTCCAGACAGAAAGCCTCGTTAGCAGCAGCGTTATAGCGCGAGTGGACATCTGCCTGGACCTGAGGAACACAATACACCATTCTACTCACACTTAACCAAATGCATAATGAAACCCTACTTAGCATGATACTTGCATAATGGAGATGCTGTCTAACATGTCCGCTGAAGAAGCACTTGTACATTCAGTATACACCATGAAGGAGACCAACAAGTGCAATGTGGATCATAAGCACTATAATGGTTACCTGGCTGGAGGTCAGTGCCTGGCTGGACTGACTGGAGGCAAGACTCCCCAAGACCCGGAAGTTCTTCAGCAGCAAGAGGAAGCCAGCCACAGCAGACTTCCTTCCATCCAACTGGCTACAGAGAGTACGGGAAGGGTGATAGGCAAGATTTAGGTATCAAATACATAAAGGACAATTTTAACAAGCATCCTGATTCAGTGAGAGAATCAGCCAGTGATTAATTCTTCTGTAGTTAGTAAGATAACTGGTTTATAGTAAAAACCTTCTGAATATGATAAGGCACACCAATATTATTTTTCTTTTATTTATCTATATAAAGGTATAGATCCTATACAAATAGCATCCAATCAGATTCCAAATGCCAGAAATAGCATGAACCATGATGTACATTAGATTAATACCTGGAGAACATGGCTTTCCTCAACACCAAAATTAGGGCATCCTTTAAGCTCATACTGACCTTGAGCAGTGGCTGAGAAAAAGAAACATCACAGAACATGTCGAAAAAGGAGTTTAGAAAGTAGCATTGTGAGCTCATTCACAAATTTATAAATGCTACGCCAAACTTTAAATGTTTCAATAGCTAATGTACAACATAGTTCTCTAGGGTTTACCTGCACTGCTTTGAGTAGGCCCTGTACTGTGGTAAGAGGCAGGAAAGATAACTGGTCAAAAGTCTCTATCACTTTTGAGGAGGACTCCAGGAGGATCATGGGAGCAGATATCACAATGTTAGAAAGCAGGTCTGGAACAGAAGAGAAATAAATGATACAATTAGAAATTAGAAATCATTGTACATATATTGCTATTAGTTGTCCATGTTTGGATGAGGACTATGATGCTTAATTCAATACCGATAAAATGCGTAACTGGTGAAGCTGTCTTAGTAACCAATCGATTCAGGACTTGCTCCAGGATTTCTCCCCTGATTGGCTCATGCATCTGGACGGGAAACATTGGCTTTTTAAAAAAATGCTTACAACACAATACCAATCTTTTTAACAAAACAAAACAAATCTGACCTTGAAGCTCTCTAGAAGAACTTGCCCACCAAGTTTACATGCTAGTTGGGAAGGAGTTTTAGCTGTAGCAGTGGGAATTTCAGTGGTCTTCCCAAAAGGTCCTGCCTTTGGTCCAAACAAGTCCATAAGGATGAAGCCTAACTGTACCAGGCTCTGTGTGACATGATCCCAGCCAAACACACTGCAGACAAAATAGCCAAACAAAAATATATTAAAATCAGTTTGTTTTTTGCTCAAATGAAAAAAAAAAATATCTACAAATAAAAGATCTCTATTCATCTAACTTGAGTCTGGGGTCAAACATTACCAGTGCTCAGTTTTAATACCAGAAATCCCCAAAGATTAAGGAGCATAAAAGCCACACACACTACTAAGTGATCTAACACAAATACAACCTATAATATAAAAATTTACACTATAAAACCCTCATTAGAAATTTCTTCCCAGGGACAGTAACAATGAGACATGAGATGTGCTCATGCTGACCTGTTTCTGACCGTCTCCATAATCATGTTTGAGATACTGTGGCAGGAGGGTAGCAGATCCTGCAGAAACTTAGAACCTTGCTGAGCTTGCTCATCCTTGAAATTCTTAGTGATTGCACCTTTCAAGAACTCAAATACCTAGGCAATAATCAGAGAAAAAGCAAGGAGATATCTTAAAATTAAAGCCACATGTATTAATACAGTGTTTCCTAATAGTTCCTGGAGGTGCCAGATATCATACTTGCTCTTCGTAGCGCTGAATGCGAGCCACAGAAAGCAGCAGAGCAATACTGAAAGGACACAGTGGCTGACCCTGAGATACCTACAGAGACAAATACAATGAAACATATGACACTTGTGTGGCACTTACATTTCTAGATGAGATCAGAACCTTATTCTTATTAGGTCTGTGTGTATAATAACGCAACCTGTCTCTAAAATGTGTACCATCTCAATCTTGAATCCATGGGAATAAAACTGAAGCAAGCTTTGAAAAGATGTTTACCTTGAGGCTTTTTAAGAAGTCCCTGCCAAGCTCATGGTCAAGGCGAATGGCAAATACAATGTGCAAAATAACAGTTCCTTCTACATGCCTCAGCTGATCCTGTGGGATGGTTTGCACCTCAACATCCTTACTCCTGATAACACAGCATCATTAAAGCAATCGGCATCAGTATCAGCATCAATACAATAGTATTTGGCTCAGTGAAAGAGGATACAGACTCAAAATCAACAAGAACTTCACAAACATTCGGATTCAAGACGAATCCATACACACAGAAACAAATACAGTATAAATAGTCATACTTACTCTCCTTTGCTCTGCTCCTCTTTCTGGCAAAGGTCCTGCTCTCGAAAGTAGTTAATAATTCCTTCCAGCAGGAGCTTTTTACAGCCCTGCTCAAGAGAGAGATACACCTTTATGTAGACAATGTCAGACAATCATCAGGACGAATCAATATGTGTTAAATGCATCAGGAATTGACCAATCAAAGGCAGTTTATTCTGTTTTACCAGTGTTCCCAGGATAAAATCATTAGATCTGCATGCACATTTGTGTCACAGCAGTGGATCACGTGAATAAATGAAGACACAATGAAAAAATCTGTAATTCCCCAGCTCACAATATTACGGTGTGTAAAAATGTATAATTAAATTATCTGCAATAAAAAGTGGGTTTTGCTCTGGAAGGTCTACACATATGCAGCCGCATTCACACCATGAAGTCAGATTAGGCACTGATGATTAGGCACTGATGATCCAGTCATCATAACTATTTTCTCAGACAAATCTCAAACAAAATGGCAGCAACATTTCCTAATCATTTGGAACAAACCACAAACATTGAACTCCTGATTTAATTTATCTAAAGAATACAGGTTTATTTACATTACATTAAATAGCAGGAGTTCACAGTTTCGTTTGTCTCTGCTAAATCCCAAGTGCTTTCAATACTTTTTTTTTTAACCAGGTTTTGAGGATATCCCTTTTTCCTTACAAACACATGTACACATAATGTGACTGTGCAATATGAGAGGCGGGCATGTGAGATCAGCAGACCTTGGCAGACAGAAGCAGCAGCTGGTAAATTAGAGGAGGAATCTCTTGCAGGTCCAACTTAAGGAACATCCTCAGGACCTTCTCAATCAGAAACTGCAGCTCCTCTGGAGATAGGGGCACATCTCTTAGAAAGACAGAAAAACAGAGAAAACTCCCATGAAATGTTCAGTTAAAGACGTAAAAGCATTTTCAAAGTGCCACAGCATGATGATCAATGTAACCAGGGTGACAGAAAGTGTCGCTATGAAAATGATATAAATGTTAAGATAATTTAACACCTCAACAATTATGGCAACGTGGGCCGAGATCCAATAAAATGGTAAATATGCTGGGGTTCTTTCTAACCTGAACATGGTGGTAAGGTGGATCACACACTGCGGGTCCCACCTGTAAACAAAACACATCACAATATTTTGTTGTGCTGCCAGTATCATTTAATTCACACTGTAATAAAATACAATCATATATAATATTTTTTTTCCAGTTGTCTGTCTATGTTAATGACAGCCACCAATCATTTAGGTTTCCTTATCACATTTAACTTTCTTTAATATTCCCTTCATGAAAAATGTAACCAATCACAGTATTTATTTTTCGTTGGACAGCTAAAGATTTTTGCAGGGGAGCACTAAATTCTGCATATAACTTAACAGATTCTGGCTCTGTATTTACAGCTAATGAACCCATGCCATCCTAACCATGAAGCTGCAGTCTTACGGACTTCTGGCCACAGTGATTGAACACAGCCTAATTAATTAACTGGGATCTGTCCATTATACATTTCAAACAACAACAAAAAAACCCTAATACTTTTACTTCATTCTAGTACCTGCTTGAACAAAGGCTATTGATCAGCTGCTTCTTGTATTCCTCTCCACTTAACTCTCCTAAATACAAAGCAACAAAACAGAGTACAAAAGTGAGTGATATAACAAAATGTTAACACAAAATGTAAGAAACACAGAGATATGGTGTGGGAGAAAACTGTCACCTTTGCCATAAGCTAAAGTCTCTGTAGCTGCCAGGGCAGTGAGGATGGTAGGGAAGAGCTCCAGTGATTTACCACTACCCATTTCACCCCCTTTTATTGCATCCACATATAAAGATGCTAACGCTGCCAATGCAGGGCCAGGTAGAGCATGTGTCTGTAACACAGATTGGGAAGGAAAATAAAGGATTCCCTCCAAACACACACTTTTGCATTTTAGACCTTAATGGTGACACTGACTTAGGGTATACAGTGAATTCTAGTAAAGAAAATAGACACTAACAGAATTTTAAGTAAAGTGTGTGTTTGTTTTTTTACCTCTAACATTAGCAGCCCGATAATATCTGAAGCCACCTCTGTCTGCAGGTCTCCCGATTCACAGAGAGGAATGCAGTGCTTATACACACACAACCTGCGACTGGCCCCATCTGAACTACTCACTGGTGAGCCTTAAATGAAACATACAGAGAAACACTGATTCATTTTTAGGAAAAGCAATGTGCGTGAAAGTGGGTGTTATGCAAATTACCTCTGAATATAGCTTTAATCAAGGCTGCTGTATCCTTTCCTTTTAGGGCAGCATTTGTGATCACTGCAGTCAACTGCAGAAAAAAGTGAGCTTAAAATTTAAAGCACCAATAATTTCTGCAATGCACTACAAAAATAAAAATGGCTTTCAACTACTTTGCAAAGCTTCGTTATTCATGTAAATCATTAGATTTGGTGAGTGGCGCAAAAATCTATTTCTAAAACATATACCATATGTAAAGTAATAAATAATGCAATACACAATTCTATTTAATGAGAAATTAACAGCAAAATATTTTTAAAAGTTATAATTAAATAAGTAAAAATTCTTTTGCATTTTCACAACACTCACTCAACAATTTACTCCTAAAAAGTTAATAAGGAATTGGAAAAGCTCCTCTCCAGCTTTACATGTCTCCAGCCCTTGCTCATTGGGATAAATAATCTTTGAGGAGAATCATTCACTAGTGCCTCATTTCAGCGCAGCAATATACTCACAATTAATTTGCACATCTGTCAGATTCTCATCTAGTTTTTCTACATGCTTCAAATACACACCTGATCATGAGACAGAGAAGTGAGGTAATGCTGGAGCTCCTTTATACCATCTCCCTCCGATAAGGACAAAATCTTGTCAATAGCAGCTTTCATATTAGATGACTATTAAGGTCTGTGAACATATATATTTTTTTAATTTATGCACATTAGCATCATTCCCCAAGTTGTCACTGTGGGCTAATAATATGAAATAAAAAAATGAATATCTCCATATTATGAACATTCTCAATAAAATTGACAGTATTTCAAATTGCTGACTGCAGTTAATGCAGAAGTTAATGTACACTCACTGAGCACTTTATTATGAACACATGTACACCTACACATTCATGCAATTATCTGATCAGCCAATCATGTGGCAGCAGTGCAACGCATAAAATCATGCAGATATGGGACAGCAGCTTTGGGTAATGTTCACATCAACCTTGGCTTGTGTCAACTGTCCCAACCTGCCTTTTGTCAACTGTCCAGGCTGGTGGAGGTGATGTAATGGTGTGGAGAATGTTTTCTTGGCACACTTTGGGCCTGTTAATACCAATCAATCATTGCTTGAATGCCACAATTCGCTGCTGGCTTGCTCATTGGGGATAAATTCATAAATTTAAATTCTATGTCCTGAATTTATATACTTCTGTAAAGCTGCTTTGGGACAATGTCCATTGTTAAAAGCGCTATACAAATAAACTGAACTTGAACACAACCTATTTGAGTATTGTTGCTGATCATGTGCATCCATTCATGGCCACAATTGACCCATCTTCTTATAGCTACTTCCAGCATGAAAATGCACAATGTCAGAAAAGCTTCCCAGGCTTCACACCCTTCCCAGTCACCAGATCTGAATCATATATCACATATCATAGATCATAGATCACCTTTGGGATGTGGTACAACAGGAGATTTGTAGCATGAAAGTGCACCTGTAAAATCTGGAGGAATTGAGTGATGCAATCATGTCAACACGTACCATAATCTCAAAGGAATGTTTCCAACACCTTCTGGAATCCATACCACGAAGAATTTAAGCTGTTTAGAGCAAAGGGAGGCCCTACCCTGTATTAGTGTTCTTAATATAGTGCTTGGTGAGTGTATAATACATTCTAAATACTCAATATATAACTTAAATATTTGATATAATACAAAGTAAAAAGGTGCATTCCCCATGCAATACAGTAAGGTAGGTGAGACATAATTGTATGTGGGAAGATTCCTATTTCTGTCTCTGTCACAAAAATAAATCAAAGCAAGCAGCCCAGACATTATGAATCAAGTTCACAGGTGATAGGAAAAAGGGAAACACATATTATTATTATATTAAACCTTAAATTAGTGACATATAACTTGACAACTTAATATTGTTTGTGTGTGTGTGTGTGTGTGTGTGTGTGTGTGTGTGTGTGTGTTACGTCACGGATAATATCAAAACAAACAAAAAAAAAATCACACCCCTCAATATGTGCTACTGGTTAGGTTATGTAGAAGTACACATTAACATGCATTATATGCAAGATTTCGCAGTCAGCTTACTTGTTTATTTATCTATTATGAGTTAGCATATATTGTTTAGAATAGCTATACAATATGACCACAGAGCTGTTCACTCTCCTGTTTTCAAGCGTTAAAGTAATTTAATAATATACAAACAATATTATGCGCATATCTTATTTGTTATATTATCCGTAACACGAACATTACCTTTCTTGTCAACTTGGACGGTGTTTATTAGCTTGTTCTATCACATCCACAGCAACTGTTCCCGTTTTTCTATAGCACCTTTTTCCCCCTTTAGAAAACTCCCGCCAGAGGAGCTGCAGTTTAACTTCCTCTATCGCAATCTACATAACGGATTCTCATTGGTCCATTCCGTTAAGCCCCGCCTTTCCCGACCAATCATTACACACGTCGAGAAATAACGTAACGTAACTGAGGAGCGCGCGAGCAACTACTGCTTCCTGATTGCTTGGTTCGAATCCCGCATTGGTACGATTGTCAATATAAATGAAATGAACAGCGAATCTCTCCAATAATAAAACGGTTTATTACTCCTTTAATAAAAGAAAAACTATTTGCGAAACAGGGTACACCTACTGGTATGCAGGTTGCAATAAACCAGAAAATAAAGTTTCACTACAAACCTAAACACTAGTCTTGAAAAAAGCTACGGTGTTGAAAACAATTTACTGTTTCATGCGTCTCAGTAACTAACGTTAATGAAATCATACAGGTGGTCTGAGGACATGTGAAGCCTAGCACGTGCAAAGTCGACTATGACTGGCCCGTTTCCCTTTCCTCGCACAGTGGGCCAGTGGCGCAATGGATAACGCGTCTGACTACGGATCAGAAGATTCTAGGTTCGACTCCTGGCTGGCTCGACTCTTTTCACATCAGTGTAGTGCTCTCGTCAGCATCTAACAGTAAAACAACTTTCGTGCAAACCGACGATTAAAAAAAAAAAAACGTTTACGACAGCACGGTGAATACAGGTAACGCTGCCAGAATTTAAAAAAAGAAAATCCCCCTGTTACAGTGGCCTATCAACAGCCCTTAAGTTTGCCATTAATTTTACACATACAGTGGGTATAGAAAAGAATCACCCCCCTTTAAAATAATCACATTTTGTTGCTTTTCAGCCTGAAATGAACACGGACATAGTTTTTGTTTTATCCAGCTGTATTTACTCACTGCAGCTTATAACATCCAAGTGAAAGATATAACACCAACATGTCAGGAAAAAAAAGGATCACCCCCTTGTGTCAGTATTTTGTTGAACCACCTTTTGCTTTAATTACAGCTTTTAGTCTGTTGGGATATGTCTCTACTAACTTTGCACATCTAGACTTTGCAATATTTGCCCACTCTTCTTTGCAGAACTGTTCAAGTTCAGTTAAATTTGATGGTGACCGTTTGTGGACTGCAGTCTTCAAGTCATTCCACAGATTTTCAATGGGGTTTAAGTCTAGGCTCTGACTAGGCCATGCAAGGACATTCACCTTTTTCTCCTTCAACCACTGTGTGGTCAGTTTTGCTGTGTGATTTGGGTCACTGTCATGTTGGAAGGTAAACCTTCTTCCCATTGACAACTTTCTGGCAGGGGGCAGCAGATTTTCCTCAAGAATTTGATGGTATTTTGCCCCATCCATTTTCCTTCTTTCCTGACAAGTGCTCCAGTCCCTGCTGCAGAGAAACACCTCCATAACAGGATATTACCACCTCCTTGCTTTACTGCAGGAATGGTGTTATTTGGATGTTAAGCTGTTTTGGATTTCTGCCAGACATATCGTTTGGTGTTGAGGCCAAACAATTCAATTTTAGTCTCATCTAACCATAACACCTTTTTCCATGTGGCCTCAGAATCTTCTAGGTGCATTTTGGCAAAGCTCAGTCGTGGGTGGCTTTTTTCTTGCAACCCTCCCATACAAGCCACATTTGTGGAGAATTTGTGATATTGTTGTCACATGCACACAATGACCACTCTTTGTCATAAATTCCTGCAATTGCTTCAGAGTTGCTGTAGGCCTCTTGGTAGCCTCTCTGACCAGTTTCCTCCTGGCTCTTTCATCCAGTTTGGAGTGACGTCCTGATCCACGGAGGGTCTTTGTTGTACCAAATACCTTCCATTTTTTAATAATAGACTTCATTGTGCTTCTAGGCATTGATAAAGCCTTTTAATTTTTTTTGTATGCATCTCCTGACTTGTGCCTGTCCACAACTTTATCCCGGAGATCTTTTGACAGTGCCATGCCACACATAGTTGATTGTTTGCTTCATTTGCACTACAAAATGCTCCAGGAAAGCTCTTTTCATGCTGAGCTAATCAAAATGACCACAGCTGATCACAATTAAAAGTCAAATGGCTTTGTGTGCCATTGAGAAGGTGATTAGCCACACCTTATTGAGTTTACAAGTCATTCTTACGAGGGGGGTGATCCTTTTTCCAACTCAGTGATTTTTTTTTGTTTGTTTGTTTTATTTTCTGACATGTTGGTGTTATATCTCTCACTTGGATGTTATAAGTTGCACTGAGTAAATACAGCTGGATAAAACAAAAACTGTCCGTCTTCATTTCAGGATGAAAAGCAACAAAATGTGATTATTTTAAAGGGGGGTGATTCTTCTCTATACCCACTGTACTCTTGGCACAAAGGTTCCCCTTTTGTTTGTTTGTTTTGTTTGTTTTTGTTTGTTTGTTTGTTTGTTTGGGAGGGGCATTCCACAATGTTCTGGGAATGTTGTATTTTGGTTAAGAAGGTCAGCACTGCTCTCGAGGTGTTCACAACATTCTCTCATGGCTATATGACAACTGACAAAACAGTTTTGCCAAAGGCTGCTTTTGATTACCAATTTCCTGAAACATTCTTTCTCATAACAGTATGTTGGCCAAATATGTATTATTTTTGTAACGACTAACTTTACTGTAACATTCTTTTACAGGAAGTTTTTAAAAGGTTGAATTTATAATTTTTTAAATACAAATTAATATCCCAAGTGCAGAAGGTCCATTTAGAGAAAACTTTACATGGAACTTACAATAGATAGGCCACTGTTTATTTCGTCGATCAATAAATATTAATCTTAATCTTATAGTTTATTCTGCAAAGCCAGCAATAAATTTTTACTCAATTAAAAGTGGAAGTATACAGCCAAATATGTACTCAAGTGAAAGTGAAAACACATTGCTACTTTTAAATGTAATCAAGTATGTTTTTGACTGATGAACTTAAGTTAAGATCATGTTTTCATGTGAGAAGTACATTTTATTATTTATATAAAACTGTTAGAAGATGCAATCTCAGTAAGTTGCCAGCACATCAGTGGCTGAGTTGAAGAATTTTTGCCTTGTTCATTTTGTCTTACAATACTAAACAATGTTTTTGGCTTTTATTGATTTCCTGTAAATTTTGTTACATACAAGTAGACAGGCAACCCAAAAGTACACAAAGACGTCTGGCATTCAGGATCTGCTGCAGCCTGGAGAGGATATCATCATTGAAAATATGCTGGTATTGGTAATATGGCATAAGAACTCAGAAGAAAAAAGAAAAAAAAAACATTGCATTTCTTAGAATACCAGTGGAAAGTGTGATTCACAGGGTTAAGTCAAACCGCATTTGGGATTCTCCTGTACCACTTAGTACCTGTACCTCTTATTCTGTGTAAATAGTTTGTCTTTTGATATTGGTTGTTCATTTTTGTGTGTCACTGTAGCTTTTTCGAAGTGTGAGAAATATATAATTAACATACTACATTTATTATTACCAGTAAATATATAATATACTTTAATAACAAAATATATGTACATAAATATACACTCAGTGACTAGTTTATTAGTTTCACCTACCTTGTATCTACACTCATTGGCCAGTTTATCAGGTCCATTTACCAATGTTTGTAGGTGTACAATTACTGATTGTAGTTCATCGGTTTCTATGTACAAAGTCCTTATGGTACACTTTGCCAGCCATCCACTACCATGTCTATCAACAGGATATTGATCCTATCTGTTTTTTTTTTTTTTGTGATTGTTGCAGCCAAAAATGCTTGATTTTGCTGTGGGTTTTTTTTTTCTAAATTTGTGATGCAACTTGCAGAGTTTTTGTGCTTTTTTGCGGAAAACTACTTGAATTGGCGCAGTTGTTTTGCATGGTCTTTCACAGTGATGTTTGTTGGTAAATGAGACCTTTTAGCTGTAGTCATGTTCGACACACATGTATCGAAGAGGGCTTTGGCTGAATGCGTGTTGTGATGATGTCACATGACTCATCTTGCCCCAAATCTGTGTAAAATCTGTGGCAATTTTGAAAACTTGCAAGCTGCTTGGAATATTGCAGATTTTGCATTAATTTCTGCGGTCACAAAATCCTGGCGGGAATGCTTGTAGGCATTTCCAGATTGTCCTATGTGTGTGTGCAATTGTGCCCTGCGATGGGTTGGCACCTTGTCCAGAGTGTCCCCTGCCTTGTGCCACAAGTTCCCTGGGACAGGCTCCAGGCTTCCCCATATGACCCTGTGTAGGATAAGAGGTATGGAAAATGGATGTATGGATTTATATTCACACTATCCAGTGTCACCCAGAAGATGGCTTGTTCCTTTTTGAGTCTAGTTCCTCTCAAGGTTTCTTCCTCATGTCGTCTCAGGGAGTTTTTCCTCGCCACCCTTGTCTTTGACTTGCTCATTAGGGATAAATTTAAATCTATATCTATGTCTGCATATCTTTAAAGATGCTTTGTGAAAATGTCTATTGTTCAAAGCGCTACATAAATAAAAATTGATCTGAAATTGAATTTTGGTCCGTATCCCTTGGTTTCTCCTCCTGTAACAGGATTGGCTCAAGTTTATAAGCGGCTCTCTGACCAATCAACGAGCTTCTTGTGAGGGCTAGGTTGATTCTGATAGCCAATCCTGATACAGGAGGCGGGGCCTGACGAAATACAGCTGGGAAAGGAAACAAGTCGGGAGGACTCAATCGTCGGTAAGGGAAGCTGGTGGAAAGAGAAAGCGGGTCAAGCGGTCGCTCGGACAGTTGATGTAATGTAATGTAAAGTAATGGTGGCCGGTTGGCGTTGAGCTCAGATGGCGGTGTGTGCCAGGCTATGTGGGGTGGGCCAGTCGCGGCGGTGCAGGCGGAGACAGAGACACGGCCAGCGCGAGCAGGAGAGCGACTCTGAGGTGGACATGGACGAAGAAGAGGAGGAGGAGAAGATCGTAGGTAAAAGCAAAGCGCGTGCCCTCAGCAGTTGTCCTAAAGGCCGTGGCGCTGTGTGCGACGAGGCCTCGGCCAATCGCAGTGTCACGGGCTCGGGGGATGAAGAAGACACGGCCTGGGCTGCAGCAGCGCCTCCTCAACCGCGATCTCTACTGGATTTACCGCCCGAGCTTCTGGTCGAAATCTTCTCTTCTCTGCCAGGCACGGCGCTGCCCAACCTGGCCCTGGTGTGCAAGAAATTCAGACAGATCCTCAGCACTGAGACTATATGGAGAAGACGCTGTGCAGAGGGTAAACAACGCATATGTTCATCGGACCATATAGATAAAGGCTGAGACACTGACCGCTCAGTTAAACCACGTTATATGACGTTGTTTATTAAATAGTTTTGATCCAGGTCTGACTGTTGCCCTCAGTGGTTACCATTTCTACGTGGCCTATCTGTCTGCTATCATATTAGCTGTCAACAGTTTCGATATAAGTATCATTTTATTACGACTGATCAAAGATCGGAATTTGTTACGATTGTTTGCGATTTGTTTTAGTACAGAAAATATTACCCTTTTGAATATTAACACATGGTAGTAAAGATTATGCGAAACATTAACGGGAACCTTTGATCAGGGTTGCCAGGTCTGTGTCACAAAACAAGTCTACTGGCATTAAATCTGAAATCTGAAACTACTCCAAAGCCATGACTACCATTGCTAAATATATTGTAATATTTACAAACTAATGTCCCAAAACACAATTTTAGATAAGTAGTAGTAAAACCGAAAAGGATATTCATACAGCAGATACATTGATCTTTAGTAACCGTTATATCCTGGTCAGGGTCACGGTTGCTCCGAAGCCCTGTATCCTATATATGTATAGATAGATAGATATATGGATATACATTCACACAGTCATTCACATTTAGGGGCAATGTACAGTACCATAGCCAGTCCACATACTGGCATGTTTTTGGGAGGTGGGACAAAACCTGAGAACCCAGAGGAAACCCTTGTAGACACAGGGAGAACATGCAAAACTCAAGTAACAGTAACAAGTAACCCAAGTTGGGGATCAAACCCTAGATCTGTGAGGCAGCAATTCTACCTGCTGTATAACTGTGCCACACTCAGACAGTATATGTTATTTATATTTCATATGCCTTTACTATACTTACAATTTTTTATTTCAATTCATACATCAGTATAGTCAGTTTACCTTAAGTTAAACTACTCCATTTGAATCGTAACCACATCCCACGTACATAGACAATAGACAATGCATATATTGTTTACATTAAAAACAACACACCAGCCTACCCATCTGGCCTGCAAAACATTTTGCAAGAAAACAGTAGAGCTGGAAACCCTTAATCAGACAAGAACAGCAAATGAATACTTAAAGCTACAGTGCATATGATTTTTATTTTATTAAAAATTACAATGGAATCAGGGGACAAAAATGATGTTCCTGAGCTGCTGTGAGTCACCCTGACAGTCATGTAAGAGTAATTGATAATCAGTACTGTGTCAGGAATGTACGATTGGAATTGAACGGAAATTTGTGGACATTCATCATTTGCCTCTACTTCAGGCACGAAAGTAGTCAGAGTACATGGTGACAGAGGGGAGGCAGCAGCCAATCAGGGAAGAGTAAGAGTGTGAGAATGTAAATAAAGCAATTATTAAATTATTGAATACTTGGTTATATTGGATGAGAGTGAGTCGCCTGGAGTGTCTGTTCATCTTGATGTGTAACCTGTGTTTATTGGTCTGTGTTTTGGCTAGTCCGTAATGTGTTTGGCAGGCTGG
This sequence comes from Cranoglanis bouderius, assembly GCA_023630585.1. NCBI lineage: Eukaryota > Metazoa > Chordata > Actinopteri > Siluriformes > Cranoglanididae > Cranoglanis > Cranoglanis bouderius. The sequence continues at coordinate 10,487,763 of CM042545.1, forward strand.
AGAACAAAATAAACAATTTGGACTTACATTGGAAGTGATCAGATATGATAGTTTTGTTCTTTACACTTTTAGCTAGCTAGGGTTAATGGGCTAGTTCATGTGTATTGGTACACACATTGGTAGGTACACAGAGCCATCACTGATAGACAGCTAAATAGATAGACAGCAGCACATTGTGAGATTACAGCAGAGCAACCAAGAGGTTTTCAAGTTGCATCTACTACTTACTGTAGTAACTGTAACTGTCACACTGATGTGCGCAATATAGCTATTATATTCTCATAATACTTCTGTATGACTGAGGAGAAGATAGCATTTGTTTATATCCTCAGAGTTATGAACACTTTGGCCATATCCCAGACTGAATCCTACGGTACCTTTACTGTTACACATTAGTAATACTGCTTTGTGTGAATTATGTAGTTTGGGATGCAGCCTTGAATTCTTTCTGAATGCGTGCACAACCAGGTTACAAAATCTAGCACTTTAATTATAAATTAATACGTATTACATATGTATTACTCTACACATATGAACCTAAGTATTGTGTTTTCTTTTCTTTAGAGTTTGGCATGAAGGATGATCCACGAAAGATGGAGGTAGCGGGGGTTTCCAGCCGGGATCTGTATGTCAAACGTAAGGATACTCATGTTGCCATATATTTATAATCAAAGTAGCAAATCTAGTGTCAGGTTTAAACAATTGGCCTGCACTCACTTGTGAAATTAAATTAATTCATTTAAAATTATTTAATTAAAAAGAATCATGCTGTTGCCATGATTTAGAAAAATATCCTCATGAACCTTCTAAAGTAGGTTAGAACCCTTCCAGAAATCAACAAATATATTATAGTTTGTTACATTGTACAGCTTTACTATACATTAACTGACTTTTGGTCTTCTACATATAAAGTCACAAGTTTACATGCACCTCAATATTCCAGTATTATTCAGATTTTGGTGATATTCTAATTAGTATTGAGTCATGTAAACGCCGCAATCTGATTGCCCGATTCAGGTTAAAACAATATTCTGATTCCCCAAATTCTGATTCCCCAAATTCTGATTCCCACCCCTGGAATATGCCTGTTTTAAAGGAAATTTGTCGCATGTAAACACCTTATTCAGAAAATCCACTGAAAGGAGATATATGCGCATGCTCAGTCCACAAGGAATTGTGGGTTCTAACAGATGCGTAGCTGTAGGCTAGGTATTTAGGAACGGCTACTCAGGCATACTTACAACAACCATGTATAAGAGAATATTTTGATGCCTGTACGCATATAAACATCGTATTCAGAATATGGCTGCAACCTGAATATAGACCTTAAACAGAATTTGATGTGCATGCAAACTTAGTCACAGTATATAAGGTTTAGAATATGTTGAATTTGGTTTTAACCTATACAAATATGTCTAATCGACCTGAATGTATGATGTAGTTTACATCCTGCATCCACCCTGTAGGCTTCTTGCTTCTTCTTGTGTGGTATAAGCTTTCAGCTTCGTCAGGACCTAGGGCTCGCGAGACATATATGGCTCTTTCGGTGATTGCCTATGGCTCAACGGCGGGAAAAAAATAAATAAAAACAATCATGAATCACGAAAGCTAGTGTGTCAATTCAATTAAAAGTCCACATGTTACATATTTTAAAATATTACATAATTCATAATCGATTCCCGTTTGTCATGTATACACCAATCGATGTGGCACAGCAAGCTCAAATTTGATTGGACAATGTGGAGCAGAACGGTAACTTCCCTGTCTAATTCATAAATCGGTTGAAAACTACATAGCCTGTCTGTTTTCAGTTTTTTAACAAAGGTGAAATGGCTAAAAGAAAAAAAGATGACGAATATTGTTCTTTCCAGTCCGAACGGACACTAATTGTAGGGTTGGCGGTTCGATTCCCGGCCCACATGCCGAAGCGTCCTTGGGGACACTGAACCCCAAGTTGCTCTCGATGGCAGGAACACTTGCATTGGTGTGTGAATGGGTGAATGAGAAACAGTATAAAGCACTTTGTAGAACTGCTAAGGTTAAAAGGTGCTATATAACTGCATAATTTACCATTTACCTACAGGCCTATTAGGTGAAGTGTATGAAAATGTGAAATGGCCTTTATTACATTACCACTTTTTATAATTATGCAATAATAGTAAAGATAATAACTATAATAATAATAAGAAAAAGACATATATAAAAACGTCACAAAATATGTTAAATTTTCTCTGGCTTTTCTATGGCTCTGCCAGATGAAAAGATTCCCGACCTCTAGTCTAGACTATATAGAGCTGCTTGCTGCTTGCACTTGTTTCTTAATGGCCTTCTGCTGCGCTCTGATGTTAATGCTGCAGTGTCCACACCTAATGGCCCCTAACTGCATCAACACAGACTGTCCTTGAGCATGTATGATTAAGGCCTACTTTACTTTTCATGTTGTAATGTTTCGAAGATTTGTGATTGGCTGTGTTTGTATATCTTTATATATAGAGCCAGGGGGAAAAACATTCTCCATAGACTACTCCACATTTTCTTTCAACCTAATGTCTGTATACTGTATTTTTTCACAGGCACATTTCACTGTACTGAGAAAACCCATTTACTTGAAACTAAGGGCAGTTAAACTTAATTACAACCATTATAATGTAACAATAAAGGCCATATAATAAGACAGTCATGAAAGAAAGTTGTAACAAAGTTGTTTTTATGGAGTTTTCAACAATGGAGCAATACAGTAACAAGTAATTTCAGTTACTTTTGTTTTGAGTTTTTAGGGCAGGAGTATTCAACAAAAACAAGCCATTTTGTTAGTTCACTAATCACACGAGGGAGGATAAATGAATAGAAAATGTACCACAGTCTGTGAAAACTCCCTTTCCAAACTAATGTTTCTAGCCCTGTGTTCTTGTCTGATGAGCTTCCTTCAGCTAAATAATTTACATAATACGTGAGATTGGACAAGCCACAACACAATTCACTAAATGATGACCTATTTTTGTATGTTTACTGGCTCTGCTACAGTTTTTTTTTTAAAGTTTAACCTATATTATACCCCTATATTAAGATATCCATGCATCATTATGCCCACACAACTACAGTGCTGTGAAAAAGTCCTGATTTCTTCAGTTTTTGTTTATATCTCATACTAAATTGTTTCAGAAATTAAAACAAAATCTAAGACAAAACAAAGGCAACCTGAGTAAACACAAAATACAATGATAATGTTATTTATTGAAGCAAAAATGTTATCCAATACCAACTGGGCCTGTGTGAAAATGTGTTTGCCCCCATAGTTACTGATTCCCCAAATCTATGAAACTTCACCCATAATGGGGTTCAGCTGGACCAGACGTAACCAGACCTGATTACTGCAAACCCTGTCCAATCAAATCAACACTTAAATATAACTTTTTGAACAGCATGAAGTTGGTTAAAAGGTCTTACCCAGTTACACACTATGCCAAAATTGAAAGAAATTACAGAAATGAGGAGGAAGAAGATGATTGAAATACATCAGTCTGGGAAGGGTTACAAAGCTATTTCAAAGGCTCTGGGACTCCAAAGAACCACAGTGAGAGTCATCATCTCCAAATGGAAAACTTGGCACAGTAGTAAACCTTCCCAGAAGTGGCTGACCTTCCAAAATTCCTCCAAGAGTTCAGCGACTGTTCATCCAGCAAGACACAAAAGAGCCAAGGACAACATCAAAGGACTTACAGGTCCTCTTTTGCATCAGTAAAGGTCACTGTTCATGACTCCACTATCAGAAAGACACTGGGTAACAATGGCATCCCTGGAAGAGTGGCGAGGCAAAAACCACTGCTAACCCAGAAGAGCATTAAGGCACGTCTGAATTTTGCCAAAACACACCTTGATGATCCTCAAACCTTTTGGGAGAATGTTCTGTGGACTGATGAGTCGAAAGTGGAACTGTTTGGAAGACAGGGGTCCCGTTACATCTGGTGTAAACCAAACACAGAATTCCATAAAAAGAACCTACGGTCAAGCATAGTGGTGGAAGTGTGATGGTGTAGGGATGCTTTGCTGCTTCAGAGCCTGGTTAACTTGCAGTAATTGAGGGAAACATGAATTCTGCTCTCTACCAGAAAATCCTAAAGGAGAATGAGTCTGTAAGTTGAAACTCAACCGCAACTGGATTCTGCAGCAAGACAATGATCCAAAGCATAGGAGTAAGTCCTAGTCTTAGAAGTCAGTGAAAAACTGATCTCCAGTTATCAGAAGCGTTTGGTTGCAGTTACAGTGAGGGGAAAAAAGTATTTGATCCCCTGCTGATTTTGTACATTTGCCCACTGACAAAGAAATGATCAGTCTATAATTTTAATGGTAGGTGTATTTTAACAGTGAGAGACAGAATAACAACAAAAAATCCAGAAAAACGCATTTCAAAAAAGTTATAAATTGATTTGCATTTTAATGAGGGAAATAAGTATTTGATCCCCTATCAATCAGGAAGATTTCTGGCTCCCAGGTGTCTTTTACACAGGTAACAAGCTGAGATTAGGAGCACTCTCTTAAAGGGAGTGCTCCTAATCTCAGCTTGTTACCTGTATAAAAGCACCTGTCCACAGAAGCAATCAATCAATCAGATTCCAAACTCTCCACCATGGCCAAGACCAAAGAGCTGTCCAAGAATGTCAGGGACAAGATTGTAGACCTACACAAGGCTGGAATGGGGTACAAGACCATCGCCAAGCAGCTTGGTGAGAAGGTGACAACAGTTAGTGCGATTATTCGCAAATGGAAGAAACATAAAATAACTGTCAGTCTCCCTCGGTCTAGGGCTCCATGCAAGATCTCACCTCGTGGAGTTTCAATGATCATGAGAACGGTGAGGAATCAGCCCAGAACTACACGGGAGGATCTTGTTAATGATCTCAAGGCAGCTGGGACCATAGTCACCAAGAAAACAATTGGTAACACACTATGCCGTGAAGGACTGAAATCCTGCAGCGCCCGCAAGGTCCCCCTGCTCAAGAAAGCACATGTACAGGCCCATCTGAAGTTTGCCTGAATGATTCAGAGGAGAACTGGGTGAAAGTGTTGTGGTCAGGTGTGGTCAGATCTCTTTGGCATCAACTCAATTCGCCGTGTTTGGAGGAGGAGGAATGCTGCCTGTGACCCCAAGAACACCATCCCCACCGTCAAACATGGAGGTGGGAACATTATGCTTTGGGGGTGTTTTTCTGCTAAGGGGACAGGACAACTGCACCGCATCAAAGGGACGATGGACGGGGCCCTGTACCATCAAATCTTGGGTGAGACCCTCCTTCCCTCATCCAGGGCATTGAAAATTATCTTAATGACTTGGAGAGGATCTGCAAAGAGGAGTGGGACAAAATCCCTCCTGAGATGTGTGCAAGCCTGCTGGCCAACTACAAGAAATGTCTGACCTCTGTTATTGTCAACAAGGGTTTTGCCACCAAGTACTAAGTCGAAAGGGTCAAATACTTATTTCCCTCATTCAAATGCAAATCAATTTATAACTTTTTTTGAAATGCATTTTTCTGGATTTTTTTGTTATTCTGTCTCTCACTGTTAAAATACACCTACCATTAAAATTATAGACTGATCATTTCTTTGTCAGTGGGCAAACGTACAAAACTCAGCAGGGGATCAAATACTTTTTCCCTCACTGTATTTCTGCTGAAGGTGGCACAACCAGATTTTAAGTTTGGTGAAAATAAATAAATAAAAACTGTATTGTGTGTATACTCAGGCTACCTTTGTTTTATGTTGTATTTTGTTTGAAGATCTAAAACTATTTAATATGAGATATACACAAAAACAGAAGAAATCAGGATGGGGCAAATACTTTTTCACAACACTGTACCATCATAATGCATAACCACAAATTATTTCTCTATGAAAATAGTCCTGTCTCTGAAAGTACAATTAATGCAGATTTAAAGATGAATTTACAAATGCTTTTGTATGCATTCTGCAAAAATGTGTTTCACATAAACTTCAGTTGCCCTTAGACTGCTATTATAAGTGCATTTTAAGGAAAATGGTTTTCTTTTTTCAGTACAGAAAAACATCAACTGTCTTGTCTGTTGTAGTCACATGTGCACTACAAATGTAAAACTAAATATAACCATAACAAAAATAAAATAAATAATAAGAAAAAAAGCATTCCTTTGTTGTCATTTTCATATCATGTACTAAAGAGGCATGTTTTATACAGTATACTCTGTTTCCTTTTGACTCTTTCAAAACAAAACACACACACCAGGAATGGGCGATATCTTATCGTTTGCGATATACCGGTAGAAATTCTCCCCACAATAAGAATTAGTCTTCCCTCAATAATAACGATAAAGCCTAGTTGATGACATATTTCTGTGTGCGACGGTCTGTGACCCATTCACAGCTCACGTGCAGAGAGAAAACAAGTATGGCGGAAGGTGGACGTGAAGCTGAGGAGGAGTTTATCACTAAACAAGGAGCTAGATCAATGTTTGTGTTTCTGAGGCTCTTGACTGCATGCAGCTAGGGCTGTGATGGTGGCCATGACAACCGTGCCACGGTGACGTGTCAATGGTGGCGTGCCACCTGCGGTAGAGTCATATCACGCGCCACGTTAATGTTTCTGCTTGAGTGGGCACTATGACAAGTACAAAGTACAACGTTTTGTACACAAGTGTAATAATAATATTATTACTTAATTAATATTATTATTGCAATATTAATTTGTATTTATAGCTTACCATATAGCAGGAGATTTTATATTAATACACAAATTACGTAATCATAAATTCCTTATATGGTGTTCTCTATTAGTTTGGCACGGGTTTGTTTGAGCGCGGCAAAATCCAGTCAGGCGAATTTCACTTCGGGTTCTGCTGCTGCGATGGATCTTGTTGGGAAACCAAATGTTACATCGGCGATTTGGGAACATTTTGGATTCGTGCCTAACGAGAGAGAAAAGTGTGACTGTGTTTCACTCTCATTATTATCCACTTCTTCTCCCAATCACAGCACCATATCCCACAGCCCCCCCAGGCTGTTTCTCATTGCATCAACATGACACAACAAGGCTGTATTGAGTTGTTTCACTGACAGAAGTGCTAAAATAAAGCCTCATTTAATATTTTTATATTTAGGTTTTTATTTAATTTAACCATATAAAAGTATATCTTATATTATATTATATTATATTATATTATATATTGATATAAATTTCACTCTCACCGCAGTGGTAAAAATCTGCCACTGTCACAGCCCTACATGCAGCTATCACTTGTAGCCAAAAACAGTGGTGAATGGTACTATATTTATATATTCACTGATATTGTTATCGCAATAAATACCAGAAAATATTGTGATATAGTTTTAAGTCCATATCGCCCATCCCTAACACACACACACAGTGTGCAACTTGCATCAGTGGTCAGCTCTTGTCCTCTTTTTGCTTTTTACCGCTCCTGTCCTCCTCTGGTTGGTCCACATGTCCAGGTGTGAACCCTAGGGTGAAGTCGGGGCGTTTTATGAAGCTCCTGCCCGATTATGAGAACATGGACTACCGGGACGTGTACACGCACTGTATGTACTGCTAGGTGTGAGCGCTGAATGTGGTGGTTCATCAGGATGTGCTTTGGTAGAAAGTGGTCTTGTAGAGGCTGCCCTTTGCTGCTGTTCTGGGATCTGTTTGGTTGAGGGTTACAAGCTGTGGGGGAGAGGGTTGATGTTATATCAGCATAAAAGAGCACCTTTTACCTGGTGTCTGGCACGCCTCTGTGACCTGCATGTGTGAGGATATGACACACACTGGCCTGCAGAACCTAACCTGATGAAGTGGTGTGAAGTGGTTCTTCTAGTAATAACTCCTGCTTGTATCCACACTGCCTACTTGCTGAGTGAAAATTAATAGGTTAATAGGGCTTATTGTTAAAGTCCTTTTAACTGAATTTCTAGCATTTGCAGTAACAAATTTCTGGAAACACATACACTGTACTGAAACAGAGCACCAGAAAACTACATGAACTGATCAGCCATAACATTAAAACCACCCGCCTAATATTACAAGGTCCCCCTTGTGCCACCAAACCAGCTCTGACCCGTCTATGCACAGTCTCCACTAGACCTCTGAAGGTGTGCTGTGGTATCTGGCACCAAGATGTTTGCAGCAGATCCTTTAAGCCCTGTAAGTAGCGAGGTGGGGCCTCCATGGATCTGACTTTTTGTTCAGCACATCCCACAGTTCGGATTGAGATCTGGGGAATTTGGAGGCTAAATCAACACATTGAACTCTTTGTCATGTTCCTCAAACCATTCCTGAACAATTTTTACAGTGTGCCAGGGCGCATTGTCCTGCTGAAAGAGGCCACTGCGATTAGGGAATACCTGTTGCCATGAAAGGAAATGTTTAGGTAGGTGGTACGTGTCAAAGTAACATCCACTTGAATTCCAGGACCCAAAGTTTCCCAGCAGAACTTTGCCCAGAGCATCACACTGCCTCTGCTGGCTTGTCTTCTTCCCATATTGCATCCTGGTATCACATCTTTTACACCATGATGTAAAAGATGTGATTCATCAGTCCAGAGGCCACTTTCTTTCAGTGCTCCATGGTCCAGTTCTGATGCTCACATGCCCATTGTAGGCGCTTTCGGCGGTGGACAGGGGTCAGCATGGGCACCGGTCTGCAGCCACGCAGCTCCATATGCAGCATGCTGCAATACACTGCAGTACACTCTCTGGGAGCCAGCATTAACATTTTCAGCAATTTGTGCTACAGTAGCTCTTCTGTGGGATCGGGCTAGATGGGCTAGCCTTCGCTCTCCTCATGTACATCATTGAGCCTTGGGCACCCATGACCCTGTTGCCGGTTCCCCGGTGGCCTTCCTTGGACCACTGCATATGGGGAACACCCCATAAGACCTGCTGTTTTGGAAATGGTGTGACCCAGTTTTCTAGGCATCACAATTTGGCCCTTGTCCTTGTTGCTCAGATCCTTACACTTGCCCAGTTTTCCTGCTTCCAACACATCAACTTCAAGAACTGACTGTTCACATGTAGAATATATCCCACTCCTTGACAGATGCCATTGTAACAAGACAATCAATTTTATTCACCTCACCTGGCAGTGGTTTTAATTTTATGGCTGATTGGTGTATGTCACTACAGCACCATGCTTGAATGCACTGCAATAATTTTTTTCCTCTTTTTTCAATCTGCATTGATTTGTTGCTGTTGCATGACATTTGGCACTCCTGTTTGTGATTTCTATAAGTTTGTATCTTGCTTTTGTGTTGTAGTGCTCCATCCATACAGATACATTTTGGGTCTCTGGCAGCCAGACATAGGCCCCTATGGAGGTCTGCTAAATGTAGTGGTAAGTCTCATCACTGTCACATGAATGCACTTAACATTTAATCACCCACCGCCTATTTTTACTCTGTTATTATGTCACTGTGAAATAGTTTCACTCATGACGCAGCTGTGTTCTGTAATTGGCCTGGCTAGGTGGATGGATTGTTTATCATTGGCTGGATGTATCTGCCGCCCCATGATCCACGAGTGGAGGATCCCATGCGGCGGCGTCCTCTTTTCCGCATTCACATGTGGGAGCGTAACAAAGCCACTGTGGAGTGCATGTATGGCCACAAGGGGCCTCACAAAGGGGACATTCAGGTTAGTTTACCTTATATTCAACAGCAAAGCAAGTTCAACTATTTTCTTTTAACTACTATTCTAAAGACAAAGAGTAGATGGTGTAGTGATGTGACTTACTGTGCTTGTGGTTTGCAGACAGTAAAAAAAGACGAGTTCTCTACCAAGTGCAACCAAACAGATCACCATCGAATGCCAGGGGGAAGACAAGAGGTAGGGGACCAACCAGCCATACCCTAGAATTTTAGGTTGTGAAGAGAAAATTTAAATTGTGTGTGTGTGTGTGTACTGTGCAGGAGTTCCGTACGTGGTTGGAGGAGGAATGGGGACGGACACTAGAGGATATTTTTCATGAACACATGCAGGAGTTGATTCTCATGAAGTTTATCTACACCAGCCAGTATGAGTAAGTGGGCTACAGTCATGTGAAAAAATAAGTACACCCCATGGAAATTGTTGGCTTTTGTGACGTATTTGGACAAGCAAACATTTGATCATCTTTAAAACAGTGCCTATTAATAAAGTTGATATACTTGAACAAAACCACAAGGAAAATGAGCTTTTTCAACAATTTATTCAACAGAAATATCAATTTGGAAAAAGTAAGTACACCCTTGGCCTCAGAAACTAGTATTGCCCCCTTCAGCAGAAATAACTTCTTGTAGGCGTTTTGCATAATTGTCCACCAGGCTTGCTGGAAATTTTGACCACCCTTCCATGTAATATTCTTTCAGTTGCAAGATGTTCGAGGGTTTTCTTGCATGTACTGCACATTTCAAATCCCCCTACTACATTTCGATGGGATTCAAATCCGGGCTTTGACTAGGCCATTCCATAACCCCCCATTTTTTCTTTTTGAGCCATTCATTGGTGGATTTGATAGTGTGATTAGGATCATTATCCTGTTGAACGGTCCAAAGGTTCAATTTCAACTTTTGGACAGATGGCCTCACATTATCTTCAAGCACTCTTTTATATGATGCAGAATTCATAGTTGAATCAATGAATGCAAGCTGTCCAGTCCAAATTGAAATTGAAATTGAAATCTGCGCCACTTGTAGATTACTTTCCTTACAGTGGAATGATGCATTTCAAATAATTTGGAGATCTTTTTAAATCCCTTGCCAGACTCATAGACATCCACAACCATTTTTCTGAAGGCCTTACAGAACTCTTTAGACCTTGGCATGATGACACCACAAACCTCAATAACAAAAGGAACACCAGACACTAGATGTGAGAGGTTTAAATAACACCTGCACTCCGTAAGCAGGTTCTAATCACTGGCACCCAATCTTGAACACCTGATTCTAATTTTATGGATTTGAAGGTGTGATAAATGTGGGGGTGTACTTACATTTTCTATGTGACTGAACTGTTTTTTGGTTCATTTGTGAAAATTACTAAAAAAAAATTCAAATTTATGTGTCATTTGATAGAGTGTATCACCTTTATTAATAAGCACTGTTTCAAAGAGGATCAAATGTTTGCTTATCCAAATATGTCAAAAAAGCCAACAATTTCCATGGGGTGCACTTTTTTTCACATGATTGTATATAGTAATCTTCAACTAAAATATCAACTGCATCATAATAATTAACCTTCACATAGCAGTAGCACTTTGTGTTTCTTTGACCTGGTTTAAATACCAAAACAAGCAGGTAAATTAGTCAGCAGGTATGATGTATGACAAAGAAAATTTATAATCGCTAAAACTATAACTGTAGGGCCATTGCCTGTCCATTCTGTCTTTGAAGAATGAATATTTATATGGATATATTAGTTTTAGTTTTCATCAACAAACTTAGCACTGGCACAAGTTTATTCGCATGTTATGTTTTAAAATAAAAACAGGACTACTGAGTCCTAATATATTGGCTTATACTGATTTATAGAATGTGCACTTGTAGACTGTATATTAGTCGTCCAAAAGATATTTCTTAGAATAGATTCAATTAAAACACTGAGGACTAGTCTAGAATTTTTAAAGAAATTTTCCAGTACCATTTTTTTTTTTTTTTCAAAAGAGCAATACAATACAAAAAGTGCTGTCTCTGTTGCTACGGTGCTGAACATGTCCAAAGCACCACAGTGAGAGCCATTATTTCCAAATGGAAAAAACTCGGCACAGTAGTGAACCTTCCCAGAAGTGGCAGACCTTCCAAATTTCCTCCAAGAGCACAGGCACAGTCGAAAGTGGAACTGTTTGGGCGACAGGGGTCCCGTTACATCTGGCGTAAACCAAACACCGAATTCCACAAAAAGAACATCATACCGACGGTCAAGCATGGTGGTGGAAGTGTGATGGTGTGGCGATGCTTTGCTGCTTCAGGGCCTGAGCAACTTGCAGTAATTGAGTGAAACATGAATTCTGCTCTCTACCAAAAAATCCTAATGGAGAATGTCCGGTCTTCAGTCCGTAAGTTGAAACTTAAGCACAACTGGATTATGCAGCAAGACAATGATCCAAAGTATAGGAGTAAGTCCACCTCTGAATAGCAAAAAAAAAAAAAAAAAGCCAAATTAAAGTTTTGGAGTGGCCTAGTCAAAGTCCTGACTTGAACCAATTGAGATGCTGTGGCAGGACCTTAAATGGGCAGTTCATGCTCGAAAACCCTGCAGTGTGGCTGAACTAAAGCAGTTCTGCAAAGAAGAGTGGGCCAAAATTCCACCACAGCACTGTGAAAGACTGATCTCTAGTTATCAGAAGCGTTTGGTTGCAGTTATTGCTGCTGAAGGTGGCACAACCAGATTTTAAGTTTAAGGGTGCAGTTAGTTTTTCACATGGGTGATAGGTGTTGGATAACTTTTTTTTTGGCTTCAATTAAAAAAATAATAAATAAAAACCATATAGTGGGTTTACTCAGGTTGCCTCTGTTTTATATTGTATTTCGTTTGAAGATTTGAAACTATTAGTATGAGATATACACAAAAACAAGAAATCAGGTTGGGGAAAATACTTTTTCACAGCACTGTATATCGAGTGTGTGAGTTTAGCTTTTTGTGAGTTTACAGTAATTGCCTGACCTATCGGCGGATCTACTTGCCCCCGTGCCTCCCTTCAGACCTGATGCAGCCGGGCCTCTTTAAAGGTACATACGGCAGCCATGGCCTGGAGATCATTATGCTGAGCTTCCACGGCTCTCGGGCCAAAGCCACCAAACTTACAGTAAGTTGCTCTGCTTTATCACTCTGGTTGTGTAGATTTCCTCATCTAAAGTCTCTTTCTACTTGTCTTTCTTCTTTCTTAAATTTATTCTACTGTTTGGGTCAGTGCTACAGTTTAGATTGGGCTTCTATTTTATTTAAACTACTTTAATTGTAGTGTTTCAGCTTGAAACCCAGCTCTGTTCAGTGTAGGGCTTTACCACAGTTATCAGCATTATGTAGATTCTTGAGCAGCATGTGGGCAGCATGACATATCAGATGCTTTTCCATATGACTATCATGGTGCGGAAAATGGCATGGCATCACAAATATGTCTCTAGAGGTCAGTTGTAGCTGCTGGTACACTTTGATCATGAGAGCAATAAGGACCGAAACAGTGCAATGTGTTACAAGTATGCTGAGGCATCTATGACAGTGTAAACCAAAATTTAATTGGGCACTGTATAGTGTGGTATACTATGGACGTGAAAGTTTGACTTATCACTGTTTGCTTCTCAGGGTGACCCTAATGTACCAGCAGGTCAGCTGACCTTAGACATAGACCTGAGTCGGCCAGTGCAGCTGCCTGACTTGGAGCACCAGCGAAATATCGAGGAGCTTTCTCGCTTGGTGATGGGGGTACATGAAGAGATTCAGAGGGGTACGCCAGGTACAGCTGCCCCCACAGCGGGTACTTTAGAGGCAGAGGGCTCTGTTGCTGCCTCTGACTCTGGAACTGAGGATGCCGGGAGTGCTGGAGCTTCTAGCAGACAGGGTGAACCTCAGCCCTTTGTCCTGCCTTTAGGGGTCATGGCCCGCAATGAGGTGTACCCACGATCATGCAAGATATGGTAAGTAGCAGTGTGTGACTTGTGTCTTGGTTAGGCATTTATACGACTAATAAAGCTACTGTGAGGCTTAGGATTGTTTCGCAAATTGTCATGGAATATAAACTATTTAAGATAATAAGATTTCATGACATCATATGTTTATTACATGATATAATCAAAGCTTAAGTTCTAACAAAGCTGAATTAAGCCGACTGTCTGGGTAAACCTCGGTTTTGTGAACCAATAGAAAACTATGCCTGCTAGGATTTCTGTCATTTGACAAAAATGGCACATGTGGAGATGACCGCCTGGCATTAATTTCTGAATGTGTGTCAGTTTCTATGGAACAGGTCTGATAGCAGGTCATGGCTTCACAAGTCCGGAGCGCACCCCTGGCCTGTTCGTCCTTTTTGACGATGACCGCTTCGGGTTCATCTGGCTGGAGCTGAAGTCTTTCAGCCTGTACAGCCGCTTGACAGATGAGCTGGAACATGCTCAGGCCCCCAGCATGGAGCGCTTTGAGGCCATGCTTCGCAACATGCAGTCCTGGACATCCTGATAGGCAGCCTTTTCAACCTTGATCATTATTTCACACATACTAAAAAGAATTGGCAGTTCCAGAGCTGCAGGGCCACATCTCTAATTTGCCTGGCTCGACTTGTGCACTAATAATCAATCCACTGTTGAGTCAAGCCAGGTGTGTTACACAAAAGTCTATAGTGCTGTGGTCTTTCAGGATTGGAACTGTCCATTCCTGTGCCACATGCTCTAAAATCTGGATTACATTCTCAGCCCCTCACATCCTCACACAACCTGAAGAAACCTCCCAGTAATCTCATACATGCACAAGAAAAACTTGCCACACAGGTATGTTTGCAGCTGCAAGTTCATACAGGTTGTATTATACACTGATGCTTTCTTATCAGCTTTTTAATTAATTTATTTTTGTAACCTGGAGATGATGAAGTTGAGGATACATTTTACCCATATACTCCAGAACAAACTGAGCGTGCCTCTGTATCATTATCATTATTTATCCCAAGACTAGTCATAGAAAATTGTAGCTTCCTGTACTGTTGAAGTGATTTAATTTATAAGTGAAGTTAAGAATGGATTTTTAGCTGTTTGGTTGGTGGTAACTTTTAATTGTGGTAATATAATGTCTATTATTGTCTGATTTTATTCTTTTTAAAAGCCTGCACTGCTATTTCTCTTGATTTTACTTAGGTCAGCATTGCCCTGGGTGATAATTTTTGACTTACGTTTTCCATTGATTTTATTTGAATAATTTTAACAAATAACTACCGTAGCCTGTGGTACACATTTAAGGTATATTTAAGCCAAATTTTTATTTTTTTTATTTTTTTTAACATCATTTTAACTTATCCCTATCTGCAATTGATCAACCCAAATGGGCTTAGTGTCTCACATTTGTTTTTTAGTTTTGCATTAGAGCAAAGAGGCTAATATAGCTAACAAGTAATGGGAGTATATTTCACCCAAATTCTTTTATGAAATGCCCTGAAACAATGAATATATACAGAGCTGTGAAAAAGTATTTGCCCCATCTTGATTTCTTCTGTATTTGTGTGTATCTCATACTCATAATAGTTTTAGATCTTCAAACAAAATACAACATAAAACAAAGGCAACCTGAGTAAACACACAATACAATTTATATATATATATATATATATATATATATATATATATATATATATATATATATATATATATATATATATATTATTGAAGCAAAAAAAAAAAAGTTATCCAACACCTATCACTGAACTTAAAATCTGGTTGTGCCACCTTCAGCAGCAATAACTGCAACCAAACGCTTCTGATAACTGGAGATCAGTCTTTCACTTACTTCTAGGACTAGGACTTACTCCTATGCTTTGGATCATTTTCTTGCTGCATAATCCAGTTGTGCTTGAGTTTCAGCTTACGGACTGAAGACCGGACATTCTCCTTTAGGATTTTCTGGTAGAAAGCAGAATTCATGTTTCCCTCAATTATTGCATATTCCAGGCCCTGAAGCAGCAAAGCATCCCCACACCATCACACTACCACCACCATGCTTGACCATAGTTATGATGTTCTTTTTGTGGAATTCGGTGTTTGGTTTATCCCAGATGTAACGGGACCCCTGTCTTCCAAACAGTTCCACTTTCGACTCATTAGTCCACAGAACATTCTCCCAAAAGTTTTGAGGATCATCAAAGTTTTGGCAAAATTCAGATGAGCCGTGGTTTCCGTCTTGCCACTCTTCCATTTTGCCTGTAGGTCCTTTGATGTTGTCCTTGGCTCTTTTGTGACTTGCTGGATGAGTAGTTGCTGTGCTCTTACATTAATTTTGGAAGGTTGGCCACTTCTGGGAAGGTTCACTACTGTGCTGAGTTTTTTCCATTTGGAGATAATGGCTCTCACTGTGGTTCTTTGGAGTTCCAGAGCCTTTGAAATAGCTTTGTAACCCTTCCCAGACTGATGTATTTCAATCACCTTCTTCCTCAACATTTCTGTAATTTCTTTCAATTTTAGCATAGTGTGATTAAGACCTTTTAACCAACTTCATGCTGTTGAAAAATTTCTATTTAAGTGTTGATTTGATTGAACAGGGTTTGCAGTAGGCCTGGTTGCATCTAGTCCAGCTGAACCCTATTATGAGTGCAGTTTTCTAGCTTTGGGGAATTAGTAACTATGGGGGCAAACACATTTTCACACAGGCCCAGTTGGTAATGGATAACTTTTTTGCTTCAATAAATAACATTATCGTTTAAAAACTGTATTTTGTATTTACTCAGGTTGCCTTTGTTTTATCTTGGATTTTGTTTTAAATTCTGAAACAATTTAGTATTAGATATACACAAAAACAGAAGAAATCAGGACTTTTTCACAGCACTGTATCAGATCCCATTCCTAAGTAGACCAGTGTGTACTTATGATTCAAGTACATATGATTTAATTTAATTTATAAAAAAACAAAAACACTGTGATGGTATGGGGTCAACAATCTTGGACAATCAGTAGGTTTTTCTTTAGTG
Organism: Cranoglanis bouderius; assembly: GCA_023630585.1. Lineage (NCBI taxonomy): Eukaryota > Metazoa > Chordata > Actinopteri > Siluriformes > Cranoglanididae > Cranoglanis > Cranoglanis bouderius. The sequence goes on from CM042545.1 coordinate 10,504,420, forward strand.
CATTTATTGTATCATTTTGCACAAAAGTTGTACTGGAAAGCTGTAGGTTATGTGGATGATATAGTTTATAAGTAAGATTCTACTTAAATATAATTTCCTAATACAAAGACTCTTTATTTAAACATGACATTACGTAGATTAACAATATCATTTAAGCAAGCATATGGAGTTTGATCATTTACTGTATCTATAGATCAAGATAGATTTCCATGAGGTATTTAGCTACATTAGCCTTGTAGCTCCAACGCAAAGCAGAAAATGTTGGACATTAAACATATTTTGGCTGATGAGTTACTTTTTGGTAGATGGAACTTTATTTAAATTTGATTTCTTCTTTAAATATTTATTTATTTCATGGTTAGTATATGAACTTTGTGCTGGTTTCATAAAACCAACAGCATTTTAGAGTACCTGCACAAGCTTGGGATCTGTCTTACCTGAAAGCAGCCAACTAGGTTTGATGCTTTGCCCAGTTCTGTTTTCTCTTTGGCACCTCTAAAGTAAAGCATTTAACCTGGGTAATGTAATTAGAAGTTCTAAGCAGCTATTGTATGAACGTATATTGTGAAGAATGTGCATGCACTAATGTACTAATGCATTTTTTCTAATGTGGGTGAATTCACTCAATTGGCAAATTGAGGGTATTTCCATTGTTTTATTGCTTTGTATCTCAGGTGCCACACCTAAGTATGTATTCCCTTGAAAAATATGCTTAAAATACATAAAAATGTCATACTAATTTAAATCATATATTGCAAGTAGTGAATGTTCTAATTGTACTCTTTTCAAATTAGCTTTTGTCCATCAGGAAAAAAATTTATTGTTGAAATTGTATAATGGTAAATGTGCATTGGCTGACTGGCAGCTTGGGCCTGCCTTAGCTTCCATTGATCAAAACTCAGCCCTTGTCCTGCCTTCAGCAGATTCACTGGAAAGATCCAGAGATTGATGGTGCTCTTAGTGACCGGTGCCACTTTTCCACATCTAGTCAAAAGATTTGTTGGCCGTTTTCAATAACATCTATATTGGCATGCTTTCCCAACATTATACATTGGAGCATGGAAAATGAGTTATTTTAATCTCCAAGGCCTTTTTCCTTCAGCAGACCAACAGATATTACAAATACTTCCTTGTGTTTTGATAAGGCTCGATCAGAAAGCTGTGCAGCAACTCCCCTCAAAGTGCTCTTTCCTAGACAGCATAGGCATTGACCACAGACTAGATATCTGTGTGTACTTTTGTATTCAACTGCAGCTTCGCAAAAACTAACCATTATAATGTAAAAGAAATTATATGTGAAGTGGATGAAAGTATTTAATTAATATATTTCAGCTTTGTTTATGGGTCATTGTGCATATAATTGCACATGTTAAGCATACTGCCTGTTTGTTGTGTGACCTCTACAACTGTTTCAAGTCGAGTATATTCATCAAATTGATTTTCTGAGAAACAAATGTCTAATGTAAACACCATCACATAACTTCAGGGAGCTTTGAAGCTTACGTGTTCATTTCTTCCCAATAAATTAGAGTAAAATGTAATCCAGTCTGTCTCTGAATTACTGTTTTGGGTTAAGAGAATTTTTATTATTTTACACAATCTTTCAGTTCACAGTTCCTCAGTTTCACAAACCTATGATGCCATGGCCATGTCACTAAACCTTCTGAATAATGTCCCGTGAAAGCTTTGATCTGTAGCTAATGAAGACAATCCCAAATGATGATGATACATACTTACATTTAGAGCCCCTCATTTCCAGACAGATAACACTCCAAATACACAATTGTCCTTTTTAATAAAACAGTAAAATTTGTAGGTTCTGAATGTATGAGTTTCTGCCTCATTTAATTCAAGACTTGGTTCTTCAAGGGTTATTTGTATGATCAGCTGTTTTAGATGTCTTAGTTTCTATTCAGAACCTTTTTTTTTTTCTTTTTTTTAAAGGGCAAGACTACTTTTATTATATACTTTAATGGTTTCCCCAGAGGGATAAACCAAAGAACCTTGAGAGACAGATTATATAAAGAAGCTACAGTGTCATCTACAGCTCAACATGCTCTCTCTCCTGAGTCGCAGCCACCAACTTTGGAAGCTTCTCAGTCATAAAGATGTAACGCTCAGCCTTCAGGTTCTTGCCAGGCTTCTGCTCCAGGCCGATACCCAGATACTCAGCCTCAGCTCCAAACTCAGGCCATAGTGTCAGGCTTGGTCCATTTGGAGTCCTGCCAATAATTTTTAATGTATAAAATATCACCAGTGACAATAATAATAATAATAATAATAATAATAATAGTGAAATAGAAAGTTAGAATCTTCACAGCATGTTACTCACCCAGTACGAGCAAAGTTACCCCAGTAGCCCATCACTGTCCTACACAGCTCATCTTCTTTCTTTGTGAAGGAGCCTATAACCAATAAAACAAACAGAATATACTTTAAATCATATTTTTTTTGGCTATTACCATAATGATTAATCTATTGATATGGCAAATAAAATAAGCTGTGTTAATTAGAGAATTATGTTATTGTCTGGGGCAGAAAGCATTTTAGTAACTGCATATTGTTATTGTATATAACTGAAAATCGAAAAATAATAATGGAAAAATAATACTTGTACACTTGCACTGTTACATTTTTATAAGAAAGAACTTTCATTTCCATATAAGAAAATATTTTTTATTCCTGGGTACTCCCCTTTTGCTCACTACCAATCCAATCTCTGCATTTGACCTTTTAACTTGCTCTCCATGCATTAGCATAAAAAAAAAAAACCTTACCTCATAAAACTTTGTATGAATTCAAACGAGCAACAGCAATGTTTTTTTGGATTTTGTCTGATTTCATATGAAGTTGTAAGAGTCATGATGAATGCTAACCACAACTCTAACCATAAGTTTTCATATGATTTGAGCCATTCAAAGTGTTACAAATTTGCAAAATGGTTTAAAAACAAACAAACCGACAGACAACAACAATAAAAACATTTTATTATTTCAATACATTTGTGTGGACAATGTTTAACTTTCACTGAAGTATAATTTTAAGTAACTACTATAATTTTTTTTATTTCATAATATTTTACACTATGCCTCATACCTTTATGTATAATGATTCTGTATTTGTCCCAACTCTGGTTACTGTAACACTCTAAAAAACATGTCACCACAAACTGCACTGTACTCTGATGCACTGTGTATTTATTTACTACAAATCCTTGTCGATATTAAATGTAATATATAAGGACCATTAAATCTAAAATGTACTACATAGGACTGCAGATCACTGACTGGCATGTGTATACAGATAGATAATATTTACCAATTGCCTTGACGTGTGCATTCCCAAAGCACAAGCCGAAAACGAAGGCAAGTTCATCTCCATGATCACATCCCACAAAGCTGGGCCTGGTAGCCTGAAAAATGCTGGGTGTGTGCTGGAACTCATACAGATAAACCGGAGCACCAGCACCTGGCAGGTAAGAATAAAATTTAGAAACTTTGAGACGATGTGAATTCAATACTCTATAAATCACTGAAATATCTGGTTAATTAATACACATTAGAAAAGGAATTAAACACGATTGGGTGTGCTGTTATAGGAAAAATAATCACTGATGGGATGGTTTGATGCAGCCTGACCAAGCGGAGTACCTGTTACCACTTCAAAATGGATTATTTTTTAATAATAGCACATTACAAAGTGTTTGCACAGCAATGTGCAAATGATTACAAATTCTTGTATGTATTTATCCATGTATAGTTACGGTTAATGTTGTGGAACATCCACAAAACAAGTTTACCACTTCCACTCAACCATCACTTTATTATGAACACCTGTACACCTAAACATTCATGCAATTATCTAATGATCATGTGGCAGCAGTGCAATGCATAAAATCATGCAGATACGGGCCAGCAGCTTTGGGTAAAGTTCATATCAACCATCGGAATGGGGAAAAATGTGATCTTTGTGACCGTGGCATGATTGTTGGTGCCAAATGGCCTGGTTTGAGTATTTCTATAACTGCTGATCTCCTGGGTTTTCCCACACACAACAGTCTAGAGTTTACTCAGAATGGTACAATAAAGAAAAAACATCCAGTGAGCATCAGATCTGAGGAAGGAAATGCCTTGTTGATGAGAGAGGTCAATGGAGAATGGCCAGACTGGTTCAAGCTGACAGAAAGGCTACGGTAACTCAACCATTCTGTACAATTGTGGTCAGCAGAAAACCATGTTGGGTTCCACTTCTGTCAGCCAAGAACAGAAAGCTGAGGCTGCGGTGGGCACAGGCTCACCAAAACTGGACAGCTGAAGACAGGAAAAACGTTGCCTGGTCTGATGAGTCTCAATTTCTGCTGAGGCACACAGATGGTAGAGTCAGAATTTGGCACCAACAGCATGAATCCATGGATCCAATCTCCATTGTTTCAACAGTCCAGGCTGGTGGAGGTGGTGTAATGGTGTGGGGAATGTTTACTTGGCACACTTTGGGCCCATTAATACCAATCAATCTTCGCTTGAATGCCACAACCTATTTGAGTATTGTTGCTGATCACGTGCATCACGTCATGGCCACAATTGACCCATCTTCTTATGGCTACTTCCAGCATGATAATGCACCGTCACAAAGCAAAAGTCATCTTAAACGGGTTTCATGAACAAGACAATCAGTTCAGTGTTCTTCAGTGGCCTTCCCAGTCACTGGATCTGAATCCAATTTTGATCTGAATCACCTTTGGGATGTGGTAGAACAGGAGATTTGCAGCATGAAAAGCGCACCTGTAAAATCTGCAGGAACTGCATGATGCAATCCTGTCAACATGGACCATAATCTCAAAGGAATAATATAGTGTTCCTAATGAAGTGCTTGGTGAGTGTATATTACAGCAGATATAAACAGTTGATCCCTCATCAAACATCTTTTCTCTCTTTCTAATAAGACAAAAAAACGCAGCTTGTTACAGAGAAACCGCAAAACATCATGCCTTTTCTCTTGAAGCCTCTCCAATGGTAGAAAACATAAAAGGATAGCTTTATCTCTGACTGTTACAAAATGCAGAGACTTCTTCCAAAAACTTCTGGTAGAAAACTTCACCAAATCAAGGCTGAAAAAATGAACTCTTTTCTTATAAATATGTTTATTATGAGACTTAGATTATGTGGTGCGTCTGTCATACAAGCCCCTGTGGATTAGCTGCTATTATAGAAATGATAATGTGAATTAACAAATTGATATAAACCTGCGATTTGAATTACAGGCAGCACTACCTTCAGAGCTGTGCTCTTATACAAAATTAATAAACACCATCAGATCAGATTTTAAAATTCAAAAGCGCTGTGGTATAATTTGATTTAATATAAAGACACAGATATACAATATATGCACTCTGCACCTTTATGGGCTTTAGCCAGTGTCAGAGCTGGAATGGTAAAGATCATATCTCCCATCATCTCTTTGTAACCATCACGAATTTTGATTGGGTCAGCAGAAGAGCCCAGGTACTCCTCTAATACCAGTTCATTAATCCACTGATTCTGGGGCTTGACAGGAAAGAAGGAAGCAAAAAATTAGACTAATAAATTCATAGTTGTGATGCTATACATTTGTTAATTTATTGTGATCTTACTTCAGGATTAAAAGCAGCCATTGATGAAAGTACTTGCTCTTTATCCATCCCATCATTCCATCCTGAAGGTGCAAGGTACTGTGGGAACAGAGCATCACTGTGTCCTCACTATAGTGTTAAGTATTATTTTAATATTCTCATAAGAATAATGCAAAGATTAGAGCCCAGAGTGCACTTTATTATTATACTCATAATATCAAAGTGCATGCTTTTCTGCATAATGAACTAATTTCAGAAGAAAAACTGAAAATTGCTTAAGGACCATGTTAAAGTCTAAGGAATATCTGTAGAATACATATTGTAGGATTTACTCACACGAGGCAGCATCCAACCAAACTCATCATTAGTCACACCAGTCATGAGCGGTACTTTATGGAACTCCTGGTTCTGAAGGAGTTCCTCCACAGGCTTGGGAAGAAACATCTTATCCACAGTCACTACAAATTGTAGAAACATCCTCTGAAACACATTGAGACATGTTTTTCAGTACCTTTTTTATTTATAAATGGGAATCTGCACAAAGATACCTCTTTACATAATCTATTTCTTCTTTTTTCATTTTTGTTCAAATTAAGTTCTCCAAATCACTCACCTCTTTTGAAAGAGAGATCACGTCCTCGGTCGGCCAGTGCTTAATACACTCAGCAATTTTTTGTGTGCTACTGATGTCACAACCTGAGATGTTAGCCACTAGCTGAAATGATAAACAAATAAATGTCAGTAGATGCCAGAATGATAGCATAGATTATAAAAAGGAATTAAGACTCTGGTAAACCTGGGCTGTTGGTAAGGGATTCCCCACAATGCCTTTCATTGTTGCAGTGCCACTTTCTGCAATTGCACGATGGAACAGTCCAGCAGACAATGGAGAGAGAAGCTTGAACAGAGACATAAAGCACAAAATCAGTCCCACTTAGGATAGTGAATAATGACTAAATAATAACTGAAATATAATTTCACAATTATTTCAACTCAACAATGAGCAAAAGTACTGAACTGCAGAGAAGCTCCATTTTTATTTGCTTACAGTAGCTCAAGATAACACATACCTATACAGGAATACAAGTATTTTACTACTATCCAAATCATCTAACTAATTAGGCACAATTCCAAATAATCTTAGATCTTTAACAGAAATTAGGTTTGTAGAAAGTGTCCTGAATGGATAACCTTGAAAACTGATTTGCGATGGTATGCATGTACACATTAACTCCTCACCAAAAATGACACACTGGCTCCTCCTGCAGATTCTCCAAAGATGGTGACTGATCCAGCATCACCTCCAAAACTGTGGATGTTCTCTTGAACCCATTGAAGAGCCGCCACCTGATCCAAAAGCCCATAGTTTCCTGGTGCATGTTCATCCCCTGTACTACAATGAAAAACCACAGAATGTACACACAATACATGTATAGCTATCCAAATTGCCGTTATGTGCACTTTGCTTATTAACCTGTAATAAACTAGTTATTGTGTCAGTATCATGTTTTATAGCACTAACCTTTGGTTGTCATTTTTTTGATTGTATACAATAAACTACAGTATAATGAACACTGCAGAATAGTGATGAACTTGCAGAATAGTGATGAACTTTAGAAAAAGGAATTTATATAAAGATTGGATTAAAGATGTAGTTTCTAATGTTTAAAACATGTTCTAGTTCCATAATAAGGTCATTTCAAAGATACCTAATCTTATAATCCTAATAATACCTTATAATAATACCTAATTTATAATCTTGAGTATATGAATTTTTCAAACAATGTTACAAGATGCATCATGTAGCCTCTCATGCCTCAAAGTTGAAGATTAAACATTAAAGGTGAAGATTAAACTTTAAAGATGATGTTTGTAATGATAAGAAATCAAGATTAGACTGATTTGCAATATTGTCATGTAATGGATATGGAACCATTCTTCTTTTCGAGCTTGGAATTACAATTTAAAAGCCAAATAATTCATTCCACCCTAACAAAGGACACCCTAACAAGCTAAGCCTTGTTTCCCTAAAATGCAGCCCACCAGGCATATGTACTTTTAACAGAGGAGTCAGCTTGCAGGAACAAAATACTTGTTTTTGTTGTAAGATTCACCCGCAGGCTCTAAAACGTATGAGCTGCTCCTTTGAATTTAGTGAAGCAGTTATTCTAATATTTCTGCCTCACAGAATTACCTAAAGAATCCGAACAGACCCAGCCTGTACTGGATAAGCACAACAACTACATTCTGGTAGGCAGACAACGTTGATCCATCGTAGACTGATGCGGAACCGATGCTCAGACCTCCACCATGAATCCAAACCATGACCTAAAGAACACAGATGATAAGTGTATATTTTGTACAATGTAACAATGACTAGGCAAATTTCGCCAACTGTTCATAGTATGCTCATTATTTTACGCCAGCTTATCAGGCTTATCTGAGAAGTATGTAAAAGGTGAACGGTGGTTTGTGGCTTACAGGTAGTTTGGCATCTTCACCAGGTTTTGCTGGAGTGTAAACGTTGAGGTACAGGCAGTCTTCTGACACTTCAGGAATTTCCACACTGAGTGATACACTGCCAAAGAGCTCAACAGTTGCTTCCCTGTTTTGTATACACCTGAAAACATCAACAGCATGGTTTGAAATAGAGAGAATTCACACAGCACCCAGTGGTTCATTTCATGGGTTTGCAAGTTACATAAACCACTTCATTTACAACATATAATGCATTTTGGGCAAATTTAATACAGTGGTTCTGGGATCCCAGAGGGGTCCATGACACATAGCTATGGGTCTGTGATTTTTTTTTTTTTAAATTGAGTTAAAATGCTGGAAACAATTAATATAAAAATAATTCTTATAGTTTTTAGCCTGTTTGACTGGTCACTTGAATTGAATGGGTTTAATCCATCCTCAATAACTCAAACTATTAGGAGTATAAATAATGTCAACTTGGACCTAATGTGATCTGTCTGTGGAAAATTCAGGAATAAAAGACAGCTCTGTGGGTCAAATAAATTACAATTTAAATAATGTTCAATAATTGCACCTGTACTGAGGTGACGCATGGAAGTTATTTTACAGTTAAAGAGGTCTTTGGCTACATTTTGAGAACCCTTATTTAATGAATACTGATTGAAGCATAAATGATGGTGCCTAATCCAAAGGAAGCTGCTGGACAATCATATTTTTAAAAAAAATAAAAAAAATAAAAAATAAAAAATAAAATAAAATCACACTGCTTTCACATGTCCTTACTTCGAATAAAACTAATTGGAATATGAAGTCTCACATGTATGGCTGTTTTGTGGCATCTCTTATTCCTTTCCATTGTTCTGCAGGTTGGGGTGCAGTGAATCTTAAAGGTCCCACTGGTGGCTTTGCAAACGGCACACCCAGGTAGCTGTAGACAACTGTGTCCTTCCCTATAGCCATCACATGCTCACCTTTAAGTGCGCCATATTTAGTCTGCACAACTGGGCCTGTTAAAATGTCAGGCAGGAAAATTTAGAATACATGATAAAGTAACTTCACCCAAAACAAAAACTTTAAAAAGGCTTTGGCAGACTATGATTTTAAACCATTAGAACTGCTGTACCATCTTTTTTCTCATGCCTTAACCGTGGCAGAGTCTGAGTTATAAATACATAGTGCTTTTCCTTCAAGTTCTTTCCAGGTTTCTGCTCCAGGCCGATGCCCAGATACTCAGCTTCAGCTCCAAACTCCGGCCATGGGGTCAGGCCTGGTCCATTTGGAGACCTGTCCCCAGTCAGACACAGAAAATTGATGAAGTAATAACTTCATCTATAGGACAAGATGTTATTATTTGCCAAAAGTGCATGCTTTCAACTAAAGGTGTACTTTGTGACCACAGAATGTAACTTTATATTGTGACAAACTGTTAAATAGCAACAAATAATAATTTAGTTAAATACAATACAACAAAATAAGGACATTACTTCAATGATGTGCTTTAGCCTTTAATAAGGTAACATTCCCCTCTGCCCTACAGATTTAGGGGTTCTCATTTAAGAGTTGGCAGACAAGGTATTTACCCACCCAGTGCGAGCAAAGTTTCCCCAGTAGGCCATAATAGTTCTACATAGTTTATTCTCTTCCTCTGTGAACTGACCTGACCAAGAGAGAATAAAGAGAGAGAGAGAGAGAGAGAGAGAGAGAGAGAGAGAGAGATTTGAAACCTTCTCAGGTCTTGATAATTGCATTAATGCATAATTGTTAAAAAAGAAAAAAAAGAAAAAAGCTCACTACAATTTTCAGCTTACCATCTATCTTGAGGTGACTATTTAAAAAACATGCACCAAAAACAAAGTAGAGTTCATCTGCATGGTCACTTCCTGCAAAGCTCGGCTTCTTTTTCTGGAGCTCATTGAAAGTGTGCTGGAATTCATACATGTAAACTGGTGCTCCAGAATCTAGCAATTAAAAATATAAATTAAACAAAATACATTATTAATTAATTGAATATTAGTCATCTTAATTAAACAAAATTCAAACAAAAATGTTTACAAATACTTAGTGAATACATTTTTACCTTTGTGGTGTTTTGCTACTTTAAGAGTAGGAATGTTAAACAAAATGTCTCCACATATCTCTCTGAAACCATCACGGATTTTAATCCGATCATTCGTGTTTCCCAGGTACTCATTCAGCACTATTTCATGAAGCCATTTATCATTAGGCTGAAAGTAATGCATAAACAGAGAAATGAATACATATAGTATATGCAGACAAGTATATGTAAAGCTGAGTTCTACCATTTGTATCTGGATGGGAAACAATTATTTAACTAATTTATCTACGAACAAGTAAAACTCAATGCCAACGCCGCCAATAGGGATGCCTCAATGCCCGTCAACAAGTCTAGTCCTTTCAGACAGTTGACCTTGCTGTGAGCTTCACCCTGTCTTAATCAATCCCAAAATCTCTGCTGTTCATCTGCAGATTACAACAATTATTTTATATTAATGCTATAAACAATAAACCATTTATTCTTGAGATTTCGTGGTAACGAGAATAATGGCATTAAAAAAGGGAAAGTAGAATTTTATGCTACAAATAAAATGTGTCTCCTGCAACCAAACAACCAAAACCATAAAAAACAGATTAAAATATGTATTTTAACTGAGAGAATACTAAAGCTGTTCAGCAGATTTTAAACTGTTATAAAGGCAAATGTTAGGCCTACAAGATATTAGAGAATTTATATTGCATTCAGAATGTGTCACAGTAGTTTAGTTTCCAGAATGGTTTCTACATGCATAAAAAGCTGTGCATAATCATATTTGAATCTTCACTTACATCAGGAAAAAAGAAAGGCATTAATGACATAACTTGCTCTCTGTCCAATCCTTCAGGCCATCCTGGAGGAGCAAGGAACTATGGGATACATTTTTAGTTAATGATGTGAACAGTAATTACATAATTACTAAAATATATAATCTAAAATAATATATTTTATATTGCACTAAACTTAACAAAAACAATATCTGGCATTACAGTGCTTTGCTTTAAAAAAAATATGTCAGTAGTCTCAGAGATATTTCATACAATTTTACAAGAACGTAAGGCTGGTAAGCTTTTCAGGTTCTACCTGACAGCCAACATTCATTTTTTTTGTTTGAAAATGGTCTATTACTGCTTGGGAAAAACAACAACAACAACAACAACAACAATATGGTTTGAGGAACATGACAAAGAATTCAAAGTGTTGAATTGGCCTCCAAATTCCCCAGATTTTTTTGAGCATCTTGCAGAACCAGCCACAGTTCTTCTGGAGACTTTGACTTTCGCGCTTGCTTCTTATTTTTACAGCAAAACCCAGCAGCCTTCATTGTGTTTTTTGTCTGAAAAGTGTCTCTTACGTAATATGCTGCTTTCTTTAATGACATACAAACATTTTTCTGTAACATTTAGTTTTGTGCTGGAAAACTAATGTCTGGGAATCTAAAATGTTTTTTGTACTGACTTGATAATGTAGAAGTCATAAAATTAAAAAAAAATTACAAAAAACAAAAATAAATAAAAAGTAAATAAAAACAGAATGCAATAATTTGCAAATCTCATAAACCCATATGTTGTTCACAATAGAACATAGAAAACATATCAATGTTTAAACTGAGGTAATGTACCATTTAAGGGAAAAAATAATGTCATTTTGAATTTCATGGCTGCAACAAGTCTAAAAAAAAAAGTTTGGACAGGGGCAACAGAAGGCTGGAAAAGTAAGTGTTACCAAAAAGAAACAGCTGGAGGAACATTTTGCAACTAATTAGGTTAATTGGCAACAAGTCAGTAACATGACTGGCTATAACAAGAATATCTTAGAAAGGCAGAGGGATTCTGGATGGAAGCATATGTTGCTCTAAAACCTGTATATACCTTTGTCAGCATTGATGGTGCCTTTCCAGAGGTGCAAGCTGCCCATTCCATAGGCACTAATGCACCCCCATACCATCAGAGATGCAGGCTTTTGAGCGCTGATAACAAGCCGGATGGTCCCTCTCCTCTTTAGTCCTCTTTAGTTTAGAGGACGCAGTGTCCATGGTTTCCAAAAAGAATTTCAAATTTTGATTCATCTGACCACAGAACATTTTTCCACTTTTCCTCAGTCCATTTTAAATGAGCTTTGGCCCAGAGAAGACGGCGGAATTTCTGGATCATATTCACATATGGCTTCTTCTTTGCATGATAGAGCTTTAACCAGCATTTGTGGATAGCATGGTGAAGATCACAGACATGCAATATTGATTTTCACCCTTGTCCCTTGCGCAGAGATTTCTCCAGATTCTCAAAATCTTTTGATGAGATTATGTACTGTAGATGATGAGACATTCATACTCTTTGCAATTTTACGTCGAGGAACATTATTCTGAAATTGTTCTGCAAATTGTAGATGCAGTTTTTCGCAGATTGGTGAACCTCTGCCCATCTTTACTTCTGAAAGACTCTGCCTCTCGAAGATACTCTTTTTTATACCCAATCATGTTACTGACCTGTTGCAAATTAACCTCCAGTTGTTTCTTTTTAGTAACACTTACTTTTCCAGCCTTTTGTTGCCCCCGTCCCAACTTTTTTGAGACGTTGCGGCCATCAAATTCAAAATTACCTTATTTTTTTTCTTAAAATGGTACATTTAATCAGTTTAAACATTTGATATGTTTTCTATGTTCTATTGTGAATAAAATATGGGTTTATGAGATTTGCAAATCATTGTATTCTGTTTTTATTTACATTTTACACAGCGTCCCAACTTTTTTGTAATTGGGGCTGTATATAGTATTGCCAACCTTGGTGAACCATGTCTTCATGGAGCTCGCATTGTGCACAGGGGCACTGTCATGCTGGAACAGGTTTTGGCCCGAAGGTAAATTTATAACTACATCTATACAATTGTGTGGTTCCACCTTTGTGGCAACATTTTGGGAAAGACCCACATATATGTGTGATAGTCAAGTGTTTACATACTTTTGGCCATATGTATCACTTACATTAAGGAGTCCAAAGCCTCCTTCATCATCAGTCACCCCTGTAATAAATGGCACTTTGCTGAACTCTTTGTTCTGCAGAAGTTCATCCACAGATTTAGGAAGGAATCGTCCATCCTTTGTCACTTTAAAGAACACATTATCCTAACAAAAAAGTATTGCATTGTAATTAAAACTGCCAAGCAAAAGTTTAACGATGAGTAATTTCATTAATTTTACAGTAGTTTATAAAAGACATACATTTTTGGCAATCGTCAAAAGATCCTCCTCTGACAACTGCATTACACAATCAACAATCTGCTTTGTGCTGGAAGTGTCACAGCCAGATGCATTAGTCACATACTGAGAAGAAAGACAATGATATATTTAGTTGACATAATCTGTAATCTAACATAAATATCCAGTAATAGAAAAATATCATTGCAGTGTTAGATGTGACGACTAATATCTTATATCAATAAGCTCCACAACGAGGCTATTAGGGCTGAGCTATGCATTATAATACCTGATCACATAGATAACACAAGAATGACGTGGGGCAAACTATCACACATACACTCACACTCACACACACACACACACATACACACGCTTCATGCTGTGTTCAAACTTCATACACCAAACATGGTAATCAAAAAAGTTGTAAACATTTTGTTCAAACCAAAAAAAAAAAAAAAAAAAAACTTCCCCAGTAAACGCCCTGCTCTGTTGTCTGTCCTTTTGTGTAATCTGTACCCTCTTCCTACCTTCCTACAATGTGTACTTAGTCTATCTATTTTTGTTTCTCCACCAAAGGTATTCTGGGAAAAAAGGATGATAGAGTAAATCATCAACGTCTTTCTAGTTCATTACTCCCTGAATTACTGCTGATGACTGTTATGTCATTATTTCTTTGAATGTGTACGTTTCTTAAAAAACCCACCTATCAGTATTACAGATAGAATGTAGTGAGCAGCCAGGGAAGAGCTGTTTACCTGAGCTACTGATAGAGGACTGGTAGTAAAAATAGCATCCATTGCAGCAGTGCCACTCTCTGCTATGGCGTAGCGGAAGAGACCAGCAGACAACGGTGACAATATCTGTCCAAACAGAGGCAGTGAAACTTTTTTCATTATATTTTGAAATATTTATAGAAATTATTTTTAACCAGTGGCTCATTGTATGTTCTGATACTGCGAGAAAAGTGTGGCCAGGCAGAAGATTTAGCATCCCTACATGGTAAGACACACTGACTCCTCCTGCAGACTCTCCAAAGATGGTGACTGATCGAGGATCACCTCCAAAGCTTTGGATGTTCTCCTGAACCCACCGAAGAGCCGCCACCTGATCCAAGAGGCCGTAGTTACCTGGAGCATGTTCATCCCCTGTGCTAAAATGATCAGGATAAAGAAAAATACAAAAAAAATCTCTATGCAAGCTTTTAAAAATGTAATACATTTTAAGTTTCTTTTAGTTCCCTTTCACTTAATGTTACTGTCGAAAGTACTATTTCAAAGACGTACTATAAACAACTGATATAAAATAACTTCATATCAGGTTTATATAAATATAAAATTCCTTTGTGTGAAGTTACAAAAATGTGTAAAAAAAAAAAAAAAAAAAAAAACCCAAAACTTTACTGATACTTTAATTGTTTTCTGTAATTTACTGTTATCAGTTTGTACTACAGTTAAGTTTACACAATATTTAGAAGCCTAAAGGAATTAATTTTATTATTTTATACCAGGAAAACATTTAGTCAGTTAGGCTTCACAGATGTTCCTTCATTATCACAGTTAACACAAATGCTCAAATACTGTATGTTAAGATAGTAATAGTGAAAATATATATAGTGTATCAATGTATCACTTTATTTATTTATTTAAACTGTTAACTGTTTTAATTCTGCCAGATTTCAAACACTGACTTCTTCAAATCAGGTCTTGAGACTGAGGGAGACATGTTCAACAAACATTTTACTTCCTGCTTTTTGTATTATTCAAACTATTATTCTGTTGATTTTCTCTTATGTTTTGTTGTCTTGTTGCAAGACGCACCCAGCCTTTTTCATTACGCGTAAATTCTAAAATAGAGGTGCATATACATTTTTTTTTTTACATTTAAAAACACATTGATGGGTGGGGCTACACAAATCTTTGCACTCTTTAAGCAGGTGCATGTCATCATATCACCCAGGCATTTTACATGACAATAAAGGAGTTATATTTACCTGAAAAATCCAAGTAAGCCAAGCCTGTACTGGATTAGCACTACAACGACATTCTGATAGGCTGCCAGTGCATGTCCGTCAAACATGGAAGCCGAGCCTAAGGAAAAGCCTCCACCGTGGATCCAAACCATAACCTGAGGCACACCAGCAATGCAAAGCTTTTTCAAATGCAATCTATTCATCTATGCATAATGAATAATCATTATTGAAGAAGAAAGACGGTTCCATTAAAACAGGTTGTTTTGTTCTATGATCACTTTAACAAACCCTGAGGTTAGTATTTTTGCAGGACCTCATTGATAACCTACCAGCAATGAGTTATCTCTCATTTTAATGAGGTGGCAACAGCTGGCCAAAAGAAAGAATAATCTATAAATCTCATAAGCATATACAACAATATGTTTGTATGTCCTGGCAGTTTAGAGGGTTTAGAGTGAGGTTAAACAAAATATAAAATGATGTTTCATGTTCTGTAAGTCACACTGGATAAGGGCGACTGCAAAATGCCGTTAACGTAAATACAGACTTACAGGTAGTTTGGCATCTTCACTTGGTTTAGCGGGTGTGTAAATGTTGAGATAAAGGCAGTCCTCTGAAACTTCAGGAAGTTCCATTGTCATGGAAACATTTTTTAAAAAATTCACACACAGCTCCCTGTTTTGCACACACCTGGAATAAATGTCATCAAACAGATTGACAGCATAAGAAGTCTCATTCTTCTGAAGCAAAAGTGACACTATGACAAGAGCAGTGTCATTTCTTTCATGAGTTATGCTTCACACTGCCATTAGCTTGTAGTTCAGACCTGAGAACTGTAAGAATTAGTTACATGAACTTGGAACAATGTTGTTGGCTGAATTTGCAACATCGATGTACACTTGAACAGTAATTGTTACTGTATAATCTGTATTCAAATATTTCAGGTTAGTTCTGTCACCTGGCCCTATCTTACATGTTTGGCTGCTTTGTGGCGTCTCTCACTCCTTGCCATTGTTCTGCAGGTTGTGGGGCAGAGAGTCTCAAAGTTCCAACAGGCGGCTTGGCAAACGGCACACCCAGGTAGCTGTGGATGACCGTGTCCTTCCCTTTAGCTCTCAAGTATTCACCTTTTAGACCACCATATTTAGTCTGCAAAACTGGGCCTGTTGAAAAGATTAAACAAATATTATTCAGTGGGTGTCCATTTATACAAATCCTGTCAAGCATGCATGACACACCAATGCACAGAACCACAGAAACTGAGAAGTAGCCTACAACTTAAATTAGTAAGAACTAAATTACAAGAATAGAATAATTTACAGTTTAAATGAGACCTATTTCATTTTAAATTTAGAATTTTTGACATTATGAAAGTCTTCTGCTTTAGTCATACATGTTGAATTGGAACATAAGTCATATTGTGTCAGAAGTGTGGCAGGATAACAAAAGGTGAATCTCGGATTTATAGCAGAAGCTTGATAACAGCGTACTTACAACACAGCCTTAAATGGGAAGTATACATGCAATCATACTAAAACTTTTGTACTTTTTAAAAAATATATATATATATATTTATTTGTGTAGTTACAAAAACTTTCTTACCATTGTTGGCTGTCGCTGAGATTACAATATTCGCTCCTAACAAACTCCAGAGAAGAACAGTGAATGTGCCCATGATGACTGCAGGTTCAGCTACAGTGGACTCTACAGGCGTTTACCTCAGAGCTCTCATTTAAACGGCTGGGTTATGTAATCCGTGCGGTGAGCGCGAACTTTGCCTTTGAAATCTCGCAACACTGTTTATTATACTTTTAACAAATCATTCTCCAGGCGCGACATCAAGACTATATTTCAGCTGGCTTCACACATAAGACCTCTGTGATTATACTTAAAAATAAAGAAGTCATTTAAAATCTGGGTGGCTGCAATGGCTGTTTTGAGAGTAGCGTTTGAACATGTCCAAGACATGTCATTATTACATTAAATACTTTTCCCCACAACGCACATATTTTGCTATAGAAATGATTCCCCATAGAAATCAAAATCCCAATCAAGATTAGCATTTTTTAAAACGTTAGCACACAGAATCACAACTCTTTACGTCCTTGCCAAAGTGTGTGAAATCTCCCAGCCTGCAGCTCCACTCCCGGCCGCCAGGTGTCTCTGTGCGCTACCGTTCAGTAGGTACAAATTTCCACCAGGCTAGTGTACTTTACAGGCTGGATCTCAAATGTTTTCCTATTGAAACGATAGCGCTCTAAACAGTGAGTTGAAAGATATTATACTTACATTACATAGTGCACCTATGTAGGGAGTCCGGAAATCCGGTATGGAATTCAGAAACAAATAGGAAAGATTAGTGGTGAAACGTTGCATTGAATTCAGTGTTGTATAAATCTGATTTTTTTTTTTTTTTTTTTTTTTTTTAATAAATCTGATTTACTGAGTGTGGTGTGTTTTCCAGAGCGGTTGTCTATGTGAAACGTGCATTTGTTAATTTATGTTTGTATTCATAGGGTGCTGATAGCAGCGTACAAATCCCTGACGTCATACAATTTCATAACAACCACAAGTATAACATTTACACTGAGGCTTGTCCTTCTACTTCATGTGTTTCTGCCCATAACACTCCTCAGTGGACCTGGACTTTTGGTTTGACCATATGTAATAACAAATAATTGTTCACTGCCACTCAAATTTTATTTATATATTTATATTTTTATTTATAAAATTTGCATTACCTGTCTTTCCTGGTCCAGTCCCCGTATCAAAGTTTGCCCCACCTGTCTCACTGTCTCCCCTGTCCTGCTGTTTCATTGTCTCCCATCTCCCCCTGTCCTTCTGTCTTGCTGTCTTCACCTGTTTCCTCCTGTCTCCCCATGTCCCATCGGCTCCACCCGTCTCCTCTGTCTACCATGTTTTTCCCGTTACCCCGGCTCCCCCGGTCTGACAGAAAAAAATTGCGTCACCTGCCTTTCCCTGTCTCCCTCTGTCTTTCGGTCGTTACACAATACTAATCCAGTGCTGACATTGCCACAATAATGTCTGTTACCAATATGCAGAACACAAGAGCCATGATCTGTGAGATTTCAGTCACTATCACATGCATTTACCTCATAAAATACATCAGTGTACTGAACTAAATGAAAAACATGCCAAATCTAATCCAATACCTGCCCTGTATTTGAGGCCTGACACTAATAATCAGTATGAAATTGGTACACTACTTGTTCTTGATCAATTTCGTTTTACTTTATCAAACAGGCAGTGCATTAGGGAATTTTGCAGTGCAGTTTTAGGAGATGAGAAACTCGGATGTGAAGGTAACCCTCTCTGTACCAGCCTCATGACGGTACGTGCACCTCCACAGTTGGCCCTGAAACACTCCTAGAAAGGAGTCTGGATGTAATGGAGGCTTGCTGCTTGGCAAGAGCTCCTAGGGCCACATGCACTTACTGTAATCCCACATACTGTGGGATGATGAACTGCAGAAAAGGTGTGTCTAGTCTCATGAGAATGAGTAGTTAGGCACTTGTGTGTAGGATTTGCCTTTTATGTAATTATTCAATTTAACATTTGGTATGAAATAGATGCCAACTCTGTTGTCAGAACAAGGGGATACAGAATGAATATTCAGAGTGAAAAGATTAACCACATTTGTGTTAATTTGATTTTAATGTTGAAATGCAGTGCAATAAAACAGAGTTTTTTAAAGCAATATGTATAATTTACATATAAATGGAATTACCACATTTTTAAAATACAGTTTCAAAGTAGAAAAAATATTTAAAGAAACTAAAAATTGACACTCTTCACACGCACATAAAATGCATAAAACGCAGCAGTGAGCACAAAGCAACAATGGCTGTGTTTGGAATCCCTCTTCATTTCACGCACCAGCTTGTAGTGGAGAACACTATTGCTCAATCTGAATTTCCATCTAGTTCAACATTTACAGTACATGTTTGATTTATAGTCTATATACAATGCCTTTTATTAAAATGGCACCAAAGAGCACTGAGCCTTCATTCCTTTAAATAATGGTAAATAATGGTACATAAAATGTTGTGCTAGCATGCCTGAAGCTTCTGAAACTGGTTGATGCCATGATTCACACACTTGTCCCCCATTCAGTGTTATGTGTAGCAGTATGGACAAAGAAAATTTAATAAAACAAGGGATTTCAAACATAGCCCATGTGTTTTTATATAAAATAAAAGATGCATGTTAGTTCACCATCACCATCTGTTTCACATATAAACAGACTGGGGAGCTCCAACATTTTGATCTGGATTTGATTGTGTTAATGCTTCATTAAAGACTTAAGGCACTGATTACAATTATAACAGTTATAAACTGGTTAATTGACAGAGCCCAATCTATGATTTGTCAAGCATAATATACTGTAATACTGCAAAGTTTATTTAATACTAATGCAAAGCTCAGTTTTACACATGTGCATGGCAAATCGTCTTGCATAAGCTATATATCAGTAAAACCTAAAGGGTAAACATGATGAAAATTTGCTAATTATATAGCCAGAGATGTATTGCTATAAAACTGCATCCAAGCAGTTTGATTATGGCTACCAAAAATATACATATTAGCAGGCATCTTTGGCTCAACATCGCTAAAAAATCTAAATGTGAAGTACGCAAAGAAATATAATACCAACTGTGGCAAAATATAAACCTCAGCATAAAATATGATGCCACAGTAAAGACAGAAAGGTGCAGGTGTCATGATGCTTATGTGAACAACTCATTTTGTGGATGAATTAACAATTAAACAGCTTTGCAAAAAATATATTCACATTTCTGAAGTAACTCATCCCTAATATGTCCTTCCTCATACAGGTCTGTTGCCCTACAGTCTCCATATAGGAAATAAACATTCTTTTATCAGAGTTCATCAGAGTTAATAGCAGATATTACAGCTAACAGATGGGTCTTGGGTTGAGGTATATTTCCAGTTTACCATTACCAAAATAATGTACAGAGGTGGGTAGTAACGTAATACATTTACTTCGTTACATTTACTTGAGTAGCTTTTTGAAAAAAATGTACTTTTAAGAGTAGGTTTAATCACAGAATTGTACTTTTACTTTGCTACATTCAGTGGCGTTCCTCTGTTACTGTTAAATGTTAAAGATTATATGTAGTTTTGATAATTAGTTTCTAATCACGTATAATGAGGTTGCGAGTCTCGCGGTACGCTGCAGTGGTCTGAATGCGGACACAACAACCGCTAAATTTTTTAGCGGCTCAGTCCTGGAGAGGGGGAAGAAGCGAGCGTGTTGAGGGAGGCAGGACACCCACACATACACGTATACACCCACACCCACACCCACTCTCTCTCTCTCTCTACACACACTTTCTCTTCTGTTCTGTTCCATAGTCTGTTCTTTTGTTTTCTGTTGTCTTGTTTAAATGCAGATGCTGACAAGTTTGTGTTGTTAACATGTTAAGTCACTCAACTGTTGGGGAAATGTTTGTTTTTGGTGTGTGTGAGATTTTGTGTTGAAAATGACAGGTTGTGTTTTCTTGTACCCATCACAGGACTGGGATATGCTGCTTCATCTTGAATCCAGGTTTTATATCATATAAACAGAACAGACAGACTTTCATGGAGAGGTGTGACTTACAGTTCTCCATGTAGTCTGAGATTCAGGATTTTCTCTTCATTTTAATCAGATCCGAATTAACTAGTAACTTGCTACTTGAGTACTCTTCTCATTGGACACGTTATTACTCTTTCTCAAGTAATTATTAACATTATTACTTTTACTGTTACTCGAGTAATTATTTTTAAAAGTAGTTTTACTTGTACTTGGGTAAAATCTTTGGCTACTCTACCCACCTCTGATAAATGTATACCTTCATTTCTCTTTCATGCTTCTTACTGTGTTGTTCCATTGGCTGTCCAACATTGCAAAGACAAACATTAACTACCAGCCTTAACCAACAACGCACTTCCTATGAATGCCTTTCTAAACAGTCTTGATGCATCACTTAGTATTTTAATGAAATCGCATGGACTTTTGAAAAACTTTGATGTTTTTCAGTGGATGTGTAAAGGTGTTTGTAAGTGTTCCTCTGTTCCTTAGACATAGATGCCCTCAGGGTTGAGGGCTGAGGTGATGGGGCTGTGTAGCACCCGCAGGTTAACTCCCACCACATGAGACGGGCCTGGGCGCTTCAGTGAACCAGTCAGT
The DNA here is from genome assembly GCA_023630585.1 of Cranoglanis bouderius. Classification (NCBI taxonomy): domain Eukaryota; kingdom Metazoa; phylum Chordata; class Actinopteri; order Siluriformes; family Cranoglanididae; genus Cranoglanis; species Cranoglanis bouderius. The sequence continues at coordinate 10,525,938 of CM042545.1, forward strand.
GCTGCGAAATCTAAAATGAACAAGAAAAGTTTCTTTTGTAGTCCATTTACAAATCAATATCAGTGCTTCTTAATGTAAAATTCAGCGATTTTACTCATCTTTACAGCTGTATGCACAATTGAGCAGAGAAAAATTGAATAAATCACAAATATAATTCAACAAATGGTGCAGTTTATTCTGTTATAAACCAATTGTTAGTAATAAATTATGTGATGTAAACAATAACCAGAAGTCATTAATAACAATGTAGTGGACAACTCTTCTAAATTTAAACAAAATATCTTAGCTGATTACTGTAAAAATTCTTATATAAAATAATAAGACTTACCAGAGTAAGTCCCAAAAAAATCTTCAACTTTGTTTAAGCTGTAATCAGACTTAACACTTATTGCTATTGTGTTATATACAAATGGCACTAGAGTAGCGCTACAGTGTGCATGCCTCAGCACCTTGTTAAAGTCTTAGTCCACCCCACATGCTGCTGCTGGCTACTAAGGTAAGTAATGGTACTCAGGCCATCTCCAGGCAGCTGTTGCCACAGTAACCAGCACTGAATGGAGGTGGGTGGAACACATGTAGCTCTCAGTGGGGGAGCTGAAAGCCTCCAAGTCTTACTGTCAGTGGCAAAATAATATGTGTGATGCATGAACGCACAGCGAGTTACTGCCCACAGACTTGAACAATTGTGCTTTTTGCTACTGCTATTGCTAACTTGTTAAAAATAACTCAAAGATGGTTGGTATAAGCCTTTAATCTGAAAGTCTCTTTGAAAAATGTCCACTTGCAAATTTTTGGAAAGTGTTTATGGAAGGAGATGGAGGAAAGGATGTAGTAGTAAGCACAGTACCTGATTCCTGAGGCACAGGGGGGACGCTGGCCTCCACGTCACTGGGCTCCACAGGCAGCACGGTCACTTTAGTGCCAGTCTGCTGGATGAACTGCTGAAGATTCACCTGCCTCAGCTCTTTAGTTAGCTGCTCAAGCTCATACTGACTCTCCTGGGAAAAACATGTACATCTGCTATGTGAGGCAGTAAAAGCCTGATATATGCTTAATTACAGTTTCTGGGTTTACTTCAGAGTTTCACGAATAGTTCTGTGGGATTTAATTAATTGACTTGTGTGTCAAATATTGTGACCTTGATATTATATGGTCCTATCTGGAAGGAACTCCAATACTGAGAGATACTGGGCATCAAGGTTTTGTAATCTAATGCAGCAAAATAAAGGCAATAGGATCCACATTTATAGTTCAATACATAAGGTGCTTCAAATGTAAATGATCAAAATACTGCCTTTAGCAGGTGGACTTTTGACCAGGTGTCAAAATATATTGTTCTGTAAAGTATTGTCAATTTTTGAATACACAACCCTCAATTTAAATTAAGTAGCAGACTTTGTAGCCCCCTTTGATGTCTCATTCTAGCAGTATAATATTGTTCAGCAATTTCAAAAGGACAATGAAATACATTTGGTTCCAATGATAAAGTTTACACACTGAAATTAATTTTTTTTAACAACATGGTAGATAAAACTTTATACAGTCTGTACAGGATTTCGCTGAGTTTTTTTGTGCTTTCTTTTGCAGAAAACTACTTGGATTGGCAAAATTGCAACTGCACAAAGTAGTTTTGCACGGTCTTTCACAGTGATGTTTGTTGGTAAATTAGATTAGGTTGAATTAGATTCAACTTTGTCATTGTGCAAGTAACACACAAGTACAAGTACAGAGCCAATGAAATGCAGGGAAATGAGGCCTTTTAAGCTGTACTCATGTTCGACACACGTGAATCGATGAGAGCTTTGACTGAATGTGCGTTGTGATGATGTCACATGACACATCTTGGACCAAAGCTGCAGAAAATTTGCGGTAATTTTGGAAAATTGCAGGCTCCTCCGAATATTGCAGAGTATGCATTAATTTCTGCAATCGCAAAATCCTTTGGAGGGAACAATAATGTTTTAATGAGACATAATTTAGTGCAATGTTGTGTTAGGGAAAGGTATACTTATATATACACTTCTATCTTCCCAAAATATTATTTCATTAATTTTTAACAATACCATTACATTTTCTACATGACTGTTTCTAAGCTAGTTTGGCCATCTACTACTGTCTGGTTCATGCATATGCAGAGCTTTAACTGGATATTGATTTGAAAGGAGTCAAAATGGGAGTTAGACTGAGAAAGGAGAACTGCTTTGTTATCATCTAATGTATCTTCAACATAAAAATCTTATCAATCTAACCTACCTGTAGTCTCTTACTAGACTGATTCAGTGACCTCTCCACAGCCCTGCAGCTGTTTTCCAGCTGTGCTGTGTGCTGAGCCTGAGCCTTGAGTTCAGCCTTCACTGTCTGCAGCCTGGCCTTCACTTCTCCTTCACTCCACAGCTGGTTCTCCCTCGTCTGCTCCTGCTGCCGCTGGGCCTCCAGCCCTGCCTCCATGCCATGCAGACGGGACAACCTCTGCTCCAGCTCAGTCTCGCAGGCTCGGAGCCGAGTGTGCACCTCCTGCAGCCGCTCCTCCAGCTGCCTCTCGCTCTCGAGCTCAATCTGTAGCTCGCTGGCCCAAAACTCCTCCTCCTCCACCTCCACCTGGTTTCTACATAGCTGCTGCTCTAGCCGCACCATCTCCTCAGTCATGACTGCCCAGGAGTCCTCGCTGTTTGGTCTCTTTTGGCTCCATGACTGCAGCTCTGCATCGCATGCCTCTGTTCGGCGCTCCAGAACAGTCAGAGACTCCCTCTGCAGCCTCACAAGGCGGGTCAATTCTTCCACACGACTTGAAGGTAGCCGTGGGGATGTGTACAGGCTTTGGGGGGCACTGTTCATCAGAACAACACAGCGCTTGGAGTCTCTGTCTCCAATTCTCGTGCCATTAAGAATGTCTCTAAGGCCACGTGGCGCCCCAGTAAATGTGAGAGATTTGCGGCGTGGTTCACGACGGCGGAGAGATCGCTCACCCTGGGCTCGGAGCTTAGCCATAATAGGGAGGCTCTGGCGGTGCAGGCCACGCTCAGGTCCCCGGGAGACAGGGGGCCCCTCAGATGGAGGGCGCTCTGTGAGAGAAGGGCCAGTGCGGTGCAGAATGAACTGGACATCGCCAGCATACTGACCCCAAGTGTTTAACGAGGCCACGGGGCTCTCATGAGGAGCCAAGTGTCGCTCAGAATCTCTCCATTTCTCGATTAGTGTGTAGCGTCCAGTGCGACCTGCCAGTTAAGTAGATATCATGAAATATTTCTAGACATGGTTTTAATTAATTTTGCATTAGCCTAAAATTAATGTTGCTCATCATGGAGATGAGCAGTGGCTGAAAATGATGTTGAATGATGAAGTTATCAAAGAGTTAAATAAGTAAGCATGTAACCACAACATCTTCATCTTCATGGTAATAATGGAAAGAAATCAAGTATTAACCCTGATGGAAGGCTTAAGAGTCCCTGCTTCTTCTTTTTTGGTAGGATCATGACTCAGAGTTTCCATCTCACCAGGCGCTTTTTCAGCCTTAGTATATTTCTTGCTAAAGTGAGGGGGGGGGGCTAAAGATTACACATGCTTTTGAGTCGCTAGAAAAAGGCTCAGACAATGAAGTCAAGAAGTTTAAATCAATCAAAATGCCTTTCTGGTTAAACTGTCTGAACCACTTTCTTAACCTTAAACAGAAAGTTTTAGAATTTTGAAATATTTAAAACAAAGAAAGTAAATGTTTAATATCTTGAATACTTAAATAGGGACCTAGAAATAGTGCAGAATATTAAGTGTAAACAAATTTGTGATATTGACCATGTTAACTGCTTTATATAAAAGGCCAGATTTTCCTCATGCCTAATCTCTTCTATTGAAGCATTTTTTCTGACAACATTCTGATGGATTTGATCTAAAATGGATCATAAGGTTTTGCACATGTGGAATCCATGCCAGCTCGAGTGCACACCATCATTAAAGCAAAATGGGGACATGCCAAATACTAAGAAACACTGAAATTCCTGTGAATATTCTACTTTTCATTCAAGTTGTTCTCAATAATTTAATTTGTAATGAAAATTATTGTATTAAATTAGAAAAGGATGCAGAATAGAAGCAATTTCACTAGTGGTCTCAGACTTTTGGACCCCACTGTGTGTGCGTGTATATATACACACAGACATGTTTGATATAGCCCAGCAGTTTCATATATCTTCCTAAAACCATATTGCTTACCTATAGCCTGAGCCAGTGCAATGACCACTTCCTGACAGGTGGTGGCCTCTGTGACTCCACAGACCACTCGCTGGATTCCATCCACCCAAACCTTCAGCTCCATCCTGACACAGGCGGTGCAGAGTTGGGCCTCTAGCTCTGCTCCCTCATTCTTGCAGACTGCAGCTGTGATTAGCACCAGTCAACACGGCCACACTGCACACACAGAGCACAGAGCTCAATACTGCTCATACGCCCATATGTAAAAGCACCACAGATACATTAGTGCACTGCTAACATAGTGGTTTCTCATTTTAAATCTGCAATACATCCATCTGGCTCTTTAAGAACTTCTGCAACAAGGGACAATGTAACAAGACAACTAAAAGTAAAAAGCAGCAATATGCATGCTCCTCATTCACTTTCTTTGCTAGTCCAGGTATAATTATTACAGTAATTCATGTTTAATGCTTTAGAGTGTTGTGTTTTTATTTCATGTACTCTCTCAAAATCACTTCATAGTACCAAAGAAGCAAATATGGTCAAATATTTTTTTTGGCTTCACATTTTGCTGCTATTTCAGTACTCAAAAACTTCCTATGGTGATTATATCAGTCCACTAGGCTCATTTTTTATTCAACCAAAAGTCCATTAATTGTGAGAGGGGAAAAAAACTCCATCTGGCCACAGAGAGTAGAATCATGACCATGTGAGTCACTGACTCTCCTATCAGGAAAGCTTTGCCAAAGGAAATGTCCATATTGCAAGCAAGAGACCCCTGTATGCTTTCAGATGGGCATGTTTCCTTCCTAAGAATATCCCCCAGGTTTCATTAACAAAGGAGGGCTTTTACAAGGCAACCAGCTTTTAGTCACCTTTACATAATGAATTTCAGAACAATGAGATGAAAACATGAATGTGCCGTTTTAATGCAGCACACGCTTTAGGCATAAATCAGTGCAAGTTTTGTATTGTGTTGTAGAGATGGTCACACTGGGGATTGTGGGACCAGCTGGACTCAACACTCCTTGCCTCCCACTCACATGAGTATTTCTAGGCTACAAAAGCATGGGTCTGAGCCAATGTTTTGATTTTGTACTAAAAATGTAAAAGTAGTAACCAAAGAAAAAGAATGACTGTCACAGAAGGACCCTTTGAAACTTTTACAAAGAGTCAGACACATCACACAACATGTATATTTCTCCTTAGATGTAGCCTATAGCTTTGACTTGAGCTTCGCTTAGTGTAATGACAACCATATGCCTTAGAAGCTATTTGCTTTTTTTTTTTTTTTTTTTTTTTTTTTTTTAACAAAATGTGTAATCACAGCAATTGCTCAGGAAAAGATTTATTATTAAAGACAAATATAATTTGGGCACAAGGGATTATTTTTTAAATGTAATCTTTAAACAAATAACAGTAAGATTGTGAGTTCTGTGGAAATTCAGCATAGTATCTGTGGAAAAGTAACATACCTTTTTCTTATTTTTGTTCTAGTTTTGTTTGTCTTCTTATTTGTTCCAATTTATTAAAAAAAAATCATGCAACAGTTAAAGCTTTTTTTTTTAAATAAAAATGCAGATTTGTGTATATATTTCACCAATCTTTTATGTCTATTCGTAGGTGAAAATAAAACTAAGGGTTCTTTTCTGAAAGAGTCATCATTCTCTCCACCCCAGTTCACCCTGATTAATGTCAATACAAACAGTCCGTTCATTTATTCATTATTTCACAAAAGAATGAAGCTTTAAACAGTTGCCTCTCCAAATGGGACATGGCTAATTTATTGTGTGTGCAGGGCACTGGAATGGAAAAGTAGATCATTTCTGTCAGCCAAAGACCACAGAACGCCTCCATAGGCTCCACTTGAATAAATGCTATACTCTGCTAATAATATAACACAGATCTCAATCCAACACTGAACCTACTGCTGATAATGGTTTTTAAGCTTTTTTTTACTGATGCAAGGTTACATGATGTACCAAAAATACCACTCTAATTTATAGAGACACCAACATTACTGCTTAAACTGAGTTAACAACTGGACTATTCAGAATTGTTTGTGGAGTACAGGAAGTTTATGAAGACATCAGGGGTGAGTCCTGCTTTCTTATTAGGCAACTCACTGAATTACTCAATTGTTTAGACTATAGAGGACCACTCTGGCCAAAATGTCTCTCTAAACAAAAAAGAAGTTTATTTACTGAGATATCATTAATACGTTTAGGTATTCTATTTTGGAATTGCATCATCACTGATGAAAATCACACTCAGGAGGTTAGCATTTTACATATTTGCAATTTTAAAGTTATTCTGGAATACATGTTAAAGTTATTCCAGTTAGTTCTGGAATGAATAGAAAAAATATATAAAGCAGAGCATATGAAAAGAATTTTAGTTGGTCTTCTATAATGATTAATCTCTTATGGCTGTATTATTATTATTATTATTATTGACAAAGAGCTACAGGATGACTGCAATACAGCAGTTTCTAATGAATATCTTACTAACAACAGCAATAAATAAATAAATATTGTGTGTGTGTGTGTATATATATATATATATATATATATATATATATATATATATATAGAGAGAGAGAGAGAGAGAGAGTTTAATTTAAATTCAAAATTCTGTATTTAATTCAAAAAGTGGAACTTTCACATATTCTAGATTCATTACACAAAGTGAAATATTGCAAGCCTTTTTTGGTTTTAATCTTGATGATTACGGCTTACACCTCATGGAAATCAAAAATCCAGTATCTGAAAATATTAGAATAAAAAAAATTTATAATACAGAAATGTCGACCAGAGAAGAGCTCTAATTAGCTAATTAACTCAAAACACGTGAAAAGGTTTCCTGAGCCTTTAATCTCTCAGTCTGGTTCAGTACACACAACCACAATATTCATGGAATAATATTCATGGAAAGTTGACTGGAAGGGAAAAGTATGGTAGGAAAAGGTGCACAAGCAACAGGGATGACCGCAGGCTTGAGAGGATTGTCAAGCAAAGCCGATTCAAGAACTTGGGGGAGCTTCACAAGGAGTGTGCTGAGGCTGGAGTCAGTGCATCAGGAGCCACCACGTACAGACATGTCCAAGAAATGGACTACAAGTGTCGCATTCCTAGTGGTCAAGCCACTCCTGAGCCAGAGACAATGTCAGAAGCGTCTTACCTGGGCTAAGGAGAAAAAGAACTGGAGCGTTGCTCAGTGGTCCAAAGTTCTCTTTTCAGATGAAAGTAAATTTTGCATTTCATTTGGAAATTAAGGTCCCAGAGTCTGGAGGAAGAGTGGAAAGGCACAGAATCCAAGTTGCTTGAAGTCCAGTGTGAAGTTTCCACAGTCAGTGATTATTTGGAGTGCCATGTCATCTGCTGGTGTTGGTCCACTGTGTTTTCTCAAGCCAAGAGTCAGTGCAGCCGTCTACCAGGAGATTTTAGAGCACTTCATGCTTCCATCTGCTGACAAGCTTTATGGAGATGTTGATTTCCTTTTCCAGCAGGACTTGGCACCTGCCCACAGTGCCAAAACTACTAGTAACTGGTTTGCTGACCACGGTATTACTGTGCTTGATTGGCCAGCCAACTCGCCTGACCTCAAGAGGAAAATGAGAGACACCATACCCAACAATAAAGACGAGCTGAATGCTGCTATCAAAGCACCTGGGCTTCCATAACACCTCTGCAGTGCCACAGGTTGATTGCCTCCATGCCACACCGCATTGATGCAGTAATTCGTGCAAAAGGAGCCCCGACCAAGTATTGAGTGCATAAATTAACAACATACTTTTCAAAAGGTTGACATTTCTGTATTATAAATTGTTTATTCTAATATTTTGAGATACTGGATTTTTGATTTCCATGAGCTGTAAGCCGTAATCATCAAGATTATTTAAAAAAAAAAAAAAAAAAAAAAAAAAAAAAAAAAAAAGCCTTGCAATATTTCACTTTGTGTAATGAATCTAGGATATATGAAAGTTGTGGGGAAAAAAAAGGAACTATTCCACGATATTCTAATTTTTTGACGCACCTGTATACAGAAACATTCTGTCTATAACCACTCTTTATAACCGTGGTGAGCAGAAAAGCATCTTAGCATGCACAAAACATTGAACCTTGAGGTGGATGGGCTACAACAGAAGAGGACCACATTGGGTTCCACTCCTCTATCATGGGCACAGGCTCATCAAAACTGTCCATCTTCAATGAGTCTGTACCCCTGATAGCCCCAGGTTCTTGGCTGACTGGAGTGGAACCTGATGTGGTCTCCTGCTGTTGTAGCTCATCCACCTATAAGTTTGATGTGTTGTGCGTTCTGAGATGCTTTTCTGCTCACCACAGTTGTAAAGAGTGCTTATTTGTGTTCCTATAGACTTCCTATCACCTCAGACCAGTCTGGTCATTCTCCTCTGATCTCTCTCATCAAGGTGTTTCAGCCTGCAGACCCTCCGCTCACAGGATGTTTTTTTGTTGTTTTTCACCATTCTGTGTAACTCTAGAGACTGTTGTGTGTGAAAATTCCAGGAGATCAGCAGTTTCTGAAATACTCAAACCAGCCCATCTGGCACCAAAATCCATGCCATGGTTATCAAAAAAGTAAATCATTAAAAAATTTTTTTTAAAAACTTTATCAAAAAATAAAGTATTTATTTGTCTGATGTGAACATTAACTGAAGCTCTTGATCTGTATCTGCATTTTATGCATTGTGCTGATGCAACATGATTGGTTGACTAGATAACTGCGTGAATGTGCAGGTGTACAGGTGTTCCTTTTAAAGTGGACAGTGAGTATATATCTCCAATATAACCTGCAAAAGCCTGATTTCTTCCCCCCCCCCAAGGGCAGAAATCCTTTCCATGCCATTTACTTTGAGTCATGATCTCACATTATCTCACATGTAGGAGCTGGTATTCGCATAAATGCCTGTGTTAGTGTCCAGTGCCATATGGTCTCTGTCTTGGATGCTGAGGAACCCCTCTGAGATTGCTCTACTCTAAGTAACATGGATGTTGGCACAACACAAGCGACAATGCAACCAAATTTGGCCACTGCATATAGCAGACCATTACCCAAGAAATTCTATTGAGTTGATATTAATTAAGGTAAACTGTAAATTAAGGTCAAAATGCCCTATATCTATATTGCTTTAGAAAAAACTACCAGTTGGCCTCATTGTAACCAGAAAGTGAATAACACAAGATGGAAGGGTAGTACAACCTTCCTACATCACCGAGTCTCCATTCATGCAAGTAGTATTTTTTATGTAACAAATCTAGGTTAAAGTGCTCTCATCCTTCATAAAGACTTCTCTGGAGCATCGCTGCCAGTAGATGCTTTTCTAAAGAGAGTTGAGCTCTAAAAGGATAGTAAGCCATTAGATTTTCTGTCTCTTTGTTGTGACCTTCTCTCGCTGTGAACATGGCACTGTGGAACCCTGACATGGAAAATAGGCCCAGAACCAATGCAACGACAAACTGGAAGGTCTGGCCTTCCTCATTTAGGTCTGGGGGTAGGAATCAGCACAGATCTGAGTCATTATTACAATGGCTTTTGATTGCAGATTTAATAAGCATTGCGACGATACATTATTTTTGCAATTTCATTTCCTTTTTTGCTTAAAAAAATTTAAATCTGGTTAGGAAAGTTTATTTAAAAAAAACACTATGATGGAAGAACTTATGTTGGCTTTAGTGCATGGATCATGAATTTTATACTACATACATGGTATAGATGAAGGTCTTTGCAAATAAAATGTGCAATAGACTTTTATATTTAAAGCCTTGTCACAACTGCTGGGTACATTGTTTAAAGTGGTGTCCTGGGTTTGTTGTTAAACTGACTTTGCAGCAGGCTTTGCTGAGTTTAACCACAGACAATCAAGCAAGACATGCACACATAATTTACCTTGGCAAATTTTATAAAACGAAAAAAATTATAACATATACAGTACTGTGCAAAAGTTTTAGGCACATGCAAAGAAATGCTGTAGAGCAAAGTTGCCTTCAAAATAATGAAATTAATGTGTCTACATTTAAAAAAGAAAATAATGACATACAAACATTTTTCTGTAACATTTAACTTTGTGATAGAAAACTAATGTTTGGGAATCTAAAATGTTTTTGTACTGACTTGATAATGTAGAAGTCATAAAATAAAAAAATCTATAACAAAGTTTATACTAATATAGCTAATAATAGGGTACCTAAACCTTTGCACAGTATTGTATATAAACTTGTATTGTTAAAGTAAAATTATAACAAAGTATATTGCTTTCTATATAGACATTGGATGTCAATGTAAAAATTAATTATCATCAAAATCTATGCACAACTTTTATAACATCATAAAAATATATGCATTTAATTACACTTAGAAAAATACCCTAAAGGATATTCTATTATTCACAGCTTATCGGAGCTGCCAGATAGCAATTTAAGCTAGTTTAAGCCTGGGTTGATTTGGCTGATAGACCGCATTGGAAGACCGGGTTCTCAGTAAACCTCATTTTATATCGAGGCAGTTAAAGATTTCTTTTTTAAAAACTCCAGGTGGCAATTTAGTAATAATCATGTTTAAGAATTGTTTTTTTCCTCCACCACCATGGATCTACACTCTTTACACATAATGCAATCTGCCCTCATTCATATTATTAAACAAGTTAAATTTTTGTGTAAAATTTAAGGGACTCAAATCAGTCCCTACAACGAATGCCTGGTCACATTTTAAATGCTTTGTTTCTACTTTCAGGATTTCTTTTCAGGAAATCCCACTGATATATGCCAACCCCACTATCAAGTGACTTCACACAATGGTTAAATTAGGCAAAAAAAACAAAACAAAACAAAAAAAACACAACAAAACAAAAAACAAAAAACAACAAACAACAACAACAAAAAAACTATTGTGTAACACTGTACAGTAACCTCAAGAGGAAACAACGACTAAAAACATCCAGACATGGTTTCAATACCTTACAATCTGCTAGTAAAGTTCTTTATGCATTTGTACTAGATATTTCTTAAAATTGTATTTCTTTCTTAAAACTAAGGGAAAATACAGTTTTACAAAGCACAACAAAAGAAATCTCACTGTGCGACAAACACAGTCTTGTGGTGCGGCACTCTAATTCGACCTTCATTTACAACCAGTTTAAACAAACTCCTTCAATGCCTTCTCACTGGCCCTTTCTAAAGCAAACTAAAGTCTAAAGAGTTCTTTTTTGGCTGTCAGGAAGTGAGAGAGAAAAGCACAGATGAGCTGTAGAAGGTCACAGGAAACTCACTCATGAATTCATGATCAGAAACTCAGAAATGGCAGAGATCTTAAACTAAAACTTAACTCACCAGACCCCCTCTCTAATCTGATACAGTGTCAGTTCTTAAAATAAATACCAAAGGCAGGTTAAATCTGTATGTGTTGTACTGTATTGTGACACACAGGAACACAGTGGGATGAAATATCATGCCTACAGATGTATGGTGCTAACTGTACTACAATAAACAAACAATAAAGTAACTATGCAGAACAAGATAACTATATCTGAGCATAATAATCTGGGCTGGCTGACTGACTATACAAACTGTTAAACGAGTAAATGAACAAAATTTCAGTGGGAAATTATAGTGTATACACAGTATATCCACACAGCCTTGTATAATAAAAGTATCCTTTCAGAAAGTTCTTTTCAGTGGCTCGCTTTCATTACCCCTGTTTGCCTCCAAATAACACTACCCTTGTTTGCCAGAAAAGGACACAAAGGACATAGGAAGTCCTGCAAGAGACAAGAGGCTTAAATCATGATAGGAAAGAGCCAAGTTAGACAAGAATGACAGACAAATTTCACCTTTTCACAAAGAAGGAACACCAATATAAAAATAAATATATATTTATAACATATAATAGATATATTTATAACATAACTGAACTTCTGTTGAATGAATATACTACTGCTTCTAATGTCTCCTACTGAACTTTTAATTCTGCTAGTGTCTGCTATAGCTGCCATGCTACATGTAATTACTAGCAATTTATGCACTCTGAAGTAATTGGTTGCAGGCCTAGTCTGAAATGGATCCACACACACACACACACACACACACACACACACACACACACAGCACGTGTGTTCTCTAAAACTGACTGCTTTTCCCTCTACTGGAAAAGGGGCACAAACGAAAGGGTGAACTTAGCTTTGCTCGTTGATATAATCGTATGCATATGAAGCAAGAAAAGAAACTAAAACATGTAGCCAAGAAGAATTTAAAAATAACAAATGAAAACGAGTGTCTTTCCTGGGTGTTAATCACTGTTGGGACGATACATGTCCTAATGCATGCGGGGATTTCATCAGGAAACATTGGCCTTGATCTTGCACCATAGACACTGATAACATTGAGGCTGCACATTCCACACCACATGCATGCTATGAGCCATGATTCAGATAAGTATTCCTATTCCCACTGCCCTTCCCTCGAATGTGAGCACCAGCAACTCCTGCATTTACTATCCTTCTCCTCGTGTGCTTATAGTTTAGAATATGTGACAGTAAATGAGAAGAGTTGTAAATGATGTCATGCTGACACACCAGTATTAAGCCCCAAGGATCAGTGAATAAGACTGAAGTCCGTCAATTAGGTGCATCATATTTCGCACCATTTAAATTTCAGAATTTGCGGATTTTAATCTAGTACACCATAAACTGCTTTTGGTTTAGTCATCATCTATTGGGACATGCATACATGCTTACACGCATACAGGAAGCACCTTGTAAAGTAGCTACCATCTGTATTTATGCTTGAATGTGAAGGACAACAAAAAAAACAACAACCCAAAAAACCCACACAAATCCACCCCTGCTACTACACAAAGATTTTTAAAGCAGTATTTTGACTTGGATGAACTGTGAAGGTCAATCGAAAATGATGACACTTCTAAATATTATGCACATATGTCGTTGCAAATAGCTGATGGAGAGAGAAGAAAAAGGAGAAAATATACACAGCAGAAACCCTTCATCGGTCTCTCAATAAGTACTGTGTGTGCAGCAAAATCCCAGTGTGTGTGGAGAGAGGAAGGAAAACAACCCCCCTCACATACCCCTGTAAAACAATAACCTGAGGGCCCTTGCATTTTAGTGAGTGTAGTCAAAGAAGAAGAGTTCGATGTGAAATCTCAAAAGTTGGTATATCAAAGAGCATTAACTAATTAATTCTGCCACTAGATTAACTAGTGCTAGATAATATCTACCTTTTGGAATGACAGTAGCATAACTGCAGAAACAAAATGCACCATATTACTGCCATTTAGGAATTCTTGGTTTCCAACATTTCAGTTAGAGTATTTAAAAGCACCCTTTGCTTTAGTCAACCATGTGAAATCTTAATTCAGTCTATTGCTGATTATGTCACTCTTTCCTACTGGGGAAATCAGACCACCAAAAGGCAAAAAAGGCCTCGGACGATAGAAAATGTGTGTCAAACAGCGTTTCCCTTCCAAGACTTTCACAGAGAAGAACAGCGTACCTTCTGTGGTATTTAAGTGCACAGCAGCTAGGGCTGCCTGAGACCTTGTAAACCTTTTTCGGAGTTTTGTCGGAGTGCCGTCTTGGCTGGGATGTTTTAATAAACTCCTGGATCCCCCAACACCCTCCCAACATGGAGGTCAGCGCTGGCAGACGTGCTAACATCTGGATGGCACATTGAGCTGCACATAATGCTACCTTTGTTCTTTTGCCATGATTGTGAAGAGCAGAAGAACTGGCCTTTGGGAGGGAGTAAAAGTGCTGTCCGCCAAAAATATTAAGGTGGCCAGGTTTGCCCATATGGCTAATATTAATATTCTCTGATCTCGTCTGTTTTAGTAGTTACTCATAAATATTATGCCTACTTTCAGGTTCAGTTCAAAAGACTCAGGAGAAACCCATAATAATAATAATAATAATAATAATAATAATAATAAAAAGACACTAGGCTGACTAGATAAAGGATGACTAAATATTGTATGTCGACAGGTACATCATGGCAATAAATGTTTCTGATAAATATTTAATAAATAAACATGAAATTATGATTTAGTATACCAGACTGTATTTGACCATTTGTTGCCTTGTCTAATACTGTTATTTTGTTGCTTTTATTTATTGGGACCAGCACACTACACAGAATAAATAGTTGACTTAAATCTTCATTTAAGTGAAATATTTCGTTCTGTATATGTAAATACGAAAAAAACAAACAAACCATATGACGGTTATTTACTAAGTGCACTGTAGTGCAATATGAGCAGTGGGTTAATCCCGGCTCAATCTCAGCTTGCCTTCAGGCTACAGTTGATCTCAGCTTGTTTTTGACTGTAGTGTGCCGTCAAACTGAGCAATAGCGACAAGACTATTTTACATTTTCTTACACTTGAGTGTCCCGATACATCCCTGTCCATCAACGGCCCTAATCTTTTAGGCGGATTTAATAATCAAGGGCGTTTTGTCTTACCTTTAATCTGTAGCCTGAAGAAAACAACCCGTCTTGACTGTTTTCCCCAGACCTGACGTTAACGCGTCTGAAGTTTGGTGAAGAAATGGACAGCGGAACGCAGTTTTCTTCATTTTCCTGCCTATTAACACACTCGCCGGATGGGGATATCCGTCATAAAGGCTTTGTAAACAAACATGGAGGTTTTCCTGCAGCAAGAAACAGAATGAAACGAGCGGACTAACGATCAGAGGGAAAAGTTTTCACGCTGTGTAACGGCGCATTCTGCGGGAAACTCCCCCATACTGCTCTAACATGGCAACGGCTCCGGGACAGCGCGGTGCATTGTGGGGGATTTTAAAGCTGCACTCGGGTCTGTGTAAGCAGCTCAGAAAAAAAAAAAAAAAAAAAAAAAAAAAAAACTGACGCAAAATCTGAGAGCAGGCAGAAACCAGAGCACAGATTTGATTTACAGTCAACTTCACCATGGCCATTTGTGTTCTTATTTCTCTTTGGGACTAAAAATACTGTAGCTTCATGCGTGAAAATGTAGTTTATATATCAGGTCACTGGTAACCTAATGCAGTAGTAAAGAACGTACAGGCGGATAGGAGTTTGTTTTACACCAGTGCATTTTATCTCCTCACAAACACAACCGAACACTGAGTTTTAACATGGACGCTGTGTTTTTGAATGGGTATAAATCAGTCAAGGGTAAATAAACTTCAAGCCACCCAGAAGAAATACAGATATGCACTTCATAGCATGCCATTTTTATCAACTAAGTTCGGGTTAATGGATATACTGACACCTTGTGCCTTACACTGGTATTGTTCCTCTTTAACTGTCCAAGGATAAACATCTGCAACAACAACAATAGATAAGGCCTGTTATGTTTACTGTCAATAAGTCATGATAAAACAAATTTATGGGCTAGCTAAATAAGCATATAATAGTAGTAATAACAACAACAACAACAACGATAATAATAATAATAATAATAATAATAATAATAATAATAATAATAATAATTATTATTATTATTATTATTATTATTATTATTATTATTATTCCCTCATTGTATATGAGAATATGTGGGTGTTCTGTTCATCAAAAAGCATGTCCAAACTAGACATGCCAGTGCTTTATAGAAGATACAGGGCTTTCCATTTAAAAAAATGTTCACTGAATAGTGCTTCGATTTAGACTGATATCGTTTAGCGGATTGTTTAAGAGAATTTACGATGTTAAATCCGCTTGCTACATCGTTTGGGCCAACATGTTGTGCAACGGCAAATAGCGCATGTGTTAGTAGTTACAATAAAATTGTCGCCTCTACCAGTCCGGCTTAAAGACGTAGGTTAAAACCATTTTTGCTAATGCCACCTTTTGGTCGGGGGCGGGACTTATGCGCCTCAATGCATGAAGGACCGACAGAGTAATGAACCAATCAGATCCTTCTAAGGTGCTGACGTGCATTTAGCACGTCCCGGTTATATTTAGGACCTATTTAAACAGAAAGAGACACTCCAGAGCTGTGCTGCGGATTTTTGCGGATCATGTGAAAAGCCGGTTCATAATACAACACTAGAAGATATATGCTACGTTACACTAGCAAATACGTCCTTATTAGATTACACTGTTTAACATATAACACTAAGATCTAAGAGTCACTTATGTATATATTAATAGCGCCCTGTGTGGTTATCATGTGTCATTGATAGAATATTGATTTGGAGTGTTTATAAGCACAGCTCCCCGTAGGCAAGGCTCATCATTAAAATGATGCAAGCTGACGCTGGAGAGAAACCGGTTGCACAGCTAATGTGCGTATTTTAGGCATCTTTCAACTCGTATATAAGAAGTACTGACACCAGCTGAAAGAGAGAGAGAGAGAGAGAAAAAAAACATTGTGCATTGGTGGCTGGGTAAGTGATCTTGGCGCTACTCTGGCTCCACCGTATCCGCCCATATTTATGTAAAGAGCGACCTCCGTACAGGCGAGTGCACGGAACAGGCCGAGCAAGAGGGAGAGGAGTGAACGAGGAAAAACACCGCCGTGCTATCCGCGGAATGTCTCATATATAAGTCCGATAAATGTGCGACATCGGGCTGGTGGAGTTCTCGCAGCGGTTCATATTGTGAAAATGGCAGGCTCGGGTGTAAGGAGAGGACTATAGGCTGCGCTTAACTTTATTCGCCTTTTTCGTGGCTCGGACGCGGAACTTGCAACGCCAAAGGTAACAAAAAAAGGGACGGGCAGGACTCACGGAAATGCCGTCGGTCACAGAGGATCGTATGCACGACCTTAATGGTTACTTTTAACAATCTGGACGCTATTTTTGTTGTTGTTGTTGTTAAAGAGAATGTATAATGTAAGCGTAGTGAAGAACGCCCCGGTCCGTTTGGGCCCTGCAGTGCAGCTATGCGGTATGGCGGGGACTTCTTCAAGCTCTCAGCTCTCCAGCAGCACACAGCTGCCTACTGTCTGTCGAAATGTTTTTTCGCTTTAACCTGTGAAACAGTGGGTTTTGATCACGTTGGCTTGGAGATATATAATTTTGTGTCGTTTGCACTGGGTTTGTTAAGTTAGGCTACGCGCGAGTTAGGCCCGCGGGTGTGTGTTCAAAGTTCCTGATGTTCTCTAATCATTTTGCATGCTGGGCAGCGGTTATAAACTATCATCTGGGAGATAAACGTTAGGAATACGGGTGTTTTCCAAGACTATAACCTGTGCCATGTGTTGTGTGAGGTTGTGTGTAGGGTATGTGACCGTCGTGCCGACTTTACCTACACTTTCTATGGACTTTTTAAATGAATGAGTGCTGGGTGCAAATAATTGTGCACTGACGGTATGAGGTTCTTTTTTGTGTGTTAAACGTGTCAGTTTGGATCGCATGTACTATTAAGTGTTGTTTATGTATTACAAATATATTGAAAACCTTTTATGTCTAGACTCCTTCTTGTTCAATGTATAATGATCAACACTGTCCAGGTAACAGGTTTATAGTCACCTAGACTGTGCCTGTTATTTTAGTCCAGACTTCTGTTTGTGCTGGAGTGATTCACCATCAAAACTCACCTGTACTTCATTCAGTCACAGTATCGTGTCATCTTTTCAGGAAGTGCTTATATTATAATTCTGATTGGTAACATGGTCAAAGTTGTCTTGGACACCTTTTGATAAGGTACAAGTGGTTGTGAATGTCACGACATAACAGTATACTGATGGAGAAGCAGAGCGTATCATAGTGGCATGCCTTGTAGTTGTGTTAAATGTTTATTTTCTCCCCAATATGCTTAACTTGGACAGCTGACTTTGGGAAAGGGTGGGATTTTGAATGAGCTAAGAATTATAATGTGTGTGTGTGTGTGTGTAAATGTGAATAGTTGTTGACTGTGGGTTTTTTTTTTTTTTTTGTGCTGTGTTCCCTCCAGGTGAAGAATGACAGAATATAAGCTGGTGGTGGTCGGAGCTGGAGGCGTTGGAAAAAGCGCTCTCACCATCCAGCTCATCCAGAACCACTTTGTAGATGAATATGACCCTACAATAGAGGTAAAATGTGTATGGTTTAGTCTCTATTAGAGAATGTATTAATGTGCCCATTGTCCATCACTTGCATAGGTGTGAAAGTCATGAGTGGTGTGTAAGAGAGACAATGTAAGCCGGTTTTTCTGGTTTCATTCACTGGCTGCGAACTTCCTGGTCTGGGCCTATCACGGTTACAGTATGCACATGTGTCTGCGCTTACTTTTGATTAAATAATTATAGGATGCCAGCTTGCAGTTTTCTGAGTGATGAAATTAGGTTTAGTGGCACACAGGGACCATGTGATCTTATACGGTGTCATTGAGATTACTGTATAATACTGTGTTATGGTTTGAAATTTCAAGAGTGTGATAACCTAGCCTAAAAATATCCTGGTTTCATAGTATCACAGTATTAACTGGCTGTTTAAATTCACACATAAGAAAATTAAAGGAAAAATGTATTACAAAATAGTTGCACATCCTTGTGTGTATATATAATAAAAACCAAAAATAAACAAAAGAAAACTATTCCCCTAATCACTTTTCTGAGAGTCCCCCCCCCCCCCCCCCATAAAATCGCTAACATTGTCAGTATTTATTACACTAATGCAGAGGTAGCAATGCAGCTTGTTTACAGCAGTAAAGGATTACACAGCCAAAATGTTTTCAATGCAGTTGCTTACCCTGCTCTGAGAAACTGAGGTTGCTGTAGTGTGATTTAGGGCGAGTTCAGAGGGAGGGCGTTGTGAAATTTTTGGGAGTCACAGTCAGACATAAATAGGAACTTTTGGAGTAAGGAACTTGATCTGTTAAAAACGAAAATTGAATGGGTAGATGGTAACAGGGAATTTAATTATTATTTTTAAAAAAAAAAAAACGTCAGTAGTGAGGTAACAGTCTGATTATGCACTGTGACAAACCCTGACACTGTAACAACCCTACTGTGTTAGACAGCGTGGGGTTGTGATGGTAGATGTCTAATACATATCTATATGTTTGACTAAGCTATGTTGAAATGGCCACTGGCATATAATGACATGGGCTGATGTCATACTTGTGTAGGACTCGTACCGGAAGCAGGTGGTGATTGATGGGGAGACATGTCTGTTGGACATCCTGGACACAGCTGGTCAGGAGGAGTACAGTGCCATGAGAGATCAGTACATGAGGACAGGGGAGGGCTTCCTCTGTGTCTTTGCAATTAATAACACCAAGTCTTTTGAGGACATTCACCACTACAGGTGAGAGCAGTTATGTATAATAGAGATCGAGTTGATCACTTCAGCACGGATATTGAGAGAAAATGTATTTATTTATTTTGATTCCTCTTGTGTTGCTCTATTTCACAATCATCTTGTATGCTTCTGTGGTTTTGCAGAGAGCAGATTAAGAGAGTGAAAGATTCGGAGGATGTCCCCATGGTGCTGGTGGGAAATAAGTGTGACCTGCCATCCCGCACAGTGGATACCAAGCAGGCTCAGGATTTAGCACGTAGCTATGGAATTCCTTTCATTGAGACCTCAGCAAAAACAAGACAGGTATGCATGACCTGATAACTGTGAAACTCACCAGTATTTTACAATGCAAGTCTGGGGGATTTAAAATGCATAATATTAATAGGATTTACAACAAGATCATGCATGAACTGGAAGAAATTCTTATGATTATTATCAAATGGTCACTCATTCAATTTACTCTGGATTTCATTCTGAGATTGAAACGGAATGGAGACGGCTGGCAGAGTGAGCCTTTAAAGTAAGTGGTAAAATTATACCAAGGTGGTCAAGAATCTGTGAAAACCTACGATTACCATTCTAATGACGCACAGAAACTTGCGTCACCATAGTTCCTGTTGTAGTTTCATCCATATTGTCATTCAAACTGTGACTGAGGATGTTTTTACTTTATTTGTAAGAAGTGCACTTGCCAAACAGTAAAGTGTGATCGTACAAACATTCCCATGCAGGAGGTTTCATCTTGTATTTTTAGCTACAATATTAGACTCCACAGAAGTCTGGGAAAATACCTGAAAGCATTTTGACACAAGTGACATTTTCTCTCATAGGCGTTTCTGCAGAGTAATGTCACTGAAACACCTCTGCTAATCACAATTCATAATAGCAATTGCAATATTATTGAAAATAATCACTGTCACAGATGTACATTTACAACACAATGCAGCTACATGTTCATAGTTTGAGTGCTTTAAAGACATGCTTTGCCAATTCTGGTTGGATATTGAACTTTTGAAAAATGTGTACGCTTCCCTGATAAAATGAGACTTCTTGCTGATTTCTTTTCCTGAAAGAAAACACTTTAACAAGATATATTTATCTAGGTTCTGTCATTCAAAACATTGTATCTTGGTTAGACAACAGGAGCCTACATTTTTTATGATCACACTAAAAGACACAAAACATTGCAGATTTATGAAACAGCATGTATTCTGTGTCCTATTCACTTCTGTCAGCATATGACTGATATGATTTTCACAATTTTAAGTCCCAACTCAGCAAAGTGACCATAAATGATTCATAACATGCCTATTAATGTTATTCTTTATCTACATAAAATAGTCACACTTCTCAAGTAGTTTCTGTACAACTGTCATTCCAATTCAGGACACAATAACGAGGATGGCTAATAGATATCATAGTATGCATCCTCATAGTCCTTAAAACATTCTGTGCTCTAAAGACACTCTGTTGGTTGTTCTACAATGCCAGTTACAGTTTATTGTCCACGGCACACTCGTGTCTTTACTGCCATGTGGTTTAAATATGAAATCTAGTGTCAGTGAACTCAGATTTGAGCATTGAAGACTTTCATAAATGATCTACTTTAATTATGCTTTGGTGAATTTAATGAATAGTACATGCGCATTCTTTTTGGTTCAGTTCATCACTTAGCACTGTGTACAATTCGGAAACTCCTGTAGCAGTCAAATACAAAGTGCTCATATGCACAGTCGACAGAATGCCCGAGGATATGCACATTTTAAACAGCAAAATCCTAATATACATGCCAGACGTGGCATACATAATCAAAGCCTGTTTTTAACGTGCTTAGACTTTATATATCTAATCCCAGAAATGTTTATCTAATCCCAGAAATGTTTCGGTTTTGAAAAGCACAGTCAGGAGCAGATGTACATTTTCAGTCTTATTTAATAGTATTTAATCTTATTTAATTTTTATAATTTATTAATATTGGGTTGAAACAATATTTGCATGTTACATACATGTTTTTGTTCTTGTGTTTTCTGCCTGTACTATTAAATAACTGGGTGCAATATCACAGAATATTGACTTATCTGATGATAAAGATAGTCGTGACTGATGGCCATGGCCCATCTTTATGCATTTTTTTTATATCAGATGAGGGCTACAGAGTATACTGGGGACTGAAATATAAACATGTATTGCAGAAAACAGTTTAAAAAGTTCATATGCCATTAATATTTTTAACAAGTTCACACAGTGTCACTCATCCATTACCCTACATGTTCATCTTATTAAAATGTTTAAAGTAATGTTTCCTATTACTGTGCAAGATATAAAAATTTATTCATATTTTTGTCATTCTACAACCCTGATTCCAAAAAAGTTGGGATGTTGTGTAAAATGTAAATAAAAACAGAATGCAATGATTTGCAAATCTCATAAACCCATATGTTATTCACAATAGAATATAGAAAACATATCAAATGTTTAAACGGAGTAAATGTACCATTTAAAGAAAAAAATAAGGTAATTTTGAATTTGATTCCCGCAACATGTCTCAAAAAAGTTGGGACGGGGGCAACAAAAGGCTGGAAAAGTAAGTGCTATCAAAAGAAACAGCTGGAGGTTAGTTGGCAACAGGTCAGTAACATGATTGGGTATGAAAAGAGTCTCTTGGAGAGTCTTTCAGAAATAAAGATGGGCAGAGGTTCACCAATCTGCGAAAAACTGCGTCTACAATTTGTGGAACAATTTCAGAATAATGTTCCTCAATGTAAAATTGCGAAGACTATGAATATCTCGTCATCTACAGTACATAATATCATCAAAGAATCTGGAGAAATCTCTGTGCGCAAGGGACAAGGGTGAAAATCAATATTGCATGCCCGTGATCTTCGGGCCCTCAGGCGGCACTGCATTAAAAACAGGCATGATTGTGTAATGGAAATCACTGCATGGGCTCAGAAACACCTCCAGAACTCATTGTCTGCGAACACAGTTCGCTGTGCCATCCAAAAATGCTGGTTAAAGCTCTATCATGCAAAGAAAAAGCCATATGTGAACATGTTCCAGAAATGCCGCCGTCTTCTCTGAGCCAAAGCTCATTTAAAATGGACCGATGGAAAGTGGAAAACTGTTCTGTGGTCAGATGAATCGAAATTTGAAATTCTTTTTGGAAACCACGTACGCAACATCCTCTAAACTAAAGAGGACTAAAGAGGAGAGGGACCATCTGTTTTTATTTGTAAATTTTTATTTTTTATTTTTATCAGAGCTCCGTTGAAAAGCCTGCATCTCTGATGGTATGGGGGTGCATTAGTGCCTATGGAATGGGCAGCTTGCACATCTGGAAAGGCACCATTGATGCTGAAAGGTATATAGAGCAAGATATGCTTCCATCCAGACGATGTCTTTTTCAGGGAAGGCCTTGCATATTTCAGCAAGACAATGCTAAACCCCACTTTATCTATTACAACAGCATGGCCTCGTAATAGAAGAGTCTGGGTGCTGAACTGGCCTGCCTGCTGTCCAGACCTTTCACCAACTGAAAACATTTGGCATCATGAAATGAAAAATATGACAAAGAAGACCCAGGACTGTTGAGCAGCTAGAATCCTGTATCAGACACGAATGGGACAACATTCCTCTCCCAAAACTCCAGCAACTGGTCTCCTGAGTTCCCAGACGTATATGGACTTGTTAAAAGAAGAGGGGATGCTACACAGTGGTAAACATGGTCCTGTCCCTACTTTTTTGAGACGTGTTGCTGCTATCAAATTAAAAATTACCTTATTTTTTTCCTTTTAAATGGTACATTTCCTCAGTTTAAACATGTGATATGCTTACTATGTTCTATTTTGAATAAAATATAGGTTTATGAGATTTGCAAATCATTGCATTCTATTTTTATTTACATTTTGCACAGCATCCCAACTTTTTTTGGAATTTGGGTTGTAGTTGAACAGCTGACAAATGATGGGCTCTGCCTCACCTGCTCTTATGGACGAGGCGCTATTGGAGCTGCAATTTTGAGTCGTGTGCACATGCATTTATTTCACTTAGTTAATAACTATAACATGTAAATGTCTGTGCTGACTGTAAATTCAGTGACAGTTTGTTAATTCACTGAGATTTTCACTCCTATGCTCACTTGCACCTTCAAAGTTTTACTAGTTAATATCTCTCTTTGAGGGCTGTAATATCATGGTGGCGTCACTACAATCTCAGTCATGCATTCCTTAGTGCATAGATCACAACTAGTCACTTGTTTCAAGTATGTAGATCACAATCATTTATGGCATTTTGCATTACATTTATGGCATTTTGGCACAATCAGTGACTCTCTGGGTGTATGTAGATAAAATCAGTTATCCAAATGTCAAGTTACATACACAAATCAAATTGTTAGCTACCAGGTTTTATTCGATATACTGTGAAATAACCAAAACTGTCTCCATTTATGTTTCAGTCTTGATTATGACGGTCATAATGAATTGTGGATTTCACTAATTAGGTTTTTGTTCAAGGAGCTGATTATTGGAATCGGACAATGTTATGCATATTCTGAAAGTCTTTAGGGACAATTTGATTGTTTCATTAGAAAAGGGTAGCACTTGGGTCATCCTTGCAAAATGGCAGTGCCGAATAGCTGTGGCCAGGGGATGTGTTAATCGGGTCTGCTTGGGGTTGCTATGGTGTTCATTTCTTGTGGCAGTCCGTCTCTGTCTCTCTGCAGTGCTTCAATCACAACTCCTAATGGGGCTGGGAATAAAATGTAAATTACTAATTCAGACTGTTTCAACCTCTCTCTGCTTCTGATCATCACTACATGTGCTGCCTGCCAGCACAACAGTCTTAAATTGCATTACAAATCACACCATGTTGTTTCTTGAGCTATAAGCTAAACTGATGATTTATCATAATTGGATATTGATCTGTGTTGCATAAATCTACTTGATCTTAATCTTCTACATCAAAATAGTCTCAGAGGTAATTATTCAGTTCTCTGAATTCTACATTAATGAGCTGAATGCTTTTAAATAGCTTTTAATTGCTTTAATTGGTGTGTCAAGGGTTAGTGTATTTAACACTTGGGCAAATTCACACTGGATGCCTTTTTGAAGCAGCAGATGCGCTTTCACTTCACAGTTTCACTTATATATGCATAAAAACCCAAGCATGTTTATGTGCCATCTCTATGTATTTCCTACTTGGTTGTGTAAATGTAAGCATAAACATGCTTTCACTTTCTATATGCTGTGAACTTTATTTAAAATGATAGGAAATATAGTTGAATCATAGTACAGAGTTTGCATGGTTTGAATGATGCAACAAGAAAAAAAAATGCATAGGCTGTATATTTACTGTACCACTGTCTCCTACAAGGAGCTTTGTTGTAATTACAGCTGTTCCTGTCCTCCATGTTTCATTGACACCCATTTGTTGTACATTAGGCAATAGCTGTCATGCAGGTAGCACAGAGAATGCATGTGCTGTGGATGCGAAGCTTGTGGTCTGGTGTGAATTTGACTTTAGTGACACCCAGTGGTATACTAGTACCTAAATTATCCACACTCCCTATTCCATTGCACTTCTCTGTATCGGCCCTTGTGCGTCCCCTGATGTTGAAGGGAGTTGTGTTTTGCACTGCAGAGAGTGGAGGATGCCTTTTACACTCTGGTCCGGGAGATCAGGCAGTACAGGCTGAAAAAACTCAGCAAAGAAGAAAAGACGCCGAGCTGCATCAAGCTTAAAAAATGTGTTGTGATGTGAGTGGGGTAAGTTCGGGCTGAGCTCTGGCCTCTCTCGGCCTGCTGTGAGCTTCTCTGGTCTCCGTCTAACGGGTCACTTTTCTCCTTATCCAATCAGTGGTGGTGTGCTGGGGAGCGAGGACCAACCTGTTCTTTATATTAGCAGTTAATCTTAGGATTTCTGTTGGAAATCTGGTCTACATTAATCAGCTTCTATCTGGAGCTGGAATCCATGTCTCCTACAATGTTGATTATTATTATTTTTTTCTTCTTTCAGTCACTTGGTGCTAGCAGTACATTATTTTGTATTGTCATCATTATAATTTTTTAAATACGCATTTAAAATCTTTTCTGTTTTTTTTTTTTTTGTTTTTTTTGTTTTTTTTTTCTTCTTCTTTTTTTTTTTTTCTTTCTTTCTCCAAAGGGGGTAGATGATGCCTTTTATACTTTAGTCCGGGAAATCCGAAAGCACAAGGAGAAGATGAGCAAGGAGGGCAAGAAGAAAAAGAAGAAGTCCAAGACAAAGTGTATACTAATGTGAATAATTCCTCCATTTCAGTATCGACTCTGAACAGCTGAAATATTATTAAAGAACTGCATTTTGTACATTACACTAAATTATTAGCCTCTTCAGAGTACAGAATGGATCCCTATTTTCCTTCATTTGCTATCTTACAAACAAATAAGCTCACTCTTGTCTAGTGCCAGATGCCCCAATGTGTTGGTCCTAAATTACTTTGTAATATTAAATTACAGCCAACAATGAAATTGTATCGCCAATAGTTTTATTCTCTGGGTATTTTCCCCATTATTCACATAGAGCTTGTTTAGCAGATGGAAAGAGAATAGAGGCAACTAGCATTCTGTGCTTCAGAATCCTAAGGATTAATGTTTTAATATGAGTTACGACTGGATCTGTGGAGGAGTGTTTTGTGCAGTATAAATTAAAGGACATGCAGTTGAATATTGCAGTTTGCCACGCATAATACTAATAGCACAGTGAACTTTGCGTATAAGTAAGTTCCTGTTCCATATTCTACTTATTTCTTTTAATATTGTACAGAATTGACCCTGTAATTCTTCAATCTGATTTGGTTATATGATGTAATGAACAGTGTATATCCTTATATAATATCCTTATGTAGGACCAACACTATTTGGGGTAATATTTTGATATCTCCACCACTGTGTAACAGATGGATTACCTGTCTGGGATGTCAGATTTATATTAACCTGCATGTGAACGTCCATTGTAGTCCAATTTTAAGACTTTGGTAGTGTGTGTGGATGGTAAGCTCTTAACCCGGATCAGCGTTTTCATTTGCATGCTGTTCTTTGTGTAAATTCCTGGATAGGCAAGGAAATGTTAGAATACTGTTAAAACAGGCCCTGTTTTCCAGGTGGGAATTTTTTATTTTTTATTTTTTTTTCTGGAGACGTGTTTATTTCACAGTGTTCAGTTTAATTTAATGATCGTCCACATTTAAATTAGTTTAGAGATGAATGATGATGGCTGGAATTAAAGCGTAAATGCTACAGTAGAGTATAAATCAGTTTAGATGGTGGGTTTCCCAGTTTTATTATTACGGTTTGTGGTTATTGAATTTGTAAGAAGTTGTAATGTTTGTATAGTTGAACATCCAGTATTGAGGATTTTTAAGGATATGTCTGTTCTGCAGTACATGATTTCCCCTGTTGTACCCAGCCAAATTCCTTTTTTTAAAATGAAAATGTAACCAACCACTAATACAATTCAGTAATAATATTGAATATTATCAATCAACTGATTAGAAAAAAAAACAAGGCCAACAAATGACTTGTCTCTCAAATTGCTGCCTAAAGGCTTTGCAGGGAGACAACTGACAACACAAGCTGCTCACTTCCTGTATCAGCTGCATGGCTGTAGGATTGTGAGCAGCGCTATGAACAAATCTAACACGTACACATCTGCCTTTTCTTGCTAATTTATCCCAAAAGGCTGACGTAAAAAGAAGGGCAGTGCTATCAATTAAAATGTCATTTCAGAGAGCTGTTAAAAACAATGTTGCCTTTTTGTATTCGTCTTTTTTGCTTTTGTATCACAGATCCTTAATCAGTGCTTTTTCATTTATTTCCATCATATTACATGAATGAAATGGCCTGATCTATTGCTAATGGTGCATCTT
This sequence comes from Cranoglanis bouderius, assembly GCA_023630585.1. NCBI lineage: Eukaryota > Metazoa > Chordata > Actinopteri > Siluriformes > Cranoglanididae > Cranoglanis > Cranoglanis bouderius. The sequence continues at coordinate 10,553,264 of CM042545.1, forward strand.
CAAGGAGGCAAACATGCATTAAATAAACAAAATCAGGATAACTGTTGTTATGCAATGTTAATCCAGGTAAAGGCTGTTTTAAGCTGTTCAGTTACCTCTGTCCCATTAAGATATGGTAACTTGGTTTCACGCTGTGTTCAAATTAGCAGTCATTTTTGTGTCTCTCCCCATCTCACTTTTAACGTCTCTTTCTCTTCGGTTTGTGGTGTGCCAATGGAGAAAGTTCTTAAAATACTTCATGTATACCTGGAGTGTATTTTAACAACCTTTGTACAGTTGTGATACAGAAAGATGCATATTTTGTAAATTGTGCTTTAGGTGTTTTTTTTTGTTTGTTAATAAATGTCACTTTAATAGACCTGAAATAGACTTCCTCTTCTCTTACTGACTGCTGAGTGTGTTGACCCCCCCCCCCCCCCATATTATTCTCTCATTTAATTTATAACATGGGAATAATATGGTTGGAAAATCTGTAATCTGAAAATTAAAAAAATTCAGTTCAGGCACAAACCTGAATTTTCATTGCAGTCCACTAGAGAGCGCAGTTCTCCCATTATAACCACACAGGCCCCCTATCGTCTATCTCTTTTATGAAATTAAAACTCCACACACTCATGGATATTCTATGATTTAATCTATGGCACTGTATCATCCTTCAAGGTTGGAGGTATAATTACATTCGCCATATAAAATGAAATTTAGGACATGATTTGGCTTCAAAATCCATCTTTATACATGTTGGTAAGGCAATGTTCCAAATTAGGTTTAACATTAAGTAAGGCACATTTTATTCTGTATGATAAATCATTTGCAGTTATCAGAAAATCTCTACTTTAGTTGGAGCCAATTTAAGGAGGACCATAGTAAATGTTAGTATACTGGGACATACAGTGGGGGGGAAAAAAGTATTTGATCCCCTGCTGATTTTGTACGTTTGCACACTGACAAAGAAATGATCAGTCTATAATTTTAATGGTAGGTGTATTTTAACAGTGAGAGACAGAATAACAACAAAAAAATCCAGAAAAACGCATTTCAAAAAAGTTATAAATTGATTTGCATTTTAATGAGGGAAATAAGTATTCGACCCCTTCGACTTAGTACTTGGTGGCAAAACCCCTGTTGGCAATCACAGAGGTCAGACGTTTCTTTTAGTTGGCCATCAGGTTTGCACACATCTCAGGAGGGATTTTGTCCCACTCCTCTTTGCAGATCCTCTCCAAGTCATTACGGTCATTTTCAATGCCCTGGCTGAGGGAAGGAGGGTCTCACCCAAGATTTGATGGTACATGGCCCCGTCCATCGTCCCTTTGATGCGGTGCAGTTGTCCTGTCCCCTTAGCAGAAAAACACGCCCAAAGCATAATGTTCCCTCCTCCATGTTTGACGGTGGAGATGGTGTTATGACTTGGGGTCATAGGCAGCATTCCTCCTCCTCCAAACACGGCGAGTTGAGTTGATGCCAAAGAGATCTGACCACACCTGACCACAACACTTTCACCCAGTTCTCCTCTGAATCATTCAGGCAAACTTCAGACGGGCCTGTACATGTGCTTTCTTGAGCAGGGGGACCTTGCGGGCGCTGCAGGATTTCAGTCCTTCATGGCGTAGTGTGTTACCAATTGTTTTCTTGGTGACTATGGTCCCAGCTGCCTTGAGATCATTAACAAGATCCTCCCGTGTAGTTCTGGGCTGATTCTGCACTGTTCTCATGATCATTGAAACTCCACGAGGTGAGATCTTGCATGGAGTCCCAGACCGAGGGAGACTGACAGTTTCTTCCATTTGTGAATAATCGTACCAGCTGTTGTCACCTTCTCACCAAGCTGCTTGGCGATGGACTTGTAGCCCATTCCAGCCTTGTGTAGGTCTACAAGCTTTTCCCTGACATCCTTGGACAGCTCTTTGGTCTTGGCCATGGTGGAGAGTTTGGAATCTGATTGATTGATTGCTTCTGTGGACAGGTGTCTTTTTACAGGTAACAAACTGAGATTAGGAGCACTCCCTTTAAGAGAGTGCTCCTAATCTCAGCTCATTAACTGTGTAAAAGACACCTGGGAGCCAGAAATCTTGCTGACTGATAGGGGATCAAATACTTATTTCCCTCATTAAAATGCAAATCAATTTATAACTTGAAATGTGTTTTTCTGGATTTTTTTTGTTGTTATTCTGTCTCTCACTGTTAAAATACACCTACCATTAAAATTATAGACTGATCATTTCTTTGTCAGTGTGCAAACGTACAAAATCAGCAGGGGATCAAATACTTTTTTCCCCCACAGTATATTTGTTTGGAATGATGAATGGGGTCACCATTGTGTGTCATGTTATTTTGCTGAGATAGAGTAACTGCCACTCATTTTAGTATTATAATATTTTAGAAATAGTCTTTTCCATTTCATAGTCCAGCTTTAAATGTTGTCTCCAACAGTCACAGAAACGTCAAATAAAATGAGCGTACTCTATCTAGTATAAAATTAAATTCATTGATTCGGTGTCAGGCTGTAGTTTATGAACAAAAGTTTGTCTTTAAGCCCACGGGTGATTTAAGTATTCTGGGCATCTTAGCTTGATATGGTCAATCTGTATCAGGGCAGGGTAGGGCAGTGGTAGCTCAGCCTTTAAGATGTTAGGTTACTGATAAGAAGGTCGTGAGTTCAAATCCCAGCACCGCCAAGCTGCCACTGTTGGGCCCTTGAGCAAGGCCCTTAACCCTCAATTGCTCAGATGTATAAATGAAATAAATGTAAGTTGCTCTGGATAAGGGTGTCTGCCAAATGCTGTAAATATCAATGTGTGAATGTTACTCAGTGAACCGTAGAGACAGTCCCCTCTGAAAATATAGGAATGGCAAAGTAATCTCTGAAGACTGCATTTGTTGTTAAAAAAAAGGATAAACCAACACAAAGACCAGAAAGCTATCTATGGGAGAAAAGCAAGTTATTTTAAAGAATAGAGAAAAGAGGAAATAAAGAGCAATAGAGAAAAGAGGGAAAATCAATCAGAGCTATTGCACAAGCATTGGGCATAGCCAATACAACAATGTGGAATGTCCTGAAAAATAAATAAATCACTGGTGTACTAACAACCAGACAGGTCGGCAAAAGAAAACAACAGCAGTTGATGAAGAAATATCGCAAGAGCTGTGAAGAAAAACCTCAGAACAACAGTCAGTGACATCACCAACAACCTCCATAGGGTGGGGTGAATGTAACACAATCCACCGTTCAAAGAAGACTTAGTAAGTAGAAGTAAATATCAGGAGGCCAGATTAGAATTCGCAAAGCAATGCAGGTATTAGTCACAAAAGGTCTGGAACCAAGATTAACCTCTACCAAAGTGATGGAAAGGGCAAAGTGTGGAGAAAGAAAGGATCTGCTCATGATCCAATGGTCACCAGCTTGATGCAGTTATTGCAAGCAAGGGATATGCAGCCAAATATTAAGTGTGATTTAATTTATTTTACTTTAAGACTATTTGTTCCAATTTTTGCTCACCAAACATTCTGTCATTTAACACATCTAGATGTAAATATCAGGAAATGAAACCCAAATTAACATTCTAACTCTTGGACTGTACTATATGTTTGACTCCTTAAATGATAGACAACTATTGATATTATTGTGAACTCTTGTAGATAACACGTTGTGTTGATGTAAGTTTATTTTGTTTTCTTTCTGACTTATTTCTGTTGCATTTAAAAACCAGTGAAGCTTTGGAGTTTTGTACTGTTCCCCAGCAGCATTTGCTCAAAAACTCATTAACCCTTATCTGGAACAATAGAGACCCCCCTTTGCCTGTGAGAGAGGAGGAGAAAGATAGAGAATATACTAAATTATGCAGACAGAGGCTTTTTTTCAGTGTGCCACATGCTCTGTTCCTGGTGTGACAGAATAGTAAGGGTAATAGAAGCTTGAACAGTCAGTGCAAATCCCTGTCGGCGCCCCCACGCCCTTTCCCCATGGCCAGCTTAGGCCAGACTCTGTCAATCACACTCTCTCCAGCGCTGTAATCTGGGGATGACATGAAGAGCCTGCAGGTTTGATAAAAAAAAAAAAACCTCTGTGTCTCTCTCTCTCTCTCTCTTTCTTACACACACACACACACACACACACACACACACACACACACACACACACACACACACACACACACACACACACACACACATTCACCCTGAAACCAATCCTCACTTTCAGGGCCTATAGTGGGCAGAGAGAGGCTAGAAATGGCCAATGTTCAAAAACTGATAACAGTCAGAAATACCAAAGCACCCTCAACTAAATCAATCTCTCTCTCTCCTCTCTCTCTCTCTCTCTCTCTCTCTCTCTCTCTATATATATATATATATATATATATATATATATATATATATATATATATATATATATATATATATATATATTATTTTGCAGCCTGGTCTCATCCGGGTCCTGACCTTGTTAGTAAATGTTCAGTCCCTAATGAGCCATACTTTTGCTTCCGTTCATGCAGCTAAAGGTAGACTCAAACTTTGCGCTTGGCAGTAATGAGATGTCTGGAAGCTTCAAATAATTCCTTAAAAATAGACAACACAAGATTACCTATAGAACTATTCATATACAAAGATTGCTTTTTAGCAGACGCAAATGCTGTGTCTATCAAAACAGTAGCGAAGTTATGAAATATTCATGATGTATCCCAACATCACGGTTTTCATTAATTCACAACAGAAGTGCCCTGCCACAACCCCTAAACATACACAGACTTGTCTGGTTGTCAGGTCAGTTGTCCCTGACTGAGTGAGTGGCTAACTCCTCTTTTTCAGTTAATCATAAATGAGCAGTGTAGGTAGAGTCTGGCAACTGACATACACTACCAGTGCAGAAGTTTCATAATGATGAAGCTATGCACTCTCTTGGCGTCTAAACCAGCTTCATGAGGGAGTTTCACTCAGGAAGCTTTTCATAAAGATCCCAAATAGGCTGAAGTCCTTACTGCTTCTCCTAAGTCCTAAATGTAAACTACTTGTTTGAGGAAACTATTTAATTTTCAGTAAAAATACATTTTGATTCAGATCTCTACATGGGCATTATGTTCGTTGCTTACATTTGTCTTAGAAACAATTTTCAACCATCTTTAAGATGGAAAATATATCTAGTGTGTCCGCACTTTTGACTGGTACTGTATCTTCTATAACTCAAACTTCCATGCAGGTCTAGAGAACATGAGGAATGACAAAACTTTGACTTCTTCTCTTTTTTTTTTTCAAACAAACTTTATGTGGATTAATGCATGTTTTGGAGTGTTGTCTTGTTAAAGCATATTTCATTTTTTGGTTCTTGGAATTCTTTGATTTGATTAAGTACATTATCTCACCCAGACACTGAGGGGGATGCAAACATTTGCACTCAACTACATATTAAATCTTTTCATAAAGTATTGTGAAAACAATACCATTTTCCCCTTGCTCTTTTGTAGAGGTTTGTCAGAATGAAAAATCAACCTAAGTATAATGTCCAATGTCAGACATCTGATTTAACAAAATCCACAGCAAAAAGAAATCAATTCAGTTCAGTTAATATTCCTTAGCAGTCATTCAGACATATAGGTGCATCTCAATAAATTAGAATGTCATGGAAAAGTTCATTTATTTCAGTAATTCAACTCAAATTGTGAAACTTGTGTATTAAATAAATTGAATGCACACAGACTGAAGTAGTTTAAGTCTCTTGGTTCTTTTAATTGTGATGATTTTAGCTCACATTTAACAAAAACCCACCAATTCACTATCTCAGCAAATTAGAAAACTTCATAAAACCAATAATAAAAAAAAAAAAACATTTTTAGTGAATTGTTGGCCTTCTGGAAAGTATGTTCATTTACTGTACATGTACTCAATACTTGGTAGGGGCTCCTTTTGCTTTAATTACTGCCTCAATTCGGCGTGGCATGGAGGTGATCAGTTTGTGGCACTGCTGAGGTGGTATGGAAGCCCAGGTTTCTTTGACAGTGGCATTCAGCTCATCTGCATTTTTTGTTTCCTCTTGACAATACCCCATAGATTCTCTATGGGGTTCAGGTCTGGTGAGTTTGCTGGCCAGTCAAGCACACCAACACCATGGTCATTTAACCAACTTTTGGTGCTTTTGGCAGTGTGGGCAGGTGCCAAATCCTGCTGGAAAATGAAATCAGCATCTTCAAAAAGCTGGTCAGCAGAAGGAAGCATGAAGTGCTCCAAAATTTCTTGGTAAATGGGTGCAGTGACTTTGGTTTTCAAAAAACACAATGGACCAACACCAGCAGATGACATTGCACCCTAAATCATCACAGACTGTGGAAACCGAACACTGGACTTCAAGCAACTTGGGCTATGAGCTTCTCCACCCTTCCTCCAGACTCTAGGACCTTGGTTTCCAAATGAAATACAAAACTTGCTCTCATCTGAAAAGAGGACTTTGGACCACTGGGCAACAGTCCAGTTCTTCTTCTCCTTAGCCCAGGTAAGACGCCTCTGACGTTGTCTGTGGTTCAGGAGTGGCTTAACAAGAGGAATACGACAAATGTAGCCAAATTCCTTGACACATCTGTGTGTGGTGGCTCTTGATGCCTTGACCCCAGCCTCAGTCCATTCCTTGTGAAGTTCACTCAAATTCTTGAATCGATTTTGCTTGACAATACTCATAAGGCTACAGTTCTCTCGGTTGGTTGTACATCTTTTTCTTCCACACTTTTTCCTTCCACTCAACTTTCTGTTAACATGCTTGGATACAGCACTCTGTGAACAGCCTTCTTTGGCAATGAATGTTTGTGGCTTACCCTCCTTGTGAAGGGTGTCAATGATTGCCTTCTGGACAACTGTCAGATCAGCAGTCTTCCCCATGATTGTGTAGCCTAGTGAACCAAACTGAGAGACCATTTTGAAGGCTCAGGAAACCTTTGCAGGTGTTTTGAGTTGATTAGTTGATTGGCATGTCACCATATTCTAATTTGTTGAGATAGTGAATTGGTGGGTTTTTGTTAAATGTGAGCCAAAATCATCACAATTAAAAGAACCAAAGACTTAAATTACTTCAGTCTGTGTGCATTGAATTTATTTAATACACAAGTTTCACAATTTGAGTTGAATTACTGAAATAAATGAACTTTTCCACGATATTCTAATTTATTGAGATGCACCTGTAGAACTGGACCACAAAATAAAATAAAATAATAAAAACAAAACAACAACAACAATAATAGCAAACCAAATGCTGGAGCAGGAGAGAGAAATTAGAGTTAATTAGTGGCTAGTAGTGTTAGTATTACCCACTGGTTAACTAACCTAGCTACTGTATACTGTATTTGATGTGGCTTTAATATTTTGATTCAAAAACTTATTTTATTCTTATTTTAGCATATTTAAATTAGCTTTATTATTAGTGACTATGCTGAATGAAAAGTCTGGCGTATCATTTGAGTGGAAAAAAGCTAAGGGTTGTTTATTGAATAGTAAAGGATTTGTATGTCCATCGTGCTATTGCTATTGCTGCACTTTTGAAGGCTGTGGACAAATGTACCAAAATAACAAAGTGAAAGGCATTTAAAAAAAAAAAAAAAGTTTTGTGGTTTGCCTAAGTACTGTAGTGTTGGTTCACTTTTTTAGAATTCATGCTACTAGACTTTAGCTTTGCTGATTGTTATTCTTTTGAAAGAAAATGGGCATTTTCAATGCTTGTGCTATTTTCTTATAGCCACTTCCTATTTTGTGAAGCTCAACAACCTTTTGCCGCACATCACAGCTATATTCCTTGATCTTACCCATTGTTATGAATGACTAAGGGAATTTGGCATATGTGTTACCTCATATTTATACCCCTGTGAAACAGTTGTCAATTTCCTGTTCCTAGTCACCCAGGTGTACTAAAGAAAAATTATCAATGGGAATATACTTCAAATATATTTTTCTCATGTTAATTCATAGGGGTGCCAATAATTGTTGCACAACATAAACCTGTGTTGTGTTTACAATTGTTTGATATCCATGAGAGCAGAGTATTTTTGTGAATTTTTTTGAACGAAAGATCAAATGGTTAAACAATAAAGACAATTTTTCACAGCCTTCTTTGCTCATATTTACCAAGGGTGCCAATATTAGTAGAGGGTACTGTATATTTAATACTTCAACTATTGCCTGCATGATGATAAATTAACACATGGACTAATTCTTATTGCATCAATGAATAATGAAGTGTATACTTTACCAGCCATACTGTATATATAATTAACTATCATTAATGCTAATTGTTAAGTGTTGACATGTTGTTAACTCACTGTTAATTAATAAAATGACTTGCAATATTAAATAAGATCATTGTGTTGCCTATTATTTAATACCTGTTGCCTATCTAACTGTGTTTATTTACTTAGGGGACCATTATTACTTTTGGGTTAATTTGTGAAATACAGGTGCATCTCAATAAATTAGAATGTCATGGAAAAGTTCATTTATTTCAGTAATTCAACTCAAATTGTGAAACTCGTGTATTAAATAAATTCAATGCACACAGACTGAAGTAGTTTAAGTCTTTGGTTCTTTTAATTGTGATGATTTTGGCTCACATTTAACAAAAACCCACTAATTCACTATCTCAACAAATTAGAATACTTCATAAGACCAATAAAAAAAAACATTTTTAGTGAATTGTTGGCCTTCTGGAAAGTATGTTCATTTACTGTACATGTACTCAATACTTGGTAGGGGCTCCTTTTGCTTTAATTACTGCCTCAATTCGGCGTGGCATGGAGGTGATCAGTTTGTGGCACTGCTGAGGTGGTATGGAAGCCCAGGTTTCTTTGACAGTGGCCTTCAGCTCATCTGCATTTTTTGGTCTCTTGTTTCTCATTTTCCTCTTGACAATACTCCATAGATTCTCTATGGGGTTCAGGTGTGGTGAGTTTGCTGGCCAGTCAAGCACACCAACACCATGGTCATTTAACCAACTTCTGGTGCTTTTGGCAGTGTGGGCAGGTGCCAAATCCTGCTGGAAAATGAAATCAGCATCTTCAAAAAGCTGGTCAGCAGAAGGAAGCATGAAGTGCTCCAAAATTTATTGGTAAACGGGTGCAGTGACTTTTGTTTTCAAAAAACACAATGGACCAACACCAGCAGATGACATTGCACCCCAAATCTTCAGACTGTGGAAACTTAACACTGGACTTCAAGCAACTTGGGCTATGAGCTTCTCCACCCTTCCTCCAGACTCTAGGACCTTAGTTTCCAAATGAAATACAAAACTTGCTCTCATCTGAAAAGAGGACTTTGGACCACTGGGCAACAGTCCAGTTCTTCTTCTCCTTAGCCCAGGTAAGACGCCTCTGACGTTGTCTGTGGTTCAGGTGTGGCTTAACAAGAGGAATACGACAACTGTAGCCAAATTCCTTGACACGTCTGTGTGTGGTGGCTCTTGGTGCCTTGACCCCAGCCTCAGTCCATTCTTTGTGAAGTTCACTCAAATTCTTGAATCGATTTTGCTTGACAATCCTCATAAGGCTGCGGTTCTCTCGGTTGGTTGTGCATCTTTTTCTTCCACACTTTTTCCTTCCACTCAACTTTCTGTTAACATGCTTGGATACAGCACTCTGTGAACAGCCAGCTTCTTTGGCAATGAATGTTTGTGGCTTACCTAGTGAACCAAACTGAGAGACCATTTTGAAGGCTCAGGAAACCTTTGTAGGTGTTTTGAGGTGATTAGCTGATTGGCATGTCACCATATTCTAATTTGTTGAGATAGTGAATTGGTGGGTTTTTGTTAAATGTGAGCCAAAATCATCACAATTAAAAGAACCAAAGACTTAAACTACTTCAGTCTGTGTGCATTGAATTTATTTAATACACGAGTTTCACAATTTGAGTTGAATTACTGAAATAAATGAACTTTTCCATGACATTCTAATTTATGGAGATGCACCTGTATATGTGTTGCCTTGTACACTTGCACTTGTGTTTTGTAGATGGTCCTAATTATTCTATTGCCTTTGTCTCTGAACTTGTGTGGGTGTGGGAGTATGAGTATGAAAATATTACATTTAATTTGGAGAGGCTGGGTGACATTGTGCAGAAGAAATGCTTGCACAGATTTCCTGATGCATTTCCACTTAAGACCGTGAATAATTCTCTGATAACATTACAACATTACATCAACCACTGGGTCCTTGTCATTTCTTCTTCATAACAACAAAAAAATTTAATCTTACCTGGCTATTGCTCAAATTCTCATATGATCTCTTAGAAGATTGAATTTTCTGAGATGATCATATTAAATGCTATATAAGACTGCAGCAGTAGTGCAGGGACTTGGTTTAGGGAAACCACTAGACCAATTTTTTCTTTAGTAGTTGATCACAACAATGTAGAAATACAATTTAAATGTTTCAGTTTAATTAAGAGGGTGTACATGCAGAGAAATTAATATTTAACATGAACAGCCTAACGTAATGGTAACCTATACCACCTACAGTGGGTATAGAAAAGAATCACCCCCATTTAAAATAATCACATTTTGTTGCTTTTCAGCCTGAAATGAAGACAGACACAGTTTTTGTTTTATCCAGCTGTATTTACTCAGTGCAACTTATAACATCCAAGTGAAAGATATAACACCAACATGTCAAATAAATAAATAAATAAACAAACAAACAAACAAACAAATAAATAAATAAATATACAGAATCACTGAGTTGGAAAAAGGATTTTTTTTGCAAAACATGATTAATATCAAAGTCAAAGCAAACAGCCTGTCAGTCATAACCAGTTGCTTTGTATTCCTCAAAGCCCTCCAGTCTTAGTTAACCTGAATAATTGATGAGTGTGTTGGGGCTGATGTAAATCAGAATCTGTGTGCTTTATTTGCTCCGTGCTTAGGTGAACTCACAACTGAGGTCTGTATCTGTGTGTGTGTGTGTGTGTGTGTGTGCACAAGTGAGTACATACTGTATGAGCATGTGTGTATGGACATGTAATTCACCTTTGCCCAATCGTCATGCTCTGAGCGGTCTCACACTGGTGATTCATAACACATTCATCCGAGGCAGCCGGCAGAACAACCAGCCTTTTATTACCACATACATCACCATCAGACTTCATCGGGCTGGTGCCATGGTCAGCCTCTGCTCCTGTTGGCTCTCTGATCACCTCTCTCCATGCTGGCCATTTATGTATATCCTCCTGCTCACACTCCAAACAAAGAGCCAAGGGGCATCCAAGCTTCAGTCTGCAGAGCACCCCTAATAATTCAGCGCATTTCTCTCTCTCTCTCTCTCTCTCTCTCTCTCTCTCTCTCTCTCTCTCTCTCTCTCTCTCTCTCTCTCTGCTGTCATTCCCTATGGTAGTATTAGTTGGGAAATCTTGCTCAAGTGAGTCAGCTCATCCTCAGTGAGTGCTTCTCTCTTTCCTCTCCAGTGAAATCTGACTCAAACAGAGGTGCTACAGTACAGTTACAACACAGAATAATTGGCATTTATACCATAGGTAGCTTTTAGTACTGTATGAAATAATACTGTAAATGGATGTTTTAAAATGAAAACATGAACTGAGCCATGAATTTACCTGAGCCATTAATTCCACCAACTGCTGTAACTAAATATTAAATCAGTGAAATTTTAGATTAGTGTGTTATTAGTACAACAACTGACTGAAGAGCACATAGTCTTCAAGAATATTATTTAACCACTGGCCTCTCTATGAACAAGATCATTACAAATCAAATTATACAACAGTGCCTTCTGAATTCTCTTTTGATTGGTTAGAAGGTATGGAATAATTTTCTGTAATGGCTCTGATAATAGTGCCGGCTACAAGGCAAATCACAGGTTTATGTTAAACATGTACACAGGGATTTTGCTAGGGGATGCTCTACATAAACATGTTTAATCATTGAGAAGGTGAAGTTTTCTTTGAGGAGAGCATCATTTTTTAAAAAATTATTATTAACTCTAAAAAATATAAATATAAAAATATAAATCTCTAAAAAAAGAGAGGATGGCGATGGAATGATTAATGTAAGTGATAACTAAAACTAACTTCTTTTGTGGACTTTCCATAACATTAAATGTAACTATATAAATGGATAAAAAGTATGATGTCAATTTCTTTATATAAATAGAAATCATTGTTAGAAAAAGTATAGAAAAAAATTTAAAATAATTGGCAAATTGCTGTGGTATAAGAGGAATAAAATACTTCAGGGCATGCAATTATATGAAAATAATAAACTTTCAGCTGGTAACAGTAAGATCACTTCATGTTGGGAGCATGGGGAACAGGCAGGGGACACCCTGGATGGGGTGCCAGTCCATCGCAGGGCACAATCACACACATTTTCACACACCATGGACACTTTTGAACATGCCAATCAGCCTTCAATGCATATCTTTGGACTGGGGGAGGAAACCGGAGTATAGAAATGAAATATTCATTGTTAATGTATCATATAAGAACATTTATATAACCCTACTGTATTCATTCATCAGAAGCTGTCATTTTAAAATATTGTCTTTGAACACAGCACACCTCCATACTAACACATATCTGATATAAATCATTGGATATAAAATCTAATAGTCCAATCAATACCTTTATTTTATAATATCCTAAGCATTGTGGTTTTGCTGAGACGTGGTACTTCAGAGGAACTGCAGAACTATGTGGTTACTTAGCTGTGTTAATGTCTATCATTCTCCTCACTGCCACTGTGTGTATGTATAAATGACTGAGGATGTTTACCTCTATGGCTTGCGGGGATGGAAATGCTTTTTGTGTGTGTGTGTGTGTGTGTGTGTGTGTGTGTGTGTGTGTGTGTGTGTGTGTGTGTGTGTGTGTGTGTGTGTGTGTGTGTGTGTGTGTGTGTGTGTGTGTGTGTGTGTGTGTGTGTGTGTGTGTGTGTGTGTGTGTGTGTGTGTGTACGTACATCCATGGGGGGAAATTATGCTTTTAATGCAAGTGCCTGGCAGTAGAGTGGGGATGTTTGGGTAATGCTGGTTACCTTAGCGACAAAGCGAACAGCAAATACAGAGATACACAAAACTGATTTTGGTCTTTTGGAAAGTTTCCCTGCTCTTGAAGATGAGATAGTTGTTTTGCTCAAAAGTGGAGGAGTGTGTGCACAAGATAGACACAGAGAGTGTGAATGGCCCAGATAGGATGCTGAATGTGCTTTTCAGGTTGTTTGTAATCTGAGAAAGAGTTTTGTGTATCTTTGTATTTAATTCTTGCAAACAGTAAACAGATATATCTTCTTAATCCTGCTTGTGTATAATTACTAACCCAATTTCCATAAAAGTTGGGATTTTTTCTAAAATGCAATAAAAACAAAAATCTGTGATTTGTCAAGTCTCTTGGAATTTTAATTAACTGACAAAAGTACAAAGAAAATATATTGAATGTTTTCACTGACCAACTTAATTGTATTTTGTAAATATAAACAAATTTAGAATTTGATGCCTTCAACACACTCAAAAAAAGTTGGAACAGAGGAATGTTTACCACTGTGTTACATCACCCTTCCTTTTAATTACACGTTTGAATCGTTTGGGAACAGAGGATACTAATTGTTGCAGTTCTGCAAGTGGAATTTTTGCCCATTCTTGCTTGATACAAGACTTCAGCTGCTCAACAGTACTTGGACGCCACTGTCTGATTCTCCTCTTCATGATGCGCCATAGGAGACAGATCTGGACTGCTGGCAGGCCAGTCAAGCACACGCACTCTGTGTCTATGAAACCACGCTGTTGTAGCATGTGCAGAATGAGGCCTGGCATTGTCCTGCTGAAATAACCATGGACTTCCTGGGAAAAGACGTTGCCTTGATGGCAGCATATGTCTCTCTAAAATTCCAATATACGCCTCTGCATCAATGGTACCTTCACACATATGCAAGTCACCCTTCCCATGGGCACTGATGCACCCCCATACCATCACAGATGCTGGCTTTTGCACCTTTCGCTTATAACAGTCTGGTTGGTATTTTTCATCTTTGGCACGGAGAACTCAATGTCCGTTTTTCCCCAAAATAAAGCTGAAATGTGGACTCATCTGACTACAGCACACGTTTCCACTGCCTTTCAGTCTGTTTGAGATGAGCTCAGGCCCAGAGAACTCGGTGGCATTTCTGCATTGATGAGTTGATGTGTGGCTTCCTCATTGCGTAATAGAGATTTGGGTTTCATTTCTGGATGCAGCAACGGACTGGGTTAAGTGACAACGGTTTTCCGAAGTACTCCCAAGCCCATGTGGTTATATTTATCACAGTACCATGATGATTTCTCAGGCAATGCCGCCTGAGGGCTCGAAGGTCACGCACATTCAGCAGTGGTTTCCAGCCTTGCCCTTTACGCAATGAGATTTCTCCGGGTTACAATATTATGTACTGTAGATGCTGAAAGACCTAAATTCTTTGCAATCTTGCATTGAGCAATGTTCTTTTTGAACTGACTGACAATTCTCTCACGAAGTTTGGCACAAAGTGGTGAGCCACGACCCATCCAAGACTGAGCTTTTGGTTATGCCCAATCCTGATACCCCCCCTGTTACCAATTAACCTGATCCTCCAAAATGGTGTTACTTGAATATTCTATAAACTTTTCAGTCTTATTTTGAACCCTATACCAACTTTTTTTGAGTGTGCTGAAGGCATGAAATTTTAAATTAGTTTATATTTACAAAATACAATTAAGTTGGTCAGTGAAAACATTGAATATATTTTCTTTGTACTTTTGTCAATTAGTTAAAGTTTCAAGAGACTTGACAAATCACAGATTTTTGTTTTAATTGCAGAAAATTTAGGGGAAAAATTCCAACTTTTATGGAAATGGTCTTAGTAAAAATTAGCAATCACTTTTTTCCATTTACAATTTGTATTACTCTTCCCCTAGTTAATCATCAGTGTCAGTTTCTGGCCACAGGATGCTGTTGGCTAGGTATTTTTGGTTGGCTGACTGTCTTCAATCCATCAGTATTACAGAGGCCTTTAAAAATCCCAGCACTGTTGCTGTACTTGATACACTTGTAGCAACACCACACACACACATCCATGCCAATGTCACTGCTGTACTGAGAATGATCCATGACACAAATAAGATCTGGTCAGTAGTGGTCCTATGGTGGCAGCTTTCCTCTGGTGGACAGGGGGCTGAAAAACTGTGCCTACTTCAGTCAGAAATAGTAAACCTATGGCAATGTATCTGATAAAATGGCCACCAGATGTGTATTCTATAACTGGATAATTTGAAAGTTTATACAACTTTCTGTAATTTCATCTGTGAGCTAGGTACAGAGCTTAATTGACAAAGCCACGTGAGGTGCAATAGTATCCAACATTTACCTTATTCTATGTCTGTCAAGATGAGACACAGAGTGTATGTGTGTGTGTGTGTGTGTAGTCTCTTCCTCATTCTAGTCATGTCACAGGCCAGACACTCCATTGTCAAGAGACGCTTTCATCTGCTGACTTCAAATGTGGCTGTCATCCAGTCCAATTATACACAGAGCAATAGCTACTGTTACACCTCAAGAATTGATTGAAGACAAAATAGAAAAGTGAAGAAAGGAATACCGATTCAAGGACACACTGACTCTCTCTCTCTCTCTCTCTCTCTCTCTCTCTCTCTCTCTCTCTCTCTCTCTCTCTCTCTCTCTCTCTCTCTCTCTCTCTCTCTCTCTCTCTCTCTCTCTCTCTCGCTCTCTCTCTCTCTCTCTCTCTCTCTCTCTCTCTCTAAAGGGAGCCTGCTAAAGAATGTGTGATTCACTATAAGATTCACTGAATACCTTCATTTTAGATGGCATCTGATATAAATGATGGATCTAATGAGATTCTCTCTCCACACTTCACATTATGCCCAGAGTCCCTGAGTCCTGCCTTTCTCTCATCTCTGCAGGATAATACAACCACACAGACAATGAAAGCCCATATACATCCCACACAAACTGCTGGACACTAATCTGCACAACACACCTGCTCTCTGGCTCTTTAGATGGGAAAAAGTGATCTATACACTAGACACCTAACATATTTCTATCAGCCCTCTCATTTTTTAAAGCTCTCAAATACACTACATACACTATTCTTAGTAGTCTGATCCAAAGGGTCAATTTTCAGTAAAGTGTTGATGCTGTATAAGACAGACTTGACAGGTTGGTGTGGATCGATTTGCAGTGGTTTGTTTGAACACAGGATGATAAATATATTCACAGCAACAGGGAATATCATTGGATATCTCAATTTAAAAATGTCCAAAATCACTTTTCAGCATCTCATATAATGTCTAAGGGTCATCTATTGTTGAAAGATAATCTTTAAGTATCATCCACTGTCCAACTGTAATATAATATCCAAGCATAATTTGATGTTCAAGCATAATCTCAAATCAGAGGGTAATCCAATAATCTAATGTCCAAGAATAATTTGATGTTGAAGTATAATTTAATGTCCTACTGTCCAAGAACAGTCCCGTGTACAAGGATAATCCAATTTCCAAGGGTAAATCAATGTCCTAGGATGATCTAATGTCCCATGATGATCTAATGTCCAGCATAATATTAATTCCATAATATCTAATCCCCAAGCATAATTTGTTAAGATGCTCAAGTGTAATCTAATATTGAAGTGTAATCTAAAGAGTAATATAAAATCCAAGGATAACCTAATGTCCAAGGGTAATGCAGTGTCCAAGGGTAATATAATGTCCAAGGGTAATGCAGTGTCCAAGGGTAATATAATGTCCAAGGGTATCCAATATATCCAATGTCCTATTGTTATAAGATGTCCAAAGTTAATCTAAGGTCCAAGCATAATTAAATGTCTAATGATAATATAATATCCGAGGATAATTTGCTATTCAAGTGTAATCTAATGTCAGGGGGAAATCCAATGTCCAAGAGTAATCTAATGTCCAAGGCTAATTCAGTGTCCAAAGGTAATCCATTATCCAGTATCCAAGGTGAACCAGTGTCCAACTGTAATCCTTTGGAAAATCCAATATCCAACGGTAAAAACAAAACAAAACAGAGAAACATTCTAAGGTCAAGTTTGTAATAGGCTTACAGGAAAACAACTGGGAAACAACACTGAGCAAAGAGTAATGTCCAAGTGTAAATCAATGTCTAATGGTAAACTAACAGTCTGGGGTAATCCAATCCAATTGTAATTTAACTGACAAGTCAAAGACAAAGAGGTATATGAAGACCTAATGAGCTTCATGGTAATCTAATTAATAAGTATGGTCACCTGGTGATTGAGACCTCTGGTGAACAGGTGAGGAACTGTGTTGTGGTAATCTGACACGGTAGGGTGTATAATAATCAAATCATAAAAGAGCTCATAATGGCTCATCTAATTGCAGACCACCTGCATGGATGACTCACATTATCCTGACCCATTTTCATTCACCACAGCTTTATCACCTGTTGGGCCAAATTTGTGCTAGATAGAACAACCTGGTAAAACTCATTTGATTAGATCTATATTAGAGTAATGAGTAGTAGCTGCTAATGGTTTTAATGATGAGAGAAAGAGCAAATGCATCCATTCATATGCCGTCAGTCTGCAATATGGACCACTGACCTGTCCTTAGAGCCGCTACTTTCTGTGTAATGGCTGAGCTGATTACATTCCTCTACCACCCACCTCTGCCCTGGAATTGATTAAGTGCATGTAGTGTGTCTAGATGAGATGCATTTTTAGCTGGATAATTGCTTTGCAACCTCCTCTGAGAGGTTAAGAGATGCTATTCATCTTTATGCAGCTATTTTTTTTTAACATCATGCTGTAATGTCTTTTGGTTTGTGTTTGACTTGATTTTTGCATGAAGTGCATGGAAAAGATGTTTGCGTTTGAGCTAATGTGTCAGCGCTGATGATTGCTTTTATGGAGTGATTTGATTACAATACAAGATTGAAAATAATAGCAGCAAGCAGTTAAATTGTGGTGCTTAATTATATACACAGCTATTAAGTTCCTTATTGCAATTCACTTAAAGCACAGACAGGCTCTCTCTCTCTCTCTCTCACACACACACACACACACACACACACACACACACACACACACACACACACACACACACACAGTTTTACAAAGGAGGAAAAAGTGTCACTATGGAAACAAGAGGAGGAATTCTAAATGCAACCTCCTGAGAAGCCCTAGTAGAGACCAAAAAAAATCTACTGTTGTGAATGGCATCGCTATGGCAGTTCCATTAGTAACATCAACCCCGACGCTTCTGCTGTCAACATAAACAAACCGATAAAACAGCCTTATCTAACTGTCGTCTCTATCACATCCATCATACTTTTGTTCTGCCTTCACCCAAGCGCTAGACTATGTAAAAGATGTGTGTAATCTGTGTAAATGTGCACAATGATGTATGCACGTTTAATTGCATGCATGTACACATGTATCTTGGTGAGCATCTATACTTTATATGTGTGTTTGTGTGGAATTGCTCGCTGCAGTGCACATTACACCATTTTAGCAGGGGTAATCTATTTTAATAACAGCTGCCACAGTGTTACCTTACAATGATAAATGAAAATCTAAATGACGGAAGACAGGAAATTCCTCTGGGAGGGAGAGGGGATAGAGATATGCGACAGAAGGGATAGAGATATGTGACTCTGTGTGAGTATATATATATATATATATATATATATATATATATATATATATATATATATATATATATATATATATATATATATATATATATATATATATGAGCATACATAGGAGTGGCACTACCAAATTATGTATAGGACAAAGTTGCATTTGCAGAATATATGATTGGTTTGTTGGTGAAAAATGAATGGCCAAGGAATGACATCACTCTATAGGCTTCATAGTTTCTCTAAGGTTCCACAAAGCATTTGGTCAAAATCCCTAAAATGCTACAATGATTAATTAATTGATGATTTC
Organism: Cranoglanis bouderius; assembly: GCA_023630585.1. Taxonomy (NCBI): domain Eukaryota; kingdom Metazoa; phylum Chordata; class Actinopteri; order Siluriformes; family Cranoglanididae; genus Cranoglanis; species Cranoglanis bouderius. The sequence goes on from CM042545.1 coordinate 10,572,189, forward strand.
AACATGAGCTAGTTTTGATTTATGAACTGGAAAAAAAAAGCAAAAGGCTTCAGATATGTGCTCATGGTTGGAGTGGCAAGGCATATTTTGAAGTTGGTAGCTACCACCCTGTGTCACCCATGTGGCCACAATTCTACTCTCTTTTCCACAGCATCCATGAAAAAAAATCATTTCTTTTGTTACCTAGTGGAGTCCTTCCCAGTACTTGGCTTGGTCCCTGCTGTCTTTTTAACAGTCTCTTTCAGAACCTTGGACAGCAGAGATCTCTGTATGCGTACACCTTCTTCTCTTAAAAAAACCCCTTTAAACTCTCAGGATCCATCAGAGTGCCCGGACTTATATTCCTCACGTTCAGAACAACAGACTATCAGATTCACTCTAATTAATAATTAATCCATAGTAGATACTGAATAATATGATTTAGAATTAATAGCTTAAGACTTTAAGGGGTTTAAGCTTGGGCTTAGGCTTAGACATAAAAAGAGTTCATAAGTATGTATAAGGGGTAGGATGTTCCAAATAAGCCCTTTTTGCAAAACACACCCGGCTCTCATTTTGCACCCAGTCTACTCCATTCAGACCAGAAGGGCTTCTTACTCCATAGTGATGACACCGGTGGGGGTGGGGGGAAGTGAAGAAAGCTGTGAGCCAATGAGTCAGAGTGAGAGAGAGAGAGAGAGAGAGAGAGAGAGAGAGAGAGAGAGAGAGAGAGAGAGAGAGAGAGAGAGAAACAGGAGGGGAAAACCTGCTCTGCTGGAAGGATGATGTCAGTCTCTGCAGCTGAGCCTCGATATCTGGCTCGCTCAGATGAGGACCCACCAACTCGTCCCCCTGTCTGAATGAAAAGAGTGGAGAGAGAGAGTGAAAGAGAGTTTGCATGCTTATGTGAGTGTGAAAGAAAGAGCAAGGGGAAGGTGAAAAAAAGGGATGTGTGGCGCAAGAAAAACGCAAGTAGAGGAAGAGGAATGACACAGGTGGAGTGTACTTGCACAGGTGAGTGCTCTATGGCTCTATCAGTAGATGCTTATGGAAATCATTTCAGTGTATAATTGTATGAAAAAGAGTAATTGTGTGGTGTTATATAGAATTAGTGATACGTTTATCTTTACAGGATCAGGACTGACTAGATTGCTCGATCTCCTTATCTGTCATCACTGTCTGCCACAGGTAATATTGATTGATAAACCAACTAATCTTCTTACTGTCTGAAATGTACATGTAATGAATTTAATGATAATAAGCCTAAATCAATCTTTCTATATCCTATAACACATTCCACTGGCAAAACGTGTAGGGAAAACTGTTGAATATCTCAAGGCCTTAATGGATCTTTCACTGCATTAGGGGGGATTCTGCAGTCCCTTGGCTTCTTATACACTCTATTAAAGCATTAGGGCATCTATTAAAGCATCGCCTTCAGATAATCCTGGTCTTTTTTCGCTAAGCTTAAGCAGAGCAAGACCAAAAATTTAATTCCAAAGACAGCCAGAAAGCTTATTCAGAATACTAAAAAGCATAGTTGAAAGTCACTATACTGAGAACCTAAAGTAGATGATATGACAAAAATGTTGAATTTATAATATATATTAACTGTCTAATTTAAAGGCAATCTTTGCTAACTCAGTCTAAATCCTCAAAAAAGAAAAATCTCTCTAAATGTCTAAATTTCATAGTGAATCTACATGGCATTGTGCACATTATATTTTTATATCAGCTGTCCTTTCTCCTGCCACAGAAATGATGTTTCCTCCTCACTATACAGTCTTAGATATAGTGTTGACACTGTCAAAATGTTTGCTTGTATTTTCTGTTAACATTGCATATCCATGCATTAATGGCTGTTAAATTATTCAGTGCTGTCAATCTTTAACTGATGTAATAGATTGTCAGTCACGACTGAGATGTCTACACTGAATCAGATCACTGTCACTGACAAAGCAGGGGTTTACTCATCAAATATGTCATGAGGATGTCATTGCCATGGGCCATGCCATTTCCTTCCTCACACACACACACACACACACACACACACACACACACACACACACACACACGCACACACACACACACATGCACACACACGCACACACACACACACGCACGCACACACGCACACACACACACACGCACACACACACACACACACACACACACTGGCTGTGGATGCAAGGCACACTGCTGCTATTCACATTAGGAGGAAAGGCCTTCAGGGCATGACAGTTAGGAGGAAGATACATTTCACAAAAGGCCTAATAGTCTCAATCTATAAAAAATTCACACATTATATATTGCCTGAAGACTACCACTACAGTACAATAAATCTCCAAATACTATTGTTGAAAACAGCTTTTTTTGTATTACAAATGTAATAGTAGCTTTCAGGTTGTGCCTCCATTAATCTTTATTTGAAATTATTGGTCAAAAGAAGACCCCATGTCATGAAGATTTATGAGAGCAGTAACTCCTAAACTAGTCCCCCTTTGACATAAGCGCTGGCCAGTTCATTAACGACACTATCGATTATACCTGGCTGTCTATATATGAGCTGCAAGGCAACACACAGTTCCTTCTGGGCTGTAAAAACAATTTAAGCAATAATGTAGATCTAAATCTAGACACGTTAGATGATGGTTTTTGGGGCAGCACCTCATTATGGAGATGGTGTTCAGCAGCTTTCAATCAGCAGACCCTCAGAGGCCACGCAACCAACTGCTTTGTTTATATTTCCTCTCTGAAGAAGCCTCAGTCATTTGTTTTCTATCTTTTTTTTTTTTACCTGGAAAATTAAAGGGAAAATTTTAAAGACATGGCAATCTGGCAGTTTCTGCTCGTCTGACATTAATGAATAAGATAAATGGGCATTTCCTCATTTTCTTTCTCAAGGGTTACTTGTGTGGTGTCTGTACACATCTGTACAGACGTATAAAGTAGTATAAAAAAAATAACAGTAGTTAAGTACAGATAAACCCGAACCCTGTAATTTATACCGGCTTTTGAACGTTTAAAGTAAATCCTAGTAGGGATTGGTTTGAATACACAGATGCAGCTAAAAGATCAATGGCAATGTCTTTTGTGTACTTGTTACACCACATAGCCTTACCGCCTTTTTAAAGACTTTCTTTACTTCTCGTCATGCTGACAGGCAAGAAAAACTCTCCTAGGAAGCAGAAAAGATCAGATCTTTTTCACAATGCGAGGTGCATATTTTATTAGTGATTCACAATTCAAAAAAATCATGGAATGGAAATAAAAGCATCCTGTAATCGTCTCACTGCAACTGGTGGAAAAATGACGATAACTCACAACGGCCTATAAGACTATAGTTTTAAAGGACTGCATAAATACATTTTCTGAAGTGCTTGTGGAGTAGCTTTGATACAGACAAACCCATGCTGATTTACACAATGCCATCCTCCTACTTAAGCATTACTACCTTTCATGTGGCATGCTATCCATTTTTCAGATTAGGGACCTCATTCTGTCACCTCATCTGTAGCTATTGCACCTGTGGATATATGAGATGGAGGCTTGATCTCCCTTCCCCAATGAATCCTAAACAGGTGGCATGATGATTTCCCCCCTGCCAAATAGGGAAGCTTATTATCCACAGCCATGTTGTGATAGAGGGAGCTGACAGCTCTTACTGAACCAAACAGGACCACATCCATCACTTTCCCCTGTTCCCCAGCACTGTTTTGTCTCTTTTATAATTTCTCTCCCATTGTGGCTGAGTAATGGAATGCTGTTTTATTCCATCAACACAAAGCTAAGTGTAGCATTGGGTAGTGATGGAGTGATGGGAGTGATGGTAGGATCGAGGTGTTGTGGGGGGTTGTTCGAGTGTGTGTGTGTGTGTGTAGGGGGGGGGGTGTTGGGGGGAGAGAAAGGCAGTGGACCCTGCTCACATGTCATTACCGCTGACCAGTCACCCCTTTCTATCTGCTCACAATCTGCAGCCCTCCTTGAGTGGCAGTGTGACATCCAAACAGCTGGGAAAACCAATGCTATTTCAGGGCCAGCCACACAGATAATGTCTTTACACCTCAAAGAGCAAAGCTGTCTCGCTTCCCTGGAGACTCCTGCACAGATTAAATAATCAGTTCAGGACTGTCAAGGAGCTGTGCAATTGCTGCTACCTGTACCGTTCAATACATGAAGTACTATTGGATTTGTTTTTGTTGCTCTTTTTCCTTGATTGATTAGTAGTCATTAATGCTAAGTTGAAACTACTGTCTGACAATTTGTACTGCATTCCTGTTATAAGCTCACAAATACATCAATTTTCAAATAATAAATGCTTGAAATAATTGCAATTCATTATTTAGAGTTTAAACAAAAGGATTACGACTATGGAGAATTCAGCACTATTCCATATCCAGAATGTCAGCTATACAGTATTTGGCCTTCATATGTGATCATGTGTTGACATTATTTAACATACATCACAATCATTTTTCTCTTTAAAATATCATCAGTGTCATATCACAACATATTTGATTTTAACCCCAATCACCAGCTATTCTTGGCATAATGAAAACCACTGCTTATTATTCCTATGAAACAATTTGTTCACCAGCTGATGTTTCACATTTGACTATAACAATGTCTCTCTGTGCCCCCGTCCTTCTGTCCAGGTAGAACAAGCTATTTTTCAAGCCAGGGAACTCTGGTGTGTCCCTGTTTAAGCTGCTGTGTCTTATGGCTTTTTATTCCTATGTGATGTGAATGTGACTCATGTAGGGATACAAGCCACTAAACACAGAGTGAACTATCAACTGAAAATAACAGCCCAGTTCAGCATGTAGTCAAGGGTGATCTACTGTTCTAGTAAATTATTTGTCAAGGTTCATCAGTAAGATTCATTTACTTATGTATTCTGATATTTTTTTTAATACAAATGATTTCTCTTTTTGGGAAATTATTATGCCAGTTTTACTAGATCATTACTGTCGTTGAGTAGAAAAAGTAATGGAACAATAAAGAAATAGATGAATGAATATACAATTTAAAACTCTGATTTGTGATAGAACAACAGATGTGACACATATTAACTCACACTTAGGCAGTAAACATCTTTACTTAATAATTTAAAGTAGCACCATTAAATCAACACATGCTCTTAAGTGCCTAAAAGAACTTTATAGTTTATTCAGTAATAAAACCCAAAACCTTGTCTACCTTAATGCTGTAGAAATACCTCCATCAAGACGACCTCACTTAATGACAGACCAAGGTTATAAGATGTGATTTATCAATGTAAAACTCTGAACATAACTAAAATCTAAAAAAAAAATAAAATAATAACTGTAACCATTTGAAATTAAGAGATACAGAGTAAGTTCACACAATTGGATTTGTGTGTGTGTGTGTGTGGAGGGGATTTCATGGTCGATTGCTAATATAGCTCACCATAATTAACACTAATGAGCAATTATTCAAATAGTTTTCAATGTGTCATAACAACTCTGTGCACAGCTCTGTCTACTAGTAAAGACAAAGAAACAAAGGAAGACTGCAGATTTTTAATAACCAACTTTATATGAGGCATTTTGTGAACCACTTATAAGCCTTTGCTAGGCTAAGCAATTCCCTTTTCTCATTCTCTTCATCTGTTGCACATTATTAAAATAGAACTTTGACATTATGCATTGCACCAGAGATAATCTACCTACAATATAATACAATATAAGATACATATAAACAAGATAAAGCACCTTTTGTGTTCTAGTAAATAATAGTAATAATAATAAAACATTTGGATGACATCTAGCTATCTGATTGTGGATTTGGTATGTAGTAACATCAGTGCATGAGAGGAATTCCTAATAAGGGGTTCATGCGCAAGAGTTTTCCTTGTTAGCACCTGAGTTCATCAAATCAAACAGAAATTATACTGAATTTAGTCACGGAAAAAGGCTTTCCTAATGCCCTCTTTTGAGGAAACCAAATTAAAACTTTGAAATCTCAACCCTTTTTTGCACAGTATTTTTTCTCATTTCCCCTAGAAATTATATAGTACCAGCAAGAATGATTTGATGAATATATTCGCTACATGTTCCCTTCAGTTAGAGGACATTTGTGTTCACATTACAATAAAAATCAAAATAATATAGCACCAATTATGTTTATACAAAAGCTAATACATTGAATGTCACTGCAATACAGTAAGGTAAAAGAGTATGAAAGCATAATTCTATGAAGCATACAAAATAGGCACATTGATGTAGTTCAGAAATGGAATATCATTTGGTACTGCTGCACAAGAGAAAAATAAAATAAAACCCATCTACAACACGTGGTGAATGTGTCATGCATAATTTGAAAAAAAAAATCTCAGTTAACTTTCAAGTACTGTTTTTTTTTTTTCTCAATTATTTTCTTTTTTTCATGAAATACAGACTCTGTAATTTAATGTTCAACTTCAAGGTAGAGAAAATAAAGTTATTTGTAAAAGATGGCTGGCAAACCAGCTAGTTCATTTCATATTTATAAACTTTATCACATGTCCTCACCATCACATGAAAACATTTACAAGAAGATACAAGGTAATAAAGTGACTATTAAAAAAAAGAAACATTTCTCAGAGGAGGGGCATACAATCTCATTCTCATTTACAAAATTGTCTTGATCAACTAGTGGATAACGTAGTTCCCTCCTCCTTAGTAGCATCTAATTCTCAGTTAATGGATTCAGAAGTGTCCTTCCTTAATGGAATCTTAAAACCAGTGAGTCTTTGGCCAAATAGCTTGCTAAGAAGGCTGTTATGTGACTCTGCAGTATGATAAGATTGTGTCTCTACAGACTTCACTCCAAGCTTGGGACGGGATTTGTTAAATGAATTGTTCAGGGAGGTTACTGACACCTTGGAGGTGGCAGAATGAATGGCTCTACCAGGCACACCTTTTTTCGCTCTGCAATCCCAATTCAAATGACGGACGAGCTCTCCTTTCTTGGGTGAAAAACTGTCAGAGCCTCTCTTTGGTTGTAGGTCCAGAGTTCCTATTTTGTGCTTTGAGACAATTTTGTTACTAGTCATGTCATCCTTTACTGATGTGAGCACAGGATAGTCAACAGAGATGTCGCCTTTCCGTTGACCAGCCAGTCTCTCACATTTGTTGGACCGAAATTTCTTTTTGACTTTTGGGTCAATTCCAAGATTCTCACGTGTAACAGAGGATGCTGTCCTTGGTGAACTTGGCATCGTCTTGAGATCTTTCCTTTTTTTCAGTTTCACACAGTCTTTGTCTTCAGCTGTAATGGAGCTGAGAGAAATCTTGGCATGATTTACACCTGCAGTGTCTGTGACTCCAATGCCTCCGGACTTTGTACTATTGTCAAGGCATTGTTTAATGTTTTCCTCTGACTTAACAGATGTTCTTTCTTTAACCAGGATACATATTGGCTGGTCAATACTGTTTATGACTTGCTCATTTTCATTCCTCCCAGTAGATGCACATTCGTTTATCTGGTCCTGCCTCAGTTGATTTATTTCACTGGATAGTGATGGCAGTCTGATAACATTAGGACTGTAGTCCTCTTTAGGCAAAAGGTCTTCTGTTTGATGACTTTTCATGCTTTTACTTGTTTGATTAGGAAATTGCAAACTGCACAGATCTGAATCTGTCTCCTTCTCATGTGCATTTACCAAATTGGTGCATTCTTTCATCTTGTTATCAGGGACACTACTCTCATTTGGAATTGGCATTGTTGATGTTGTCTGAATTGCTCCACAGTCATCCTCAACTTTAACATCGCAGATCTCAGTCAGGGAACCCTTGTAATCTGTATCAACCTCTTTGGTATCTGTGTCTGGAATGTCATGTGCATGCAAGTCTTCATTATCTTCTTCCTTGGTCATTGTTTTTGTGTTAAGGGTGTTTTCAGCAGAAGTAATTTGGGGCTGATGCTGCCCCAGTTCTTCCAGAGCCCCAGAAAGGTCTTCTGCCACGTCCTCAATTTTTACACTTGTATTATTTGTGTCAGTGCGCTGTTTGTCTTCATCAGTGCTATTGCATTCAGAGCTGTCCATGACTGGTTTCCGACCCTGTATTTCTGTACTCTGCTGTAAGTGTACAGATGCAATGCTGGCAATGTTCAAGTTGTTTTCTTGGGAATTCTCAGGCAGTACCTTCCTCTTCTTATTTGGGGGCATATCAAAGTCATCCTCTTTGGAATTGCAGGGTCTCACCACTCCCCTAAACTTAAATATCTTGCTACCACCTGCCAGGTGTTTCTCCATATGACGATCAAACTGTTCTTTCTTAGAGAAAGTGTAGTTGCAGGCACTACAGATGAAGGACTTCTTAATTACATGCATAACATCAGCACAGAGCTCACACGTGTACAGGGTAGTGTGCTTTGAATCAGATTCATCTACCTCCTCATGTTCACTTTTTAGGTGATCTTTAAGCTCCTTTGCTTGCTGATATGAGACTGGACATTTGTGACACATGAAAATCTTTTGCAAATTGTGAACCACCAAGTGTCGTTGAAGCTTAAATGGTTTTGGAAACTGCTTGCCGCAGTGGTGACAGTCCCGTGAGGGATCTTTGCAGTTGGGATGCATTTCAACATTTTTTGGAGTAGTGTCTGCTTTGGGTAGAACTTCAAGGGGTGTGAATATACTATGTTTGCTTCCTCCCCCAGCACTTACTACTTTGCTCTTTATAGTTTCAGGCTCACCCATGTATGAGGATTTTTGCTCTACTCCAGAGACATCTGTAGAAGCTTTCCTCTCCTCCTTAGATGATTTTGCATTCTCCCCTTTGATAGACTTTTTTGATTGATGTTGCATGATTGAAGAGATGAAGTTCTTCACAGCATTCTCCTGCATAAAGCAGCCTGGCATATCCAGCAGGGAACTTTGAGACTGGCCCTTTCGAGCAAACTGTGTGGCATGCTCCCGCAGGTGTTCGTTGTACATCCACACATCCGATATTTCCTTCAAGCACATGCCACAAGTCCAGACACCTGCTTTATTCTTGACATGCTTCTCCTTCAGATGGTCTCGAAGTTGCTCACGGGAGCTAAATTTGCGCTGGACACACATATAACAAGTTGGAGGAGGGGAAGGATTGTGAGAAAGCTTGTGGAAGTCCAGCTCCCCTAATGTGAGGAACCATGTGAAACACACTTTGCATTTGTACTGCTTGTCCTTGGGCTTCAATCCAGTCTCAATTCGTTTCCTATTCCTGCGTTCTGTGGGTTTCTTGGGGGATTTCTTGGGCACAATGGCCTCAACCACAGACATATCTCTTTCAGACTCAAAGAGTGGCATTTCAGGGAGCTGAAATGTAGTGTTGAAGTTCTGAATGTCAATGCTTGGGTAGCGAGGGATGTTATCTTGAACACAGACCAGCTGCAGAGGGCAAGGCTCATTAGATTTACAGTTTTCCTTGGCATCTGACCCTGTGTCTATATTTTTGTCTTCAGATCCATTTAAGTTCACTGTAGGTTTTAGAATGGCATCTTCTGTATGGCATAAAAAGTCACTAATTCTAGCCTCTTGAGTGCCTTCATGCCCAACCTGATGATCTGTTATGACATCTTGTGGAAAACTTTTCTGAGGAGAACTTTTGAGTGTGCTCTTATGGCACATCTCAAGCATTTTAGCATCATCAAGTGATATAGTTTCATATTCACAATGGTCATCCAGACTGCTAGCAAATATATTGTCTGGCTTTTTCTTATACTGCTCATCATTATCAGAAAATGTGTTTGAGCCAGTATAGTCAGAAACTAAGCCTGGCATTTGTTTCTGCTTTTTGTTACTTTTACCATAAACACGTGCACACTTTTTCCTTTTCATTTCATCATTCCTTGGGAATAATTGGGAGAATGTGTTTTCATCATCAAAGAGATCTTTGAGGTCAGTGCCCAGCCCACTGGGGCTTATTGGTGGGTCTTTATAACCCTCACAGTGGGATCCATTTTCATCTGTGGGATAACTGGTTGTCTCACTTTTGATCGCAATTGAAGGATCCTCACATGGATCACAGATTTCTTTAATGCCAGTATATTCCCCAGAAATGGTGTCATTTGCCTGCCTATTATTTTCTAAAGGGTTTAGGCTTGCACAACTCTCTGGCTTTGTTGTTGTATTGTCTCCTTCAGCTCCATGGTGGTACATTTCAGGGCACTTTGGCAAAGTTGTTATCTCTTGCTCATCAACACAAGCACTTTCTACGCCCTGAATGTCTTCTGTTACTTTCACCTCTTGATGACTGGGACTGTTAGCTGGGCTCAGCTTTCCACTTGACTTGGGACATTCTTGTTGTGCCATTGTAGGAAAATCTGGGGAAATGGCCTGTAGGATGTCTGTCTTAAGTATACTGAGCAACTCGTCTGGGAAAGGGTCCTTTTTTACAAGTTTGTGAATGAACCCTTCATTGGTGACATCCATGCTCTTACTTCTTTTGACTTTGATCTTTTTCTTTGCTATCTCAATTATTGGAGGCATGTCCTCCTTGTTATTACTCATTGTACTTTTTGAAACAAGTGATTCTTTTGCCTTGCCTTCAAATACTGAATTCAGAGCTGTGAGATCGCAATGTGTTCCAGGTGTGCCATCATTGCTGGGATTCAGCAAGACCACTGGATCAAGGATCCTCATGTTATCTTTCAGCTCCTTATCTACTGGGTGTGGCACAAAGCCTTGGCTGTTCAAAGTTGGCTTTTGCGGTGTTATTCCTTCAGTTTTAACTGTGTGCTTCATGGCTTTGTGTCGCTTAAGTCCGGGAAGAGTACGGAAATACATCAAGCATATTTCACACTGAAATTTCCCTTGAACCGCATTCTGTATGCCACCTTTTTTTGGTAAGGACTTTACTTCTGACTGCTTTGTGCACTGTCCCATTACTGAGTTTGGCAAACTTGTGAAACTTATGGATCCTGTTGGTAACTGCTCTTTAGGATTTGATGTTTCTAGAACATTGCATATAATAGGGTTCTGAGGCAACGCATCAAGCTTGAAAGTAGTTATCTGACTCTCCACATTCTCAGCATCCGTTTTCCTCAGGAGATTGATGTTTAAGTCCATGTAATCAATAGAATCAAGAGGAACATGACAAGTGCTCATATTATCTTGGTGACGTTTTGAGAGTTGATCTGTATCATCTAAAGCTCTATGTTCCACATGGTGATTATTGGTGGGTGAAATGCAGCAGTACTTAATATCATTTTGGTTGGTGGTGTCATGAAAATGCGGTATGTCCAGTTTGACCAAGTGATCATAGGTAGTTAATTCAAGCTCATTTTGAACATGTATTGGACTGAGCCGACAATTTGGTGATAGTTGTGTATTGAGAGTCAGTGCACAAGCATTGTGATTGAGGCTGTCTTTTGGGCTTGACTTAATGTTGGACTGAACATCAATACTTTTATTTAAAGTTTCAGAACTTAGGCTGCAGCTAGTGAAATGTGTTTCACTGTAATTCGTTGGGCTTTGTTTGAATTCATACAATGTGTCTTTGTTTTGGGTAACATCCAATATTTCTGATTTCTCATTTGCTTCATAAAAAGCTTGTTTGGAGATGCTGTTCACAGCTAATATTGTTCTGGGGCTAGATATTTTGCTTTCTGTTGGTTCTGCAAAGTTCAGATTGGAAGCAAAAGAACTACTTATCTCAGTAGCTGTGTTTGATGACTCACAAGTATGTAGTGACCTAGCAATATCCACATCTGCAGAACTCTTAAAGGTCAGTGTCTCTTCAATCAAAGCAGGGCTAATTATGTTAATGTTGGTCCAACAACTTGATAATAGACTCTTTTCTTCTTGCATGGGGGAACTCTTTGTAGGAACATATGGAGAAACCAGTGGTGATGGACTAATTGGTGGTACAGATTCTAGTTTTGGATCCTCATTCACATTGATTTGTACATTCTCTCCACATAAATTGTGTACATCAGAAAATTTCATTCTCAATGTGGCCTCGCAGCTCTGATCCTCTTTGTCCATTTGTGACTGCTCATGAGTGTTCACCGTGTATGTGTCATTTCTCAGAATTTCATGTGACTGGGCATCTTCACTATGAGAAGACTTAAAGCTCTCAAGGACTGGACCATTATCTGGCATGACATAATTTCTTGCTCTCTCCACTGTGTCAATTTCCGTTTCATCAACTTGTGTGCTATGATTTACTGATGCCGATTCAAGCATGTCTTTGTAATCTTTGGTAGCATTTATTTCTATGAACATCTCTTCTGCTTGGCTACTTTCCTGATTGAGGGCCTTTGTGCTTTCATGTTTTAGCACATCTGGTAATGATGGCGAGGCATTTGGATTGTTGGGAGAGCCCTCTGAATTAAAATCTTCCACAATTTCTGGTTCAGGACTAACTTTCCCTGTCTCTACTGATAGTTCACAAGTTTTATGATCAAATATTATAGATGGTAGCTTTGATTCTTCTGAGTCACTGATTGAAACACAAGTGCTTACGGGTTGTAGCTCAATTACCTGTGTGTCCTTGTCATGCAGACTGACATCATTACTCTCAGCATCACTGGAGTTTTCCGTTTTGCTACCTAAATTTGTCTCACAAATGTCACCTGTTATAAACTTGGGTGGCTGCTCCAATAATGTTTTATTCAAATCTGATGAGCACTCAGTAAGTTCTGCCACAGAGTATCTAGAGTCCACTCTTTCAGACTCATTTGTGATCCCAGTCTTTTCTGTCTTTTCATCATCCTCTTTGTCCTGTTCTTCACTGCACTCTTTTTGCTGAACAGATGACTGAGTTGATTCCAGCCCTGATGATAAAGAATCTGAGATCACTTCTAGGCTTTTCATGAGGTTTTCTGTGTATATTTCCTGTTCAATCATCTCTTCTGATTTGTTTGTAGCTGTGCCCAGAGGATCACTACTCCCAGTTTTCTCCTCATTGTTTAGTCCTGCTGGTTTCTCTGTGGATAGAATATTTAGTTCTGCACCACCCTTTACATGTAAGGTTTCTGGGCCTAGATGAATTGGGGTGTCTGTCACTGTGGTGTGTGTTGGGGTGTGAAGGCACTGCTGTCCACCCATTAACCCAAACTGAACTGGACTAGACCATGGCAGGTCAGGTTCAGAGAAAAGTTCTGAGTGGGAGTCTGTAGGTGCAGCAAGTCCTAAGCTTTCTGATGGGCAAACCACCTCCATGCTATTCTGATCACTCTCACTTTCATGATCATCCAGTCTTAATGGTGAAAATTTACTCATAGTCAAGTGTTTTGGTGGCTCATTGTCAAGTGGAGAAGGACTACTTAGCTTAGCTGACTGGAGCTGGCTCTCAAGTTCTGTCACAATTCTCTTTATCTCAAGTTCATCATCAGAGACACAACCATTGAGATTTGGATGGTAGTCCATTATTTTCTCTGTCAGTGTGAACGGGACCAGGTTAAAACAGGTCTTTTTATCATTTGCTATGTCTGAATCTTCTTTGTACTGTGCAATCTCATCTGGAAGTTCAGAAGTCACATCAACCATCAAGCTCCAATCTCTCTGCTCTAATAATGGTGAAAAGGATGACTCAAACAGCTCTTTCTTGTCAGCTGAAGTCTCTATTGGACTGAAGCCTTCTTTGGTTAGTTGAATATCTGGGTACAGGTTATTGTCAAATCCACCAACTGTCAGGTCACCAAACATTGATGTTGTATCAAATGAAAGGGGTGATTTCATAAGGCTTTGTTCATGTTCTAATGTATAAGGCATAAGACAGGTTCTGTCTTTCTGTGGGAGTGCATCATTAAGTTTAGCAGAAGATAAACACACTTCATCCATGAGTGAACTGCAAAGTGATGGCGGCTCAGAGAATAAATCACTCGGATCAGTTTTTGTTTCTTTGATTGCGGAAATATCATTACTAAAGTTCTCAAAGGAAGCTGGTGAGGATTCTGAACCTTGGTGTAACTCTTTCTTCTTGTTTAATGTTTTTCCCTTTGATGAAGCATGATCTCTTGTGATTTCTGCATCATTTTTGGTCTTTATTGAATTCACTGTTATGCCAGTCCTTCTGAGATGCATGCTAGCTTGTTTGTAATCTTTGTAGTCTTTGCTGAGTGGTGTGGCCGCCTCTGTGTTTGCAGCAATTCCCATGTCAGAGCCATAGTGGTCCATTTTTCCCTCTACCTCCACTCTGGTGGTTTTGAATCTTGCAAGGCTGACAGTACTTTTAGTCAAGGTATGCTCTGATGCAGTCTCTTCTGTTGTACTGATGACATTTGAACATTTTGACGTAGTATAACTGTCTTTGAGTTCAGAGAGTAGAATCTTGTCAGTGCTATAATGTTTTGTGTTTTTGGTGAAGGTCAAAGCTAATGATGTGCTTGACTCTTTTAGTATTCTTTGTGGAGATCTGTCTTGATCAAAGGAATCCTGGTCTTTTTTCCATATCTCCACTTTTTTTTCACAGTCTGAATCTGTGCGATCAATGCTTTTAGGGCTACTGATGCTCTCACTGGAGACACTCACAGATGTGCTGAGTTCACTGCTGGTTGAAGATCTGCTGCTTCGCCTTCGCACCCTCTGATGGCCAGAGATTTCTTTTATTGAGGGTGGAGAGACAGCTTCAGCTTTTTTCAGTTCGAAGCTCTCTATCTTGTCTTGCTTCCATGGACTTTCCCTGTTCTTATCTGCTCTTATTCTTCCTTTACATTCTTTTGTATATGTGTACTTGCAACGGATGCTCTGACTAAGGCGGCCCTGGCTAGCTATCTTCACAGGCTCACAGTCCTCATCTGAATCAGAGATGTAATCATACTCCCTGAATGTAGGATTCTGTACTGTTGGTGTCACCCTCTCCATCACAAGTGAGAACTGCATGTTTTTAGTGCCTTTCACATGGAGCTTATGAAGCTTATTTTTCTGTTGAACTATTTTGTGAATGAGCTCCTTACTCCAACTCCCTCCACTAATCCTTTTTCTTTTCCTCTCCTTCACTATTGGCCTCTGAGGTGTGGGACTCCTAGTGACAGATGGGGATTGACGAGTAGGTGTTTTAACTGAAGGGGTGCTGCTTTGTAAAGTTTTGAGTCCACCCCTTTCTGAAAACTTTCTGGATAAGAGAAACCTGGGACCAAGCTCACTTTCATCTGCTATCTTATCCGATTTTTGTGTCTCTTTAACCCACTCTTTACATGTGTTAGATTCCTCCAAAGTGGATTCCCTCTTCACAAGAGAGGTCTCCTCTCTGGTACCTTCTTTATGTGCCCCTGAATCCTGGTTATTTTCTTTGTAGGTAACATCAACATGTTTGCTCTCAGCAGAAAGGCAGTCAAAGTCTGCATCGAAGGTATACTTTTGCTGTGATAATGATTTTTCACTGGATGTGAATTCATGCTTACTTCTGCTCTCAAACATTACAGAGTCTTTGGTTTTTAGAGTCTGTCTACTAGATGAGCATTTTGTAGTGGTGATCTCATCATCTGCAAATGCATCAATAAAGCTACTATCAATTTCTGCATTGTCTGACTGATAACCAAGCCCATTCAGTGCCTCAGTGATGAGACTATCTAACTTAGCATCTTCCATCTCTAAGTCAGGGAGTGGTGCAGATGGCAGCATGAGTTTCATAGGATCATCTTTTGCATCAACTTTGGCTTCACTGTCAGGCATTATCTCCCCATTCTTGTTAAGCCCTAGCAGGGACATATGCAAATCAGATGAACTCCGTGACATGGAAAAATTGGTGCCAGATGAGATAGCTTTTGTGTGATCTGCATGAAATTTCCTTGTATCTTCCATTTTCCGAATATCTTTGAAGTCATTTTGTGCAAATGTATGCTGTCCACAGTATTGCTTATGATCAAGAAAAGAAGCCAGGTTATTAAAATTCTGATCACACTGCTTGCATGTGAGAAGTACATCCAGTTGGTCAAGGTTTGCTGTGGCTAAAGAGCTCGCTAATAGCTGGTGAGCTGAATATGGTGGTGGTGGACGGTGCTCCATCCCATAGCTGTCCATGCAACCTTTCCCACTTTCCACGTTAGATTTTGCATGTCTGATATTTGATGAAAAACTGACAATATTCTCTTTGGCTTTTTCTTGGTTGTACCGCAGGCTACGGGAAACTTCTGAATGGTAGTGATGCTGATTAGAACTCAGGTTGTCTAGTGATGCCTTACTTTGCGCCTGGTTATAAAACTGAGATGGAGATGCCTTCTGACTGTCATCAGAGCTACTGCTGGCAGGGCTAGTAGAGTCTGGTGAAAGAGAGGAACATGTGCTGCTAGCCATTTGATTTTGTATGGGTGAGTGTGAGGGTGAATCATATGGGGACACCATCATTAGTTCCATAGTCGGAACATGTAATGGGGGGTAACTGGGGGTTCTTGGTGTGGCCCCATGCACTGCATGATTTACAGCAAAGTATAATGACTTATTTTTGGCATCTCCAACTTGGTTTTGGCTTGATTCCACTTTATTTGGAAACTGACATGGTGATATTGTACTACACCCCTGCTTAACACTGTCTTGCCTCAGTTTTGCAAAAGCCTCACTGGGTCTACTGCTGGGAAAATCGTTAGAGTTTTTCTGGGTGTTACTTGTTTGAGACTTACTATCCTCTTTCCAGTCAGAGGGAGTTATCAAAAAAGCCATTTGCTGATTACTAAGTTGCCTGGAAAGCTCAATCCTGTTTTGGTTTGGCATGGCTGCAGTAAGGCGGATCTGTTGCCAGGGCATGCGGCTGGTAATTCCTGCATTTTGTCTTTGCTCAAGGGGAGGTTGGCACTGAAATTGGTATGGGGTGGAGTTCTGATCTAAGGGTAATGGGAAGGCTTTGTTGGGCCCTTCCCATGGCTGTGCTACTCTGCTGTTCTTGTCAAGCGGTGCTGAGCCCACATGGATGATATTAGTTGGGGAACTGTTGTAATTCTTTTTTGAAAAGTGTATTTGGGGACCTTGATTCTGTGCAATGTTTCTGATGTGATGTACACTGCCTTGAATAAGAATTCTTTGACTAGAAGTACTGTTTTTTGAATGGCAACCTCTTTTGCCCCCCGCAGTGGCACCCATATCCCTAGTATCTACTGGAAAATAATTATCTGCCTTGTCAGATAAAGCACTCTTTTTCTTATCTGGTTGTTGATTGTTTGATTCTTTGCTATCATCATTACTAACACCATCTCCTACGCTTCTTGTGCAATGCACAGATGATGGTATAGCATGGGGAGTCTGCACATACCGGGGAGGTTTGGAATGTAAAGAATATTGCCTGTCCGCTGACTGTTCATAACTCAGTTTTGTATTGTTTTGCACAACCTTGTGCTCCTCCCCAGAGGACTGAAAAGAAAATGAGTTTTGGGTCACTTGGTTAGGACCCAAAGATGCTTCTAATAAATCTTGTGGCTGTGGGTTCTGATCACAGGGAAAGGAATCTGCATTATCCAGCAGTGAATACCCATACTGAAATGGTAATGGGACAAAGCCATTGGGTTTGTTCACTTCCACAACATTGTTAGACTTCTGTGATGGGACCCCAAAACTAGCATTACTGAAAGCCCTGTCAGGAGACTGCCACAAGTCAGCTCCACTCAGTTGAAAGTCAGGGAAAAGCATTTGGTTGACAGGTTGTGTGTTATTGGTCTCCAATGCACCAGGTTGCTGCTGAGGTGCAGTGGATGCTGGGTGCTGGTGAGAAGAGCCCCCTGCTGCAGAGCCCACTGGTTGTGAGGTATAGCTTTGAGATATGAGGTTAGAGCCCTCCTGGAAACAGCGGTTGAGGTTGAACTCCTCCTGCTGCAGTTCTGCCTCTCGCTCTGGGATATTTGGTACATGAAACCTGTAGCTGCCTGAGACAGGGCCCCGGCTGGCCTCCAGCTTCTTGGGAGGTGAAAGCTTCTGCTGTGGATAGGCTATCCCAATTGTGGGATTGGAACGTGAATTTGTAGTACTCAGTCTGCACAGCTGCTGTGGGTTAGCACGCTCTGTTTTTCCTGACTTTTTCCCCTTATCTCGAATACGACTTTTCCCACTGGGAGACTGAGGACTGACCTTGCCATTAGGCCATGTTCTATCACTGGTGAAGTTCGAACGTTTCTGCAATGACTTGAAATCAATTTTTCCTGCCTGTTGTGGCCGGATAACAGCTTCACGCTGTTGAATGTTATCTTTCTCCTTTTCTACAAACTTAGAATTATTGTTAACAGTCTGTGACTCCACACATACATTTCGAAAGTGCTCAGGGGATCCTTTTAATGCTTTCTCATTGAACTGCTCACTTGCAAGCTCCTTTTCTTCCTGGTTGGTCTCTGCATCCAGCTCTTTGGTGGCATATGTCCGTTTAGCCTCTCCTGCCATGATGCCGACGTGGCTGATTCAGCAGGCTGCTCCTTATCTATGGAGTCTGTGACACAATGACATTCTGCTGTAGTCTGGAACAATCTCCATCGGCATGAGCAGAAAGAACCAGATTATAATATCTTCTCTCTTATCTCCTCATTTCATCAATGAGCAAATGATCATCTGTCATCATCTTGAAGCCCTGGAGGGAGAAGAGAGAAGAAGAAAATTTGATGGCAGGATTGTCATTTCTCTTTATATACTGATCCAGAATTAAATGTAAATGAATTGAAATAAAGTTAAGACTAAATTGACATTAAATTTACAGTGATATCTGATAATTGTATTGACACAATGCTTTCCTACAAAATACTACTGTGGTACACAAGTACAGTATTTGGCATTTGAACATTTATTTTAAAAGTCTAGGATTGTAGACCTACAAAGCTAAAGGTACTGACAAAAACAAAACCATATCTCACCATAAGAGGGCAGCATTATATCAATTTTGCAAAAAGACCCAAACCTACACCTGTCAATAAGCACTACTATTCAAAATCTGCTGTCAGCTGTTCTTCAAAAGCTGTTCAAAAAGCTGCCAGCTATTCTTGAAATTATTTGTAATAATTTACTTACACTCAGACAACTGTGATTTGAATTGTCAGATAATTATTCTGGTGCGAAAAAAAGTGAAAATGACCCTATCTTTATTTACATTAAATGTAAACTATGTAATGCTGTGAAACATTTTTCTTGTTTGTGATTCAATATACTGCTTCTTAAACTAGGGCTTAGTTCTGTTTGTTCTTCTGCTACTCTGCCAAACACCAGGAATTCATTACATTCCATGTCAATCATTAGCTTGCCATAGAAAATATCTTGGGCTTATTATTTTCATTCGCAATAAATGATTGCGTGACACTCATAAGCTGTGAGTTGTGAGCTGGGACAGGTGGTTGTCATTCTTAAGGTGTCTCAGACACTGCTTCTATCCAAGTTTACTTTGGCCTCCTGCAGCTTAGTTTGTGCTATAAGCAAGCATTTAGCAGCAGAATGTAATTTATATGATTGTTAAACAAAAGCCCACCTTCCTGCAGCCTCTCCACAGTAAATAAAACTTGCCAAAGTTTAATTTGGTGATATACACCCTCAATAAGTATAATGTTCTATTTGTGTATATATCATTTTATCTTCCACCATGTTTGCCCCTGAGCTTCTGGCAATTTACCAAAGTCAAAGAAGCTGACTACACACAAAAAGGCAGATATTGAGACTATTTCAGAACAAAGAAGAAAAAAAGACCACAGGCAGCACACATCTTCCACATGCATATCATTCATTCATTCATTTTCATTAATAACTCTATCCCTGTCATGGTGGATCTGGAGTGTATCCCGGGAACAATGGCACAAGGCAGGAATATACTCTGGATGGGACACCCCCACATGCATGTCAACACTGATTAATGTTATATCTGTATCTGCATACTTGGTAGGAAATGTTTCACCTTTCATTCCCTTCACTGTATTTCTATGACTTTTAATTATTATTAATAATTATTATTATAATTAAATAAATCATTAATTACATTTTAATTTGGGTGAGCATATAAATCTCAATAGGACCTTCGGATAAAGTTTGCAATCTACTGTATGATCATGTGACCTCCACTTCACTGTGACACTCATGGTCTTTTATACATAATGGCATGGTACAGGCCCATAATGGCATTTGACAATGACTGGGTGTCATGTGACTTGGGACACAGTTGGTAAAAAACTGTTTTCCATATTTTCTAAATAAAACACAATGAAGTTTAAACTTGTCACTCTCAGCCTTAAGTTTAACAAAAAACAAAACAAAAAAACAATTAAACTGCAACCTACAAAGGATTCTACAACAGCCAAACCTCTACTGACAGGATAATTTAGACCAAGAGTTGACCTAATGTATGAATTAATTATTTTAGAATGGCAATTTTGCACAAAGAAATTCATACGGGATGGTAAGTTGACACTTTAAACTGCCATTATCAGAGCAGTATTGTACAGGATCTGTTTTAGCAAGGAAGAGTAAACACTTCAGAGTCATTTATGCAGAAGCTACAAGAAACCCCAGCATGACCAAACTTGACTCAAAAGTAAAAATATCATCAATATTTGTCAAATCCTCCTTTCGCAATGGAAACAAAGTTGAGCCCTGGGGTTCCTTTCTAAACACAGCCAAATTCCTGTGTCTTAAAACTTATCTGTTCCTCTCCACTCTCCAAAAACTATGAAGTCATTTAAACAACTCTCACGTACACATGCTTTTGATAGTCACAAATGTGATGCATCTGCAAATTCATATCATAATGCATAAATGACTTTATAAACTGGTTTATAACAGAATAGAAAAAGCTTCATAAAATCTGGGCAACAGATATAATCAATATGTCTAGCTATCTAACTTTTTATAAATGATGTAAACTAAACGAAACACATTCCCCCCCCCACCCCCACCCCCACCCCCACCTAAAATCATGTCAGATTCACATTATGATCCTACTGTGTGATGCTGAATGCTGAATGAATGCTGTCAGTAGGGCTGAGACAGAATGTGCATTTATGACCCATTATCCTAGCGGCTGTGCAGACTGCACTTGCTGTGATTTCAGTCTTGTATGGTGGCTTAGAAAATTTCTTACTATTGCAGGTTTAAGGGACATACCTGAACAGTGAAAACCATTTTAATACAAACAGGTATTATTTTACTTCTTCCAGGGACAATGGCTTAGATCCTGCAAGTTAAGCTGCATTGATTATTTTATAGCACTTCTGAAAGAGCCCTATTTCTACAACCCTGTCCTAAGCCTGGCTCTGGTATTTAGCATATTGGTTTGGAGACTGAGCTCTGCCCGGGTTTAGATCAGCCTGTGAAAAGTCACATCCTCTCTCCAGCTCCAGCTGCAGTCAAAGGCAGTATGTCTGCTCTCTCTGAAAGCAGAACAGGAGCGTACAAGTTCCCCAGTGGGAACTCCCTGGACAGTCCTGCTTAATCCATATATCATACCCCATTCACTATTTGTCCAGGTCAGCCAGCCCCTTGGAAAAGTGGCGGAGAGGATGCAAGCTGTCTCTAACAACAAAGCACACAGTGCTGTGATCACAGGAGCCTATCAGAAGTAGCACCAAATCCACAGCTGTCAGTGCACAACGAGTGCTGCCTCATTTATATCTTCACAACTGTCAGCTTGACTTTCCTAATCCAAATCCATAAGCACATGGCTGCCAGGTTTCCTGCCAGCTAGGCTATCTCAAAGCTTTAATGCCGTCATTCTATCAAACTGCCTATTTGGTGTAACTTTAAATATCTAGCCAGTCAGATCTTTTTGTTTTTACTTTCCCGCAAGCCAGATTAAAGTTTATGGAAGTTTGGCTAGCAAATAAAGGCCTGTGCCTGTGACACATTTGATTACTAAGTATGACTTGATATCACACTCTATGCAAGTTGTCTTAAAATGGTGCCATAAAATAGAATTTTAAGCACTTTTATAAGTCAATTAAGGCAAGCCTGTGTGTTCCTCAGGCTTAGTGTCAAGTCAGCCTGCACCGCACACAACACCATCAACTCCATATGGCCACACCAAACACACCACCCAGATGCCATTCTGGGCCAACAGGGGGTTCCTTTTGAGCATGTGTGTGTGCATGAACTGAAATGTAAACAAGCTCTGTGTGTGAGTGCAATCTTAGATGTCTTTCCTCTTTACCCTCTTGTCTGTGTGTTAGTTAGGGTTTTGTGAGTGTATTTAAATGACTTTCTCCAGCTTATTCTTTCTCACAGTAACAAAGCAGAGCTAAAATGAAAAGCCAATTTCCTGAGCTTTCCTTACCCCCCACTTCCCATGTATGTAGTGCAAGCTACAGCAAAAATGTGCTTTTGTTATGCTTAGTGACTCTCATGCCATTTATCAACTGAGATCATACTACCATCATTTCTAAGTATCATTCTGCAGACAGGCTGTTTATCTAATGCAGCATATGGCATCCAAGCACTTAGTTTTCCATTATTCAGGCTTAAATGAAGCATAAATTGTCTTTATAGCTTTGAGGTGTGAACTCCTGGGGCCCCAAATGATTTGTTATTAGGTAATGAACGTGATTTCACTCCTGTCTAAGTAGCTGCATCAGCTAAGTGCTGGGTTTAGTTTAACCCAGTGCTGAAACACACTACTTGACATTTGATGTTGACATTTAAAAAACATAAATAATAAGCATCTAGATCCATCATATAGTTTCCACTGAGACAAAAGCACACAAAGGTCAGTGAAAGAGAAAAATCACCTGTTTATCTGAGACACTGAAGCACTAAAGTATCCATCTCTAATACCCACAGCCTTCTACACATTTATTCACACTGTCAATACTCACACACACATATGTAGTGCACATGCATTTTCTGTTGGCTACTAGACTCTAAACTATTAGGCAGGCTTCCACATTAAGAAAAAAACCAAAATGTTGCCCACTTATGAGAACTCAACCAAATACCAAGGCTGCATCTTTAAGATGCCTAAACCTTTACACACAATGGCCCTCTTCATCCGACTGTAAACCTGTAAGGAATGCTGGGTAACCTTGCTGACATCGTCAGCTTTTCCAGACACCTGGTGTACTGAACTATCTTCTCATACCATTTGCCTAGAAGAAAGTTAGAAATGAGTGCAAAAAAGTGTGTGTGTTTGTGTGAGGATTAGTGACATTGGAAGGGTTAAAGTTGGTTGCAGTGTGTCCAGATTGTGCCCCAATCCTCTGAGTTTACTTAGAGAGAATGGGTCAGGTAACAGTTTAAATCTCTCAAACGGCGTTCCTCATATTCCCAAACACAGCTATGGGCTGATGGGAGTACCAACACATTCCCCAAAAATGCCTGGCACTTTGACAGCAGACCCATGGCCAAACCAACCTTCTGAAGAGAGACCTTCTTTCTATTTTAGGAAACATCCATTATCCAAGCAAATTGCCTTTCAAGAGTATTTGACTTGAGAAATGTCAGCAATAGGTGGCAAACTGTGCCTGAGCCAGTTCTTCTAAAAGTGAAAAGAAAAGATTAATTCTGGGTCAGTGGAAAGAAATTTGTCTAATTTGACGTTTTAAATATATAGATATTAAAAAGAGCTGAAGTGGCAAAGCAGTCCATTTATATCGCTTTGTGCAAAATGTGCATGAGAAGTTTACTTAGCTTTCTGCCTGACTCTGAATGAGGTTTTTTATCAGAGGTTATAGGCCTATTTTGGGATGCAATTTAAAGAACCTGGATGGTGATCCACACGCCACCATGGGCTAAAGACACCCTCCTTACCAAAAATGTGGTTAGAGGAGTGTGTGTGTGTGTGTGTGTGTGTGTGTGTGTGTGTGTGTGTGTGTGGGCTTGCTTTTATATCTCCCTGTGAGGACATTTGGCTGGTCCCTGTAGGGAAAACTGCTTAAAAAAACTAAAAGAGACAACACTTTTCCTTTTGGTTACTGAGGTTACGGTTTGGGTTTGATTAAGGTGTAGGCATAGTATTAAGTAGCTGCATTAATAATTATGTCAATAGAAGGTCCTCACAAGGAGAGTAAGGATAGTAAGACAAAAGTGTGTGTGTGTGTGTGTGTGTGTGTGTGTGTGTGTGTGTGTGTGTGTGTGTGTGTGTGTGTGGGAGGGATGGGGGTGTTTCAGTATGTAATTCCAGAAGCTCCCCGTACACCCTCCCAAGTTTCCCCTTTTCCTCTCCCTCAGACAGTTTTTATTACCAGTACATTTTTGACCCAGTCTGTTTCCATATTGCTAACCACATCATTCCACAAACATGATGGAATCTTTGTTTTGGGGCATTTAAAAAGTAATTTTTGACACTATTTCCCAAATGCCTACCAGATCATGGAATATTACTCAGGACCTGAGCAAGCGGGAACAGTATTAACAAGGGATGACTCAAATGACGGGATATTTTAAAAAATGTTGTCAATTGTTCTGTTATAAGCCTTGATAACCATGATTATCTTACATACTTTATGTCTTCTGTGTCACTTTTCCACAAAAAGCTTAGTATTATCTATATCATGCTCTAGCCTGGGGCAGACTGATTGGTTGCTATTTTAAAAAATACAAATGTATGGAGAGAAAATCTTTTCTTCAAACCATATTTGGTCCAAAATGTGTTGGAAGCAGGCAACGAAGCCAGTCAGTTGAAAGAAGCAGAATGAATCACAATCCTGCCTTGTACTGAGTGCAATTTATTATGTTACCTAAGTAGTTCATTCGTCGCTTTCATAAATTCATCATCTCCTGTTCAGTAATATTTCACACACAAGCGTTTTCTTCAAATCCATCTTAATAGTTGGCAATTTATCTTGCCATAGGTTTTTTCATTCAAAGTTAAAATCAGACTCATCCATTGCAGGACCTGGCTCTTGGCCTCTGATTTGCATTTATTTGCTCTCAGTGAGAGACTTTGTGTGTGTGTGAGAGAGAGAGAGAGAGAGAGAGAGAGAGAGAGAGAGAGAGAGAGAGAGAGAGAGAGAGAGAGAGAGAGAGAGGCACCATCTGTCATAAGACATGAAAAAGTTCTAGAAGCTTGGCTCTGATCGATGATATGTGGGTTCTAGGAGCTTGGCTAAGGTCGGTGTTTACTTCCATTTCTTCCCATATCCTCTCAGCAGCCTCCAAAGCCGACATCAGCCCAGCACTGTGTGAAGGAAGAACGCTGCTTCTCTCACTCTGTTTCACTAAAAGCGCTCTATGGAGTTCATTTAGGGATAGTCTGAGCTAAAATGATGGCCTAAGTCTCACTGCCAAACTGCGCCCTAGCGTCTGTGTCCATACGACTTTTCTGTTTGCGCCTATCATCTGAGAAAGAGCTCAGCTATGGTCAATTATGTCACTCTGGATTTATTTATGAATTGTGTATTTATGAATTGTGATTTACTCAGCTCCGAGGACCAAGAGCATTGAGACAGAGAGCACTATTAATAGATTACATTTTAAAGACAGAGGAAGATCACACCAAATATTGGTTTAATTTAGTTCTTTGCTGAATACTATTTGTTATAATATATTAAATGGTGTGTGTGTGTGTGTGTGTGTGTGAGGATGTCAGCTTGAGTGGAGGTATATGGCACTCTACTTCCAGTTCCTGTCCTCATATTTCACAAATCTGTCAGCATAAGCAATTACCTTCACATGTGGGTTTTAAAAAATTATATAGCTACATTTATATTGTTTTTGTATATGTTTCAATATCTGTACACATTTTCTAATGTATGTTCTAATGCCAAACTCATATGGGCATTACTGAAGTTTAGTGTGATTAATGTAAACACCATGGCACACATGAACAAACAGGCCCTATGATATTCTGTTAAAAAAAAAAAAAAAAAAAAAAAGAACAAGAGGGATGATGGGCAGGAAGTCACACATTTACCATAAAGTTGGCATCTGATTAATGCTCAGCCTGTCTACTGTTTACTTCTCTTTCCTTCATTCTCTCTCGTATGCTCCAATCCCATCTCCTTCCTGCACAATCGGGATTGCTGCTTAAATATAATGCATGAACTGGGATACTTTAATCCCCATTCTCTGTTGTTTCCTTATTCACAGTGAGGTGATAGCATCGCTGGAATGGGCTAGGGGAGGAGGGAATGGGTTCAGCCAGGTCAGGTCTCTGCTACTACAAGTGTAAGAGTAAGCAGAACCTCGAGGTGAAAAGAAGGCTCTGAAAGCAGTGATCTCACCAACAGTCCACGGTTAAAAACCAGGGGCAAGAGTGCAAAGTTTAATGAGAGGACACATTAAGTCTATGAGCATTCATAGGTTTAAAGGGGTGATTAAAACAATAATTAAGAAAAAATATATAAGTATACTTGAAAGAAACTTGAGACTTGAACAAAAAAGAAAGGAGGACTACATATTATCTTTTCTGGAATAAATTGGTATAAATGTATTTTTTATATAAATGTATTTTTGTTTCGAAAGCAGCCTTTGGCCATCAATAAGATGAGTGGTTCACTGGAGTCACATCATTATTTCATTTATTTGGCACATTCGATTTAAGTTTTCCCTGCAGGGCCAAAAGCAGTAGTTGGCCAGCCAAAAGCAAAAGGGAATTCCAGGCACTGAATGTGTGAGTCACGTTGTACTAGCATTTTCCTAAAGCACAGTACCTTTAAATAGTCTACGGAAATGTCCAAATGACTCAATTACAACTCAACCCTTTTAAGTATATCAGTACATAATGTGATATTTGAGTGTCAGGCAGTAAAATACAAGTGTACAGTCTCTCAATACTGTTTGGACTAGTTAATATTGGCACAAAGAAAAATTGAAACATAAAAAATGATTCTTCTGTCTGAGAAGAATCCTAGATAGAAATATTCAGTTCTGAATTCTATTGGAAACGTTGAACGTTTCTAAACTCTATTGTTCATTAACAACAAACCAAAACCACATATTTTCACAGACTGTGTGTTTAACACACAGTCACATATTTCTCACACAGAGGCAGTGGCTATAAAGGCACCTCAGACAAGAACCTACAGTCACCAGTGGAAACAATAACAAGTAGACTCATTCACACAAAGGGCTCACACATTCAGCACCAAGCCAGTGCCTTTTCTGCACTCACTGCTCTCTGATTCTAACTATATCCTTTTATTGTGATTGTTTATTTTGTGCTGTGGGAGCCCACGTGGTATGCATCCTGTTCAAACCACTTTATGGTAATGGTTTGGAAATATCTAAAGCAATTAAAACAAAAATGAAGGCAAACTGATGAACGGGGTGCTCTGGATTCCACTGTGGCACAGACTAATTACCCAACCCATGGCCATCTCTCTGAAGAAGCACTTTTAAACTACCCCAGGATAATCACCTACTACTGTACCTCGAAGAGTCCCCCTATGCTCAAACATAATGAACATTAAGGCATTTCACAATGCCTTGACACTCAGAAAGCTTTGATCGTAGGAATGACAGTACCAGAAGGGAGCCTTCAGAAGAGGAAGGAGCTGTCAGACATGGACAGAATGCAGATATTGTGAAACAGCTTGAAGCTTCCTTAATTCACCCTCCCACCTGAGGAATTATGATGAATGAAAATAATAAGCATAATTAATTTAATCATTTCAGCATTTGGAAAATGCCTGAGGGTTGTTTTTGCACTGAATTGCAGTATTTTAGTGGTCTAAAATTTGGTCAGTGAGTTTGCCAGTCCCTCTGGTGAATAGCTTTCACTCTCATGGTGAGGCTTTGAGGCTGGCAGCGGGGTGCTGATGCATGCTGGGATGTCCCTAATGTGAGCTGCTGTTTATGTGGACGGAGGACTGCCCGATGTGTCGCAGCAGCGTGGCGAACAGCCGGCGCTGAAAAGGGGCTCTGTGCGGGTCTGCAGATCACTTTACACATCCACGTCCTGCTTCCGCCCCCTCTCTGCACAGGCAGCCTAGTGTACCCACTCTGATGGAGGGGAAAAACAACCCAAAACAGAGGGGTTCAGTCCACCCAGCAGCCCAGCACAGAACCCTATTCATCTTCCTCTGCTGCGCCAGGATGACTTTATTTTTCAAATTTACAAATATCCCCCTGTGAAAAGCCTGAGATCAATGAGAGAGCTAATGCTTGCTTTTCTCTATCCTGCTGGACATCTGAGGGCTCTCATTCACACGCTCGTGTGTGTAGATGCGTGTGTGTGTGTAGATGCATGTGTGTGTGTGTGTGTGTGTGTTAGAGATCCTACAGAGTTAATGAGCTGTATTACTAGACTCATTAGACGCCTACAGCTGCCAGCGGATACCTGGGAAGAGTAGGATCTTAGAGGAACTAAGGATTGGAACAATGTCATTGGGTTACCAAGGTTAGTTTCCATGGCTGACTGCAGCTATCCCAGTAATATTTAAAATGGAGATCTGTGAAAAGACATAAACAGAGGGGCAAAGTGGCAGATATGGGGGGAGGATGGCGGTATTAAGGTGCTATTCCTGGAATCCAGAAGCACCACATGGAGCTGACCACAGTGCAGGAGAAAAGGCATGTGAGATTGAGGCACCATCAAGAGCTGTATTTATGCAGAGGCCCTTTTCAATGTGGGACAAGAAGCCAGGCCTATTTAAGATTCTTGGGGAAATGGCAAAGTGGGTGAATAACTATGAAGACAAACAAACCCTGGGGCATTAATGACAGGATAGGCCGAGGTCTGGATGTTTTTTTCATCTCTCTTTCATTCATTTTATGAAAGTAGTGTAAAAACTTCTACCTGCACTTATGTTTTCACTACTGTCCTAAGACACTTCTAATGATCACTGGACACTCCCTCATTTTTTCAGCTTTAAACTCATTAAAATAGCACCTGATATGGCTGCTGCTACCTGGGGGAATAGGAAAACATCCAGCCTACACCACTGACTCTCCTCAAATGTCAGTCCTGCATCAGCGTGAGAAGAATGATGCTCTGTACAATCAATGCAAGGGCCATTCATAGCTTCAAGTCCTGCTACAGAGAACCTACATGACCAACTTTGAGTGTCTGACACAAAACCGGTACTAATCCACTTCATTGATTATCCACACTGACAGCCCTTCACATTCAAAATTGTATTCAGAAAGTACTGGCCATGGCTGCAGTGAACCAGAGCTTACTCTAGGTCTGCCTTGACATTGCCCTTGCATTACTCATGCCCTATAAAGACACGACTCGCATTATTTCCAGATCCTCATTAGGCACATTTTAAAAGTGGCTTATTCAATTTGAATTCACTGCGGTTTTTAGATCAGCAGTAACCATACTCACAAAATCAAGTAACCTGAACCACATTTCATTGGGGTCACTGTAGTACAAATAGAGCCACAAAACTCTAGATCAAGAGTAAATTAATCCAGCACATCTCTTGTTTACCCTCCACATATTACACAGTCAGCCCTCTTGGACATCTCTCTGCATTCCTTTAGGACCATTTGGACGATGACAAACAGGAGCCTGTACTGAATGTGTGTCTAGGTGCCCAGGGGTGAGACGTGGTCTGTGCCCCGTGTGGGTGCATCTCTGTTTGGGAACAGTGAGCATGGACCTGATGACCGGCTGGAGAAAGTGTCCTCTGTCCGGCTGGCTACTGTGGCCTGCGTGTGGGGTGAAATGCTCAGCCAAACCAAAGCATGGCACACAGGGCTGTGTACTTTGGAAGCTTTGCTTTTCTACTAATCTGTGTCTTATAGAAAATGTAGCCTTTCAAGGGTACTTAATAGAAGGTTTATATAGAACTGACAGGAAAACAAACTCTCACCCACAAAATACTGCTTCCTTCTGAAACAAGCAGAGATAAAGCCTGATTGACAGTTTCTCATATGTGGATAACAAAATAGCAAACCTCATATTATGTGCAACATAATAGTCACATATATAGTAAATATATAATATACATATTTCTCATAATTCTCAAATATCACACTTTGTAGTTCTGGTTCTTAACTGTTTTGACTTTTTTTGTATTGAAGTTCCTAATTTAGTTACAATTTCTGAGTTGACAAAAAAAACAAAACCCTGCCCATTACTGAAGCTAGAGGTTATCCAAAATGAGATACAAAATCAACAGCAGCATGTCATATCACCTCTTTCTCAGCCTGCAATATGGATGCTGCTTAGCTACTTTGGTTCATGGGACAACAGCGGAGAGAAAGTCTGCCCAGGTATGATTTAGTGATAAAGACTGGGGATTCAAAGAAAGAAGTCTGATTACTTCTACAACAAAAAGATCTGCAGTGCATGCTATAACTCTATCCCTCTGCCCATGAATCATACTTTCCCTTTTCTCCATTCCTATTTTTACAGCTGGACACAAGCAGATCTGCTCGAGCACTTGTCTCCAGCAGACAGTCGGAAAATGGCACAGAACT
This sequence comes from Cranoglanis bouderius, assembly GCA_023630585.1. NCBI lineage: Eukaryota > Metazoa > Chordata > Actinopteri > Siluriformes > Cranoglanididae > Cranoglanis > Cranoglanis bouderius. Next base: position 10,602,352 of record CM042545.1, read on the forward strand.
CTGATTACCTTTGACAGGGTCGGACCATCTGTACTATGCTCATAAAATGTGCAGATCATGACATACAGTGGGTATAGAAAAGAATCACCCCCCTTTAAAATAATCACATTTTGTTGCTTTTCAGCCTGGAATGGAGATGGACACAGTTTTTGTTTTATCCAGCTGCATTTACTCAGTGCAACTTATAACATCCAAGTGAAAGATATAACACCAACATGTCAGAAAAAAATAAAATAAAATAAAAAATAAAAAAACAGAATCACTGAGTTGGAAAAAGGATCACCCCTTTCTGTCAGTATTTTGTTGAATTACCTTTTGCTTTAATTACAGCCTTTAATCTGTTGGGATATGTCTCTACTAACTTTGCATATCTAGACTTTGCAATATTTGCCCACTCTTCTTTGCAGAACTGCTCAAGTTCAGTTAAATTTGATGGTGACCGTTTGTGGACTACAGTCTTCAAGTCATTCCACAGATTTTCAATGGGGTTTAAGTCTGGGCTCTGACTGTATCTACCTCGTGCAAAGACTGGCATAAAAAACAAGATGGCTCCATAAATCCACTTCACTAAATAACACAAAGAAAATGTAAGTTTTGAAATGTAGTTCATAGACACAGGCTACATGTGGCCAATTCAGATGGCAGAAATTAATTAATTAATTAATTAAATGATCTTGTGGTGCAAATATAAGATCCAGTTTAGATTTTCGGTTTAGATTAAAATAATAATAATAATAATAATAATAATAATAATATAGACTAAAACAAAACGTTTATAAAGTGTTTTTAGGACATTAAAACACTTTATTCAAATGGTTCCCCTGAGCCATTTGCCAAAAAAGAGAAACAGAGAAAAAATGTTTAATTCTAGACTGGGGAGTGCAAGCCATATTGAAAAAAGCTATCCCACTCAGCTGCAGAATAACAGTATACTGTACTGTATGTATGTGTTTTTCAGTAGCACTAGTACTACATTCATGCGATCAAATGTCTATCAACATAGTCTCAGTTCACTGTGGTAGGTGTACAACAAAAAGGAAATGTTGGTGAAAAGAAGTTTTGTGTCTGCGTGTTTGCTGTGAAGAGCCAGTCTATGGTTAAAATGAGGAAACAGTACCCCTACATTCCTCTGTAATCTCTCCATCTACCACACCAGGAATAGTAAAGAAAGAAAAAAGGGGAAAAGAAAGTTTGAAATATAGGAGAGTGGAAGTCAAGTTTTAAAAGGTTAAAGGAATACCATAACTAATGCAAACAAATGTAAAGCTGCAGCAATGGCTTGTAAAAAAAAAAAAATCTGAAAATATGACTCCATATGGCTATTAAGGCATCTTTCATCACTAACATTATCAAAACCCAGAATCTGAATTTGACCTTGACTTTACAAACTTTCTTAAGGGACCAAAATAAAATATGGTGTGGCTTCATCAACAGTTCTGCATCAGTGATTTCCTGTAGAGACCTATGCAAAAGAAAGCCAGCACACTCATCCATCCAAACAAAGCTAGAACTGAGGGCATGAGATGGGGAATATATGGTGTAATTTACGCGTTTCCCTCATGCATGTGAACCGACTGTGCCACTGTAGCACTCGAGAGAGCCTCTGATGAATAAACCATTTGGCTGTGGGCCTCCTGAGATCGGAAACGCTGTCATAGGCCATTAGAGGGACTAACTGCAATGAAAAGCCAGGGTCTGTGCTCCTTTCCATCTCTGCCACACTTCCACCATCACAGCTCTCCTCCTTGCTGAAAAACCATTCTTGTCCCTGCTAGTGGCGACAGTGCAGCCTCACCCATGGTTTGCTGCGTGCCCTTCCATTTAGGTTGGCAGAGTTTAAATCCCATGACCATAAAACGCTGAGGCAGGCTACTGTTAACTGGACAAGGGTGGTGCCTGGGCTTGCCTAACGTTTGGGCACGTACTCTGAATGAGCTGCTTTCTCACAAGCGTATACTCACAAATAAACTATAAGACACAAAGTCATAAACACAAACACGCAGAGCAAATTCCTTTTGGTTGCCAAGCTTTTAAGTCTCTGAATTTTTCTTCTGTTCCAGTGGCTCTGCCAGCTGGGAACTGTACTTCCAGGCATGCAGTAGCAATTAGAATGGATATTAAGTATAGCACGGATTTGACTTCTGATGCTATCCTTATTTTTAACGCTGTCAGCTTTTGTTTTGTATTTTTTCAGATTTTAAAGGCAAAAAGACTGTCTTTTTAACAATCCATTTAGAGAGGTGTCTCTCTCACTTTTTTCTAAGGGAGACTGTGATGAAAATGATATACAAGCCTATAAAAGTTTGAAAGCTTTCTAAAATGCGAAAAAGGCAGAACCACCTCAGAAAACATAAAAATGACATCTCCTCTATGGCGCTTAAAGGGGTTAGCGCAAAGTGTGAGGGATGGAAAAAATCTTCTCAAGACAAAACCTATCAGCTTGTAAAACTCTAAAAAGTCTTTGCTTTGAAAAGGAACTCTGGATTCAAAAGATGGGCGTGTAGAAGGGTTGTAGGTGTGTGTTTTTGCCAGACGAGGACTTGTTTCATTGTCTATGACTGTTGACAAATGTGTGACTTGTGAGCCGTGTACTCGCTGCCAGCCCATGAAGTTGTATAATCAGTGCCAATTGGTGATGCAATCCCTCTATCCAGCCACTCCAGCTGATCTTTCCCTGTAAAAGAACAGCCTCTGGTCTGAGTGGGAAAAGTGATGTCATGCTGGAATTAAAGAGGCACCGCTGACCTTCTGGAAAGGATATAGGTGGGGGTTTAGCATACCACTGGTATTCTGTACTAATGCTGAAAAGCTCTTAAACTCATTTATCAGCAGTGTTATCTGATTCTATGCACAGTAATTGTGTGCTGTGTAAAAGTGTCCTTGGCGGGTAACCCACTGCATTTTAGGTTGTCTGAACAAAGCAGTGGAATGTAATTTCTGGAACTACAGGAAGGATGGAGTAAAAGAAAAGGAGAAAGTGGGAAAAAAAAGAAGTGAGGAGGTGTGGTGTTGTCTTCGGCAGCTCCTGCTGATGATGGAATTTTGGGCTCAAAGGAAAAGTGGTTAGCATTGCTACCGTGCAGTTCAGTGGAAAGAAGAGGAATGGAGGAAGGCCATTAAAGCCCATTCTCTTTCCAGTGCTGCTCATGTCTGTACATGGAGACTGAGCTCTAAGGTCAATAGGGTCTCTGCACCTTTCTGAGGTTGAGTTGCCAGGGGCCAGGAAGCCTAGCTACAGACTCTTCCACAGGTATGTTCCTTTTGGGGGAGGATTAGGAAGGTGGCAGAAGTGCGTCTATAGCTCAGGCCTTTTCCATTAATGCCATGTGAAATCCTGTGGCATATGGCTGCTCCACCCATTCTGAAAATAAACAATGGCACTCCTGTCTTTTCCATTTATCCACTTGTTGAAAAAGAGAACATCAGATGAGTCTATAAATGAAAAAAGGAGACAAGAAGAACAGAGAAAATTTTGGAGAAAAAAGCAGACAGTCACAGAGATAGTGTGAGAGTAAGAATGTGTGTGTGTGTGTGTGTGTGTGAAAGAGAGAGAGAGAGAGATAGACAAAGAGAGTGAGAGAAAGTGCTCTGCCACACCACTGCTCCAGTAAACCTGTGTGTGTTATTGCACGTTTCTAAGTACTAGCTGTTTTTATTGCTGCTGTAGGCTCACAAAAGCCTTCAGGGCTTCAGGGCAAAAGGTGTTTTGGCGAGCTACTGAGCTCTGGAGCTACTCTTCTCCATCCTCTTCTCTAGTCCAATATGAACATCCATCTTTCTGCTGTATCAAATGCATGCTCTGACAGCAATCACAAGTAACAAGATGTTACAAACTCACTCTTTCTGCCTTTCTCTTTTGTTACCTCCTTCTGTCTCTGAGTGAGTGAACACACTCATAGTCGCTCACACACATGCCTATAGTCTCTCCCTCTTAGAAGAGACCAGACTCATTTAACTTGAATGACCTAGTGGGCAGCCAACAGAGAAGAGTAGCCTATTTTTAGGCTGCACAAAGATCAAAAGTGGAACTTATTTCCTCATCCCCATAAAAGCGAGACTTCTTCTTTCTGTCATTTCCATCAGTCTCTCTGGTGGAGAGTTCTCACGTTTCTGTCTTTCTTTTTCCCTGCCATTTTTTTTCTTCCTGAAATGAAAACTGAAGTCATGCTACAGTAACTGAAGGTCTGTGGAGGTGCTTTAAAAACTCCTGTCACACACACACCATAAATGGCAGTGCCAAAGTAAGCTGTCAAAAAGCGGCAAGAAAACAACGCTAATGCATAATGACATCCCCTCACCATTTACCTCAGGTGACCTTAGTGTGAGAGACACACTCAGTAAACCTTGTTCACAAAATACAGCCTTCTCAACAGAGTGTAAAAGAATAAATAAATGAAATCGCAATTCCCCTATATATGTGTGTGCATGTACAGTAGTTAGTCCAGTGTAAAACGAGGAAGGACAGAAGGCCTTGTTTTTCCCTCAGACAGATCCAGAGATCACTTCAAAGTGGATCTTGGCCTGATGGTAAAACAATGAGTTATGGAGCCACCATGCAGCAGCTTTTACAGGAGCCACTGCACCTGACCTGGGCTAGTGTTTGGGAAACGGGCTGTAGCTACTGCTGCTCCATTTACTGCAGGAGGCCTTTGCTGTAATTTTATCTGCTGTGTAGAACTGTGGCATGACTTGGAATTAAAACCTGACAAACAAAATTTACCCTGAATATTAAAGTCTAGACTCATCGTAAATTATTATTATTATATATGTATAGTTTTAACTGTTTTTTTTTTTTTTTTTTTTTACAAGGCAATTATTAGGCAATCAGCATGGTACAAACAGAAAAGCACAGCTCTTCCAGAACTCTCTGTGGGAGAGAATGGAAAACACCACCTCAGCAGTACCAGTGAATATCAGCCACAATGATGGGGGTGAGACACAGTAGCAGAGAGGAAACCATGTTATTTAATAATCAGAGTGGGGAGAAATGGGGAGGGGGGAATAAAACCTACTGGAAACATAGAGAATGATATAACAGAGCTGGCTCACCTCCCAGCACACACTGCAGGGGAAACCTGAGACAAGCAATTCTGCTCCTCAGCTCCTTCTTTCTCAGGAGTGAAGGCGTTTAGTCTGTCATCAAGACTCTTAGAGAGATAGGTGTGTCAGAATACACATGTGTGTATGTATGTGGGAGAGATGGAGTGTGACTACAGAAAGTGTTTTCGGTAAGTTGTGAAGTCAAATCACAGGACAACCAGAAAGGCCACAAAAATACATACAATGCCAAACAGAATATATACCTATACAGAAAGAAAGAAAAAGTTAAATCCCACTCTTCTTGCAGATCTTTAGAAGTTATTTTAACACACCAGGCGTGATTGTATAGAAGGGCAAGGCTTGGCCAGGGACTGATCTTCCTAATAGGCTTTTCATTGTTTAAGGAAACAAGTCTAAAATCTGGGGCTTTCCTTCTCAGAGGTTCTTTCTGAAAGCCTTTATGCTGCAGGTCTAAGTTATTTATGTAGTAAGCTGGGAGCTCTACCACCACACACAGAGTCTGAATACTCTGGAAGACAAGAATAGTTAATGAATGGACAGTGAAAGACATGGCCATCCATTCACTTTCAGCTTGGCAAGAAAGGATGCCTAGAATAACTGTGTATAAAGTTGATCAACTTTGGTTAAATAAATTGTGAATAAATACAATTACTGTATATATTATAAACACTACCTTTGATAACCAAATACAGTGTTTCCTTTACTTGTGGTTTTACAAGAAACAGGAACATTAGGTGAGAATTACAGAAAGAATTATTAGAAAGAATGTCAATTTAATTTATTTATTTACTGGGTTTACTAAACTCATCCTTTAGTAGCCAAATGCTTTTTCTAGGTCTATGGCTTAAATAAACATTGACCTGGTTTTAGTTCTACAGTACTGTACACACTGGAGAGACCGATGTAATATTTCTCTATTATGAGTAAACTATAGAACCAAACTATCCTATATTGTTACATACTATATCCTTAAGACGCGGAATAACTATGAACCAGATATTCCAGGATCAACATTCTTACTGTTACTGTTGTCGACAAGTACTGATTGAATAGTGTTAACATCTTGTAAAACTGCCTTCCTACAGCTGCAAAAACATGGAATAGCCCAGCGGTAATCATCGAACTCAGGAATCATCCAAAGGGAATCCAACTGAGTCAAACTTTGACTATCTTACCACGTTGTCTCCAGTCACTATGAGGGTTAGACACACATGCATGACACCCACACACATACTTGGCTCTGTGACTGAGGAGAGGTTAAGGCTAAGTTGTCCTCTCATCTCATGTTTCACTACCACTCTGTGTCAGATACTGGAAGGAAAATTGTAAGGTAAGGATCATATGAGTTGAAACAAAGCATCACAGTGACTGTGTTCAGACTAAAGTCCAGTCTTCCTACCCTCTCGACAGCCAAGAAGCACTTGTTCCTTGCCAGCATCATATAGCAGAGGTGCACACCCACAAGCATCCTGGAGTTTAAGAGTCCTTTATCCTTGTCCATCTGCACCGGAGGAGTCCCACATGGTTTATGTAATACTGTAAAGCTCTTTATTCTTGGCAGGTTAGAATGATATTTAAAAAAGGAAATGGGGTCATACAGAAGCTGAATCTAAAATTCTGACTTTCTGACTCAGCTCAGAGTCCAACTGATCTGGAATTAGATCTAGGATGGGACTTAACTCACAAAACGCCTCAAGTGGCACATCTTAATATAGCAATAACTTATATGAAATATTTATATATGCGTGTTTGTCATTATAGTGCTTTAATGAGAGGAGCCAAAATTGTACATTTATAGCACACATTTAATGACTCTCTAATATGGCCAGGCCACCTCAGGCTCACATACATCTGGGCCTCTTTATGGGAGCTTTGTCATGGGAATAACTTGCTTGTACCTGCTATATGATGTCCAGCAAGCATTCAAACCCGTTATGTACACAAATTGTTTGAATGTTATGCAGTGAAAATGCTAAATAAGGGATAAAAAAACACAATAGAGTTAACTGTATTATAACAACAATTTTACTCTTAATTCAAACATTTAGAAAACAGAGTTGTTTGCCCGCTGAAGGAGGATGAATTGGTGTGTGGTGAAATGAATATTTGCTAATGTATTTTTTTGCTGGCATATATTTATTTCACCACACAACTATTCATTCTCCTTATGATGAATAAGATATGAAAAAAAATTAAATGAAAAAAATCTCTGAAAACTAATTTGTTGTGCTTTGCCTTTTAAGACATAAGATGTACTTAAAACTTGCTATGTTGTATGTGTATCATGGCACACATCTTGAGGAACACAACATCTACTCTACCTAGGGTAAAAGTAGAGGAAGGTGGAGAAATAAAAGTTCCACTCAGCTTGAATTGGATGACTACCCCTCCCTTACTTACGTCTTTCCTCCCCTTTTTATAACCCCACTCCTCCCTCCTATGGCATTTTGCCCCTCTGACCAGCCATCTCTCTCCCCCTTTCTTTGAACACCTGTTCCATCACTCCACCTGCAGTGCCATAAAAATGGCTCTGTAAACTCATTCTCTCCCTCCTTTCTTCCATCTATCTCTCTCCTCCAGCTGGCACACAGCTGGTGCATTATGAGTCACATCTTTGAGTCCTTGATGTCATTACATCCTTCCCATCCAGCTCCATTTTCACCATTCTAATCTGTTTTTGGTTCCCATAACACACTTATAGCAAAAGCAGGGACAATGGCCATGGCAAAAACCAAAGACGTGGAGACCAAAACCACAGGAAAAAGAGAGGGGAAAGAATTAAGTATTTGAATAAGATTAAAGAAAAGGACGGAAAGACAGACAGAAAGATAAACAATCTGTGAGAGAACAAGGGAATGAAGGAGATGTGAGAGGACATTTGAGAGGGAGGTAAAGAAAGAGAGTAAAATTGGGATGAAGGGGGCCAGGCTAAAGTCGTTCCCACAGAATAACTGGCACTGACATATGAAGCATGCTGCACCATTACTGTGAATTTGTCACCCAAGTCCTAGACAGATGAATCAGCCTGTCTAAGCATCCATTTATGAATGAAAGAATTGTGGGACAACCACAATGGTTTTCCCTCAGCACTCACAGGTTCACGTGCATGCGTTTGTGGTGTCTATATACCTCTGTGCCTGGGTTTCTGAGCTTTTACTTGAATTCTTTCTTTTTTAATCACACATAAGTGTGATCACACCCACCCATCTCTTGACTTATTATGAACCTGAGTGTGTTTGTTAATGGTTGCTTTATAGCCTCTGCCCTAGGTGTGTATTATATAAAATGCTGGCCTGGTGCACATCTACCCCTGTTTTTCCAGATGGCTTGTTTACTCTTCCTTATAAACAGAGGAAGCAGACATGTACAGAATCTCTAAATTTGTTTGACCTCTTGATATGCATCACTAATCTATTAGGCTTTTTGTGTAATATTGAGTCCAGCTTTCTGGAACATAGCTACAGCATCTGTCTAAGTGTATGTGTGTTGTAGATTTGATTTTCTGTTTGTGCCTTTCATGCTGACAACTGAGATATTGATTGACTGGGATTTGGTGTCACATACAAATGGGATTAGCTATGCATCAGGAAATAAAACAAGTCCTCCATTCAACCAACATTTCACATAAATTAGCATGGATCCGTTTTCATTTGGTACTGACACCGAGGCATACAAATGTTTGCATTCCTAATTTTGGACTGAGGGATGCAATAAGAAAACTATGTGGTACGCTTGGGGTAAAGTCTATTAGCTTTTTTTAAGCAAGATTCTCACTGATCGTCTCTGAGATGTCCAATGTACTTAAACACTGGGGAACAGGGAACTTCACAAGCTTGAAGAAGACAAAATTAAACTAACAAAGCATGCTCATTGCTAGTGTGAACTGGCAAACCTAACAATCATCTATGCATGAAAGGTTGGAAAAGATTGGCCTTTCAAGCAGAATAGTAGGGTTGGACACTATACTAGACTGTTCAATCGCATCCACTGAACAGATGAACTGGTTGGCAATTGATAGCTGCACCCTCACCTGCAAGTCTCATATGATTCTCCATTTTCCAACCAGGGCTTGACAACATCCTATGGCAGTATCCACTTCAGCTTCTCGTAACTCCGTCCTTCCCGCCCCAATCCCCCTATGGCAAACATGAACATTTGAACCGGAACCATTTACAGGGGGTCATTGCCCTACAATGACCATTTGATCCATCATTACTCACCCGGACCGGGCAAACATGAATGTTTAAGGGCCAAACATGGATGAATCAGCTACATGTGGAATGCGACAACAGACCCTGACTATCAGCAGCTGGCTTTCTAGCAGAACACTCAGCTTAAATAACATGATTATTACTCAGTCATTGAGGAATTGCTGTACTTGGAAAGGGCAAGATCAACAGTGTTGGCTGAATGACACTAACAGAGATGGTTCCCACAAAGGGAGGACAAGGGAAATGATTGAAATGATTATTTACACAAATGCACCAGCATGCCAAACCCATGCCTATTGAGATCTGTGCAAACAAACCCACACTCATTTCACTATGTACTATTACTTTTTTGGTTTCACTTGCCATCAAAAGGGTGGCAGGTACACACTTTTAAAAGCACACACCCACATTCTTGGATGGCATATGGTGCTGGTTGTGTTGATAACCAAGGAAGACATGCAAAAGCAAATCTTCATGCACACAAGGCTCAGAAAGAAGAAAAAACTTTGGTTTGAAGCTACAAATAAATGTCACTGGTGTGGTACCTTCAATGCCATGCCCTTGTTCCTTCAGTCACAAGAAT
>CM042545.1:10617206-10839706 GCA_023630585.1 Cranoglanis bouderius
AACTTGAACCTTGACCAGCCATACACACAAACCGGCTAACGCACTAAGATCCACACCATCGCTCTGGATGTATACAGAAAGGGTACAAGAGTTCAGCAGGGAGATGTGGATGCCACTGTAACAGCTCCCACACACTGCACACATTCACTGTGAATCCTAAATACTGCCTTAGTCTAGTCCAGTCTCACAGAGACCTTTACATAGACAGACTGTGGAAACACTGCCAACTGTCATCCCTGTGTGTGTGTGTGTGTGTGTGTGTGTGTGTGTGTGTGTGTGTGTGTGTGTAAATGAAAGTGTGTGCTCAGGTACTGGAAGTGACAGACCCCACCACCACCACCCACTCAGACAGTCAGACAGACACACAGACAGATAAACAAACACATAGAGACACAACTCTGACCAATCCAGTGAAGTTCACAGCTCTTACCTGTGTGTGTGTGTGGAGTCCGTGTGTGAGAGCTTCATATCTGCCGTAGCAGTTCCAGAGCTTCGCATTTAGACCCAGGGCTCATGTGAGAAGAGAGAGAGAGAGAGAGAGAGAGAGAGAGGGGGGGGGGGGTGTGGAAGAGAGAGAGAGAGAGAGAGAGAGAGAGAGAGAGAGAGAGAGAGAGAGAGAGGTGTAGAGAGAGGGAGAGAGAGAGGGAGAGAGAAAGAGTGAGAGAGAGAGTGTACTGGAACACTGCAGCCCCCAGCCCCGGCCACTCCAACTCTACAGTCTGAGGATGAAAAGAGAAGTCTTCATTACCAGCTGGAGACCACGCCTCCCCCCTCTCTCCTTCCCTCCCTCCCGCTCTTCCTCCCTCCCTCTCTCCCTCTCTTCCCTCAATCTCCCAGCCAGTAGCACACTCCAGGGCCGGCCCCAGCCAAAAGAGGGCCAACCATCTGCCAAAAAAAACCTCCAAGTACAGTTCACTGCCAGCACAGTGCAGAGTGAGAGAGAAAGAGAGAGAAGGAAGAGAGAGAAAGGAGCTATGACAGATAAAGGAACAAACACACAGGGGAGGGAAAAGTAGAGCAAAGGAAGGTCAGAAACACTTTTAATCATTGTTGCTGAGCTCTTTAATTAAATTGTGCTTTAGAAAGCACCAGATCAAACAGCCTGTTTAGCTTGCTTGGTGACATGAATCAGATGTTTCTCTCTCTCTCTCTCTCTCTCTCTCTGTGTGTGTGTGTGTGTGTGTGTGTGTGTGTGTGTGTGTGTGTGTGTGTGATGTGTCAGTATGCCCTCTGTGTGCATTTACAGCAGAAATATAATTGGCTACCTTACTCATCACCCACATCTGCCTTACTCTACTACCACACACTATCTGATCATTCCTTCCTTGCTCACTTTCTCTTTCTCTCACCCCTGCCAAAGTGAGTGTTGTCCCCTTCGGAGGAGAAAATTGCTCTTTAAGGAGAACTGCATACTGCCTGTAATTATGAGTGGGGTTGTGCACGGAGAAAGACTTGGAGCCCTACCCCCAACGCCACCACATATATATACACACACGTACACACACACACACACACACACACACACACACATACACTCTCTCCCTCTCTCTCTATCCAGCTCAGGCCAAGCCAAACCAGGGCACACAAACTGTCACGAAGAGACAGTTGAGACTTTAATCTTTTTTTTTTTTCAGAGGCCATATTTATTCAGGCTGTCTGAAGCATGGGAGAAATGATGTGTTTCCTGAAAAGATACAATTATGGAGCACACACCGCAATGGAAAATGAATGCATTATGACAACAACAACAACACAAAAAATCTGCTTAGTAGCAAAAAGTTTCCTTATTTCATTTTCCTTACTGCACATAAAAATTGCACATGCACCTTTGTTGAAATGCTCTGAAGCTCATTACCTGCCTGTTTTAAAGCTACAGTCAAATCTTTGTGATTGAGCTTCATACACGTTGCTCTCATGGTATGTAAATGAGGGCTAAAATTAAATCACAACAAGGAGCACGGCCTCACCCAAGTACTGATCTCTTTTTATTCTCCCCAAACACACCCCATGATGTGTGTTTGCATAACCCCAAACAATTAACTACTGTACAGAGAAGACAATTTACTGTCGTACAGCCAGAGAAAATGACTAGGAGTATGAAATGCAAGGCAGTAAATGCTTCACTACAAAGACTTTTAAAGGAGCCACATGAAATTGTAAGTAAATTATTTATATTTTGTTATTGGAATTCTATATGTAGTGTTTGTACCAGAAAATAATAATAATTTTTCAAATAAAAAAATAAAAAAATAAAAGGTATACAATAGCTGACTAAAGTCATATGCTGCAGAGTGTATTTCTAAAAATGGATTTATAAACACCTCATAATTACTTAATCCCAAATAAAGTAAACACAATATCACATATACAATTGTGATACTGCATACGGTGTAAGTAGGCAGTAAATCACAAACCGATTAGGTGGACACAGATGTCGAGTTGGCCTTCGAACCTTAGCTGTTCCACATACACTGGTTGGGAAATGTGCTATGTTGCTGATAACCTGAATATGTTCACTGAGTAATGTATTAATTGGGAAATAAGAGAATGCATCCAAATGATTGTTAGGAAACAAACATGACTTGAACTACTTTGTCAAGGCAGAAATTGATAGGAAACTGAGAAAGTGAAAGGATGAAGAGGAGATAAGGATGAGAGAAGAAGTATGTATGGCTTGTTGCAAATGAGCAAATATAGCAAATATAAAGAGCATTATGGTTCAGTGGAGGCCCATGCACCAGCTCATTAACACCTCCTCACAGACACACAGTCTTCTCAACGGCATAATGGTGTCAAATTAACACAGCACCACAAAAATAGCATTTACAGTTCCAGACTGTCATCATCATCAGCCTCCATTCCACATGTGGAGAAAGGAAAGACACACGCCTGGACTTAGGAAGAAAGAAAGAAAGAAAGGAGAAAAGAATCCTTTAATCGCTGCCCTCTTTATTGTTTAAGGACGATAATCTCCTCAAGCCCGAGAAAAACACGCCATCTTATATGCGGTCTCATGATTCGAATCCCACAGTCATCCTCAAGCTCCAGGGGTGTAATTTCACTTTGCTGTGATAACATAGCTGATAAATACATCCAAAACAGTGAGTGGAGAAAGAGCTTGAAGAAAACAGTGTGATAATATGAGGCTGTAACTGAAAGCTCATGGACAAAGGCAGGGAAAGTATTTTACAGTGCTGAGATTCCAGGGTGATACCTATTTCAACCACTAGGGGATCTAATGATCTGTCTGAGCATTTCAGAATCTTGAGAAAAAGAAAATGAAATAGTTGGCCAATGTGCTGAAGCATCAGGTGGGATTCAACAAACTTCAAAGGAAATTCTGAAACTGGTCACAATAATAAACAAAATGCTTTAACAAATGTTTTAGTTTCTATTTTATCTGCCTTACCAATAAACATTCAAACACTTTAAAACGTCTTGCCATCATCCACAAATGAAGTCTATTATGAATGGAACGTGAGTTTTCTCTGTTTCTCTAAAAATACACTTGCATGACACTGTGTCTTACTGCATCTAACTGTACATATAGATTTCAGACATTTTCTTGATTACAGATTAAAAGAGCCTCTGATTAGACAGACAACATTATATATCAGATTTATAGTATCAGGACCCACCGGAGAAGACCCCAGGGTTTCTAGAAATACACAGTAAAGATCAGATTGAAAAATTATCCTGCTGAAAGAGGCCACTGCCGTTAGGGAATACAGTTGCCATGTAGGGGTGGTATGTGTCAAAGTAACATCCACATGAATGTCAGGACCCAAGGTTTCCAGCAGAACATTGCCTCCACCGACTTGCTTTCTTCCCATAGTGCCTCCTGGTGCCATCTCTTCCCCAGGTAAGCGACGCACACTCACCCGGCCATCCACATGATGTAAAAGAAAATGTGAATCATCAGACCAGGCCACTGTCTTCCGTTGCCCATCGTAGGTATTTTGTAGGTCAGCATGGGCACTCTGACCGGTCTGCAGCTACGCAGCCCCATACACAGCAAGCTGCGATGCACTGAGTGTTCCGACACCTTTCTATCATAGCCAGCATTAACATTTTCAACAGTTTATGTTACAGTAGCTCTTCTGTGGGCGCCCATGACCCTGTTGCTGGTTCACTGGTTGTCCTCCCTTGGACTTCGTTTGGTAGGTACTAACCACTGCATACCAGGAACACCCCACAAGACCTAGCATTTTGGAGATGCTCTGACCATATAGTCATGAGTCGCTGAGATCCTTACACTTCCCCATTTTACCTGCTTCTAACACATCAACTTTGAAAACTGACTGTTCACTTGCTGCCAAATATATCCCATCCCTTGACAGGTGCCATTGTAACAAGATAACCAATGTTGTTCACGTCACCTCTCAGTGGTTTTAATGTTATGGCTGATCGGTGTATACATGAAGAATAGCTAGTTAAACCTGCACTGCTTTGTGCATATTTTGTTAGTGTCTGATCTTATCCTTTAATGGTCACATGGCAAACAATACCATCTAAAGCAATGTAAATCTAAAGCAAATTTCCAGCATTTATTCCACTTCATTAATAATCACACAACTAAAAAAAACATTTATTAAGTTGTTTGAATCTGAAAGTTGCTACAGCCATCTGTGTCCAGCAGTGTGAAAAAGCATGGTCAACTTTCCTATATGTTAATCAGAATGACACCACCCAATTGTGGACCTTTGTTGTGGACCACATAATGAATACATTATTTGGACTGAACAGGTAATGTGTTCTAAACAAATACAAATACAGATACGAATAGGAGGTGCACTACAGTTTTGTTTTTTAGAAAGTTTTCCAGAAAGCTTCACGTTGAAACTAGGTGTGTGCATCATGACTGGGATACCGCGGATGAAACAAACAAAAAAATGCACAAAAGGCTTTTACTTTCATGTGAAGCTTGTGGGTTGCCAGGTTTTGGCAAAATTCCCATCCCAACTACAACACAAAAAACACACAAATAACTGAAACTAGCACAAAAGGTTAGCAGTGGACAAATGAAACAAGTTAACAGTGGTGCACATTATGCACAGCAGATTTCTGCTGGGCTCTCCAAAAAAATATTCATTTAACTAATAAAATACACTATATGGCCAAAATTATGTGGACACCTGACCATCACACCCATATGTGGATCTTCCCTAAACCTTTTCCCCTATGTTGAAAGCACACAATTGTATAGAATGTCTTTGTACAGTATGCTGTAGCATTAAAATTTCCCTTCACTGGAACTAAGGGGCCCAAATATGTTCCAGCATGAAAAAAAAGAATGTCCTGCACAGAGGCCTGACCTCAACCCCACTGAACACCTTTGGGATGAATTGGAGCGCTAACTGTGCCCCAGGTCTCCTCACTCAAATTCAGTGCCTGACCTCATTAATGCACTTGTTGCTGAATGAACCCAAATCCCCACAGCCACGCTCCAAAATCTAGTGGAAAGCCTCCCCAGAACAATGGAGGTTATAACAGCAAAGGGGAAGAAAATCTGGAATGGGATGTTCAACAAGCAAATATGAGTGTGATGGTCAGGTGTCCACAAACGCTTGGCCAAATAGTGTTTATTAATTTGTCCACTGGACATCTTGTTGAGGAGATGAATAAAGTTATGTTCTGCAAATTGCTATTTGTTTTTATAATTTGTAAATGGAAAATGACATAGTGGCAGAGTCCACAATAAAATGAAAAAACAAAAACAACAACAACAAACAAACAAACAAACAAAAAAACATTGCCAGGATAGACCACACCACTTCCAGTTTAAATCTAAACATGAATATAGAGATAAATATTTGGAGCACAGATACACAGATAGTTGCATTGTGTTACTAATATATACAGTACAGAATAGGGGACTTTACACTCTGCTCCAAGATATGTGGCATTGCCCAAGCTGCAATTTGAAAAAAGATTAGGTGGTTGTCTTCAGGTAGATGCAAGTAAGATTTAGATGCAAGTAAACTGGGTAAATGGCAAAGACAAAAGTAAATAAGTGAAATAAGTTATTTACACATAGACTGGCCCACGGTTTTACATGATCTAGCTGAATGGAGCGTTGTAGCCACAGGATAGTGTCACCTGCCAAACATGTCATCCATGCCATAAACGGTGGTGTAGGAGATTATCTGTCATAATGGGCTTCATTGCACAGATTACTCAGAGGCCATTCAGCCAGGAGCCACCTGTGCCGGTAGGAGAATATCACATGCTCTCCATGGCATTTACTGCGGCCCATTGGCTAGGTTTAGCTGGCTGTCACCAGGGAAACAACTGCCAGTGGCCTGTGTGTGTGTGCTGAGTGGGTCAGGCTGTTCCGGGCCATGTTGATGCTGGCAGTGTGTATGTATATGTGTGTAGAGTCATAAAATAAATCCACACCAAATTAAAGATGTTGGCACAGTGGGGCAAATATATGACACATCAACAGCATGGGGTGACAAATAAAACCTGTAGGGCACAAATTTCCCAAGTTTTATCTGACATCCAGGTCAGGTCTTAGGTTTGAAATGTGTATGTGTGTGTGAAAGAGTGAGTGTGTGAATGAGCATGTTTGAATTTGTGGAAATGACTGTGTACGTAGTTAAGGGTGCATTTTATAGCACAAGGTTTGTACAGAGTCTGGGCACCAGTAAACTTATGGGGGAAGAGGAAAGAAAGAACTGGAGCGAGAGGAAAATAGAGAGAAAGAGACATAAACTAGACCAACCACATCCCTATTATTGTTACTGTTTTGGGTATATTTCAGAATTTAACTTAGAGCTATGCTTGTTTGGGCAATACATCAAAACCTTCCCCAATACAGCAAAACTACCTGAATTGATCATTGATAAAATTGATCGATCGAGTTGGGCAGACAGATAGACAACATACAGAAGAAAAGACCCATGAGAACTCAGAAACGTGTCCACATTATTACCCCTTAAAGAACCTTTCAACAAATGCAAATTGTTTCAATCATCATTGAAAAATTAATTTATAAAATTATTTTTGATTGCTCTCAGACGTCTGAAACTGCCTTTGGCCAAATATGAGATTCTGACACATTTGAAATCCTTTTGTAATCCATTGCCATGGGGGAAATCAAAGAACTTTCAACACAAAAGAGACTGATGGTTGTTGACCTGCCCAAATCAGTTCATGGATTAAAAAAATTACAAAGGCAGTTAAAATAGCATTAAGCACAATCAGCGCTTTACAAAAAAGGTTTTTTTAAAAAAAACCTCCACACAGTGAGGCAAATGTGGGAGACAAAGGCGAACCCAAAGATCATAGTTTGCAGTGTTTACAGTACATACAGTACACTAATCTAATCTATAAAAGAGCTATATAGTGGAAGGTCCAAGATTGCTCTATGAGTGTCTCCAACCTTGTTAGACATTACAGGAAGAGGCTCAGTGCTGCTATTCTTTCCAGGGCAGGCATCATAAAATATTAATTGTGGAGGTGTTGATAATAAAAACATTTTTTTTTTTTTTTTTTTTTTTTTTTACAGAAATAAACACCCTAATTGTTTATTAAAGTTAAATTAAACATTAAATTGTCAACATAAATGTATTTTTTGTTAATAATTATACAGTTGAGTGTATCAGGCCTTGCCTTTTGTTCAAGAATCCCAACTTTTATGTCCAGTGTTAACTGGAGTGGCCCATAGCACCATGGTGTGCCATTTGAGTGCACTGCGGGGCTGTGTGGCTGCTATTCCTCACTGTAACCAGGGCAAATACTAGCCGGGAGGCCTGTTGTAGACATAGCATCAGGGCGATGTTTATTCTCTCAGCAGTGATGGTCTTCAGTGAGGACATTCCCAGGTTCAGAGCGGCACAGAGAAGAGAAAAGAGCACATCCACAGAGAATCCCCATTAATGAATACTTTCAGTAATTTAAAGACACTGACTGGAGCACAACTCCAGCACACACCAATACACACGCCTCACTGGCTGGAATGATACCTTTCCTAGGTAGACTGAACACATCAGGATTCACACTGTACAGCAATTACTTTCTTGTCCTTCTCTACACTGTGATTGTACCTTCAACGTTAGACTCCAGCACTATCATTTTACATAATCGTTAGATTAGACTATACAAACAAGTGAGAGAGAGACAGACAGAGTGAGATCGAGCGGGGTGGGTGGGGGGGGGGGAGACAGGAGAAGCAATGCAAACATTATCCTTCTCAAAGAGCCT
Organism: Cranoglanis bouderius; assembly: GCA_023630585.1. NCBI lineage: Eukaryota > Metazoa > Chordata > Actinopteri > Siluriformes > Cranoglanididae > Cranoglanis > Cranoglanis bouderius. The sequence goes on from CM042545.1 coordinate 10,625,415, forward strand.
ATTCATGGGCATCCTCACATTAGAGCAACCTGCATTCTTCTGTTATTTACTGCAGCCCAAGGGTACACCAAGAGACAGCAAGCAAAAGAGAGACAGGCAGATGGGGGGAGTGGTTGGAGGGGGATTTAAAGCCACTCAACTGTGTCAGTACTCTGATTAGTCTTAAGGTGAACAGTTTCAGAGCTTCAAGAGAACTGGACTCATTTCTGTTTAATCTCAATTCACTTTTGTAGTGCCAATATTGGCCCAGCTCACTGAAACAGGAACAGTGGTGAAATTGTGAGATATTACTAGAGCTCCTTGCCAAGGCTCTCATTTCTCAGGGTGGAAAAAAGCATTAAATATATAGAATCTCAAGAGACATACTAGTTTGAATTGCAGCTGTTACAGATGTCAGTCTCAAAGCACCTGGATATAATGCAAATTTGAATGAACTCTGATGTCTAATTAACAGTCTGACGACCATCTGAATGTTTCCATCCACATTTTAATACACATGATTAATGTTAAATGTCAAACTTTAATTTGAAAGTAAGATACATTTGAAATGGCTTTTTGTAGAGGAAGTGAAGCAAGGTGACTACTGCCCTATGTTCTGAATGACCTGATCTCCTCCCTGAGTTCCTCCAGGCCAAAGGAAAGTGTACTGTAATCTAAACCTGGAGTCAGTGGTAACATCTTCTTACTGGAGAGCTTAGAGGAGTAGGAGGAAGCCGTTTAGCAGGTTGCAGAGTATTTTTAACTTTTTGCAGCTGCTACACTGCGGCATGTGGTACGCTCCTGATGCGTGTGGCCTTACCATACAGAGAAAAAAAAGATGGAGTCAAAAAGAAGATGAGGGAGTGGAGCAGAGATTATACCAGTAATCCTGCTTTTGACTTGATGTAATAATTACAGATATAGGAGCTGATATAACATCATGTACAAACAAGCCTAATGCACACAAACTCACACATATGCACACACAGAAACCCAGACACATGCCAACTTGTACAGTCTTTCCATTAAAAAATATAAGAAGTGGGAGGGATGATCTACAACACTGGTGGTTATGTGTATACAGTGCTCTCAGTTGGGGGGAGGGAGATCTGATGATGTTCTGTGTGCTGTTTTCACTATTCCCTCGAAAGTCTCAAGCTCACAGACTTTGGAACTCCCATACCTAATGACTGAGCAATGCATCTTCTCAGGATGGGGCTGTGGGGGAAAAAAGACACTGCCGAACTTTTTTGGCTATGGAGGTTGTGTTGAGGGTTCCCTGAAACGTGCACACCAAGGGGCTTGGGGCTCTTATGTGTTTGGCAGTGGGGCTGTTTATGTGCAGTGGAGCATGATTATCATGTTCTTCGTAAAGTCATCAATCATCTCTTGATTTGTCAACATCAATATACAGACTGCATTCGACAAGTTGTTCTACATCCTCTATACTGATGGCATAGTTACTGATGAAAAACATCACTGTTGTGTTTCATGAGAAGTAAAAAAGTAAATTAGCAGTGGCTTTCAGACCGCGCAAACTGAAGTTAAGATTTATTATAAATCACAAAACCTAATGTTAGTGTTATAGGATATATCTCAACTGCAAGAATGTGATTGATAGCTAGATATCAATTATCAGATTCTGAGTTTATTCAATAGTGTTACTACAGTGTCAAGTAGCCTGTGAGCAATTAAACAAATGTACTGACAAAGTAAATGAGAAATGCTACATTTTATCTGGAAGTTGCATTTGAGCATTTGAATGTGTGGCCATTACTGAATATGGTCGTAATGGTCTGTGTTGGTAGGTGTAGAGATGGTAAGAGACTATCATAATCTGCACGTTTTGCATTGCTACACAGGAGAGACATATATACTGACTGCATAGCATGACAGCATGCATTCTCATAGTTTGGTTTGGTGCAATTTAAGTAGAATGATTGTGGAAAAAATCTCACAGTATGCACCATGTACATACTTGCCAAGATGAACACAACATACAAACCATATGCTAGACTAAGTGAACTCAGACACATTCTTTCTTTCAACTTCATACGGTATGTGCACGGGCTCATGAACACACACCCACACACTGTCTTCAGTGGATCTGTGTGTGGGTATGCGGTAACAATGGTCCGTGGCTTAGTGAAGGCAACTCTGTCCGAGACTTCCACATAAACCTTTAATATAAGACCTTTTAAAATGCAGTAGGCCATCAGAAGTCAGTGCACCCTGTAATTGACCTTAAAATACTTTCTGAAGAGGTCGGAGGCAATGTCATTGGCCAAAGGCCCAAGTGGTGGCTACACTGTTGGAGCCCATAGGAGCCTGGGAAGGCTTCACGGTGTATATTTAGTGTCCCGTCCTTTGATTGGGGACAAGAGACACACAGATAATGCCAGTCTGCATGTAAAACCACGTGCATCCGCCCTGAGGTGCCCCCATCTGTGGTACACTCTCCTCTCCCACGGCCATGGCAAGACAGAACAGGTCATAGCTGTATCGCAGACAGAAAGCAGGCAGGAAGTTCTGCCTCTGAATCAGACCTGCAACAGTCCTGTACTGGAGCTTATCTGGGTTTAATGAAGCCATTGTCTTTCCTTATGTAGATACTCTGGTAGTCTAAAAAATGTTTCACTCACAAAATAAAAGCTGATACTGTACGCTGTTATTCACAATGAAATCACTTTACTGCCTTTGCTCAAGGTCATTTGGTCATTTGTCTTCATGTGTATTTTTCCATTCCTGCAGAAAGTCATTTATCTTCACAGGCACAAGAAGAGAGGATCTCAGTCCACTTTCTCTGCTACATGTACGAACAGGACACCCTTCCACTTCATATCCACAAGGGATACAGAAATTTCCATTTCAAATCATGATCATGATCCATGCCCCAAATTCCTCATCTGCCCCTCAGTAACACCTCTGTGATTTATGCTTGTTTGTCATGAGAAGTAATGGGTTGAAATATATCATGACTGCTGTGTGCTCAGATGCCTGTTATGGAAAAATATAAATAAGTGTCTTATTGGTGTAGTTGTCTGGTGTAGGTGTAGACTTTTTATGAATATCAACAGATCTAAATTGCACTATGCTGTGTGGTTAGTTTGTGTTATAATTTGTAAATTGCCTATTAATTACATAAGACTAACATCACCACACTCTCACCCTCAATCAATAAAAAATGCAGTCCCTGCCAAGCATGTGTGCCGCTTCAGTGAAGATTCACTACTAACTGCGGCATTCATATCACTGCTAAATATACTTTGTGGATGAAGTTAGGAAGACCAATAAAATTGTTTAAGACACAAATGTAAAAACTCCGGGTTTGTGCAATGAATTGTTTCTACTAGATTGGCTTTTAGCTCCATAATATCCTATAATTCAGTACAGACCTACTGATGCACTTAAAATCTTTGCAATCAATGCATTGCCTCTGTTTTCTGTCTTGTTTATTATAAGGCCTTTGATTCAAGGACAGATTCATAGGATAAGGGAACAGTTCATAGACAGAGAATGCTGAACTAAGGAGATAAAGCTTTCTAGAACACTGTGGAATCTGCCAAATGTTGTTGGTGCTGTGGATATGAGCCATGCTAAATGACAACAATCAAATATTTTGTTAGTTTATCTTTTTGATCTTTCAGTAAGAGACAGAATAATTCAGAATTTTAGAGCTCTCTGACGCAGGGTTCTGTGCTGCTGTTGCCAAAGTGACAGATATGACAGATCAGCAGATCCTTGCCCATCTGGGACAAGTGTGGCTGTCAGCCCAAGCACAGAGGACACCGAGTTCAATTGTGTAATTTAGTTCAGATGAGGTAAAGCAATATTCTCGCATTAATACAAGCCATATTCCTACAAAAATTAGCCTGCTTTCTTTTGATTTTCTCTCTCCTTTATGTGAGTCGACCCCCCACCCTTCACCATCTTATATGTCTAAAGACTTTTTTGGCACAGGATCAAAGACAGAAAGAAACTGTAAGACCGAGAGAGAACGTGAGATAGAAGAGAAATAAACACTTGACAGAACACCCCATATTCTCTCATTACATTACCAAGATCAAGAAATCTGAGAGTGTGATGTCTTGGTCATGAACTTTTGTGGTAAGCATTGTTCTTAAACCCTGTTCAGTTATTACTTTTTATATGATAAAATGGATAGCATGGCACAATGTTCTGTGTGCTTGACATTGCAAAAAATGTTAGCACATGGAACATGATCCAGCCTAATTTTTAGACTTCCTAATCAAGAAACCACCAGGGACCTACACAGAGATCCACTACAAACCAGCGATACACTACACAGTCATGTAACCATAGTGAACAACAGTGAAGAGAATTGAATGCTTTGCTTCAGATTTATTGTTAGAGCAGAATTAACAGTTTTATGTTCATCTGTCTTCAGTTAATGTCATAACTGTTCTCATAGTGTTAGGTATAGTGTTTAATGGCATAAAAGTTTATGAATTATGATGATGCTAGCTTAGTGTTTTTCAACTATGAATTCTGCTAATTATCTTTGTGTTTTCTGTCTGAGCTCTCCACATCCCCTCAGCTAATCACTCCAACCATCATTTCCAATCGCTTCCTCTTCAATGGAAGAAGTGTGCCGCCTCTCTGGCTCTCCAACAGCAGGCCACATTAACGGTTGCGGGCAGCACTGCTGATCACAGTGTGTTTTTCAATCTTTTCCAGCACTGCAGGGTTTCAGAATCACTAATGGAGAGCTAACAGGCCTATGTCGCCCTCTTCCCGCTCAGTCAGCACAGTTTTGGGCCAGAACTCGGGTTGTCCCGCTCTCTGGCCGTGATAAATGAATAATAATAAGACACAATTTTCGCTGGTTCTCCATCAGCTCCATTTTTTCATGTGCTTTTTCTGGAACCTTCCCCTTTATTCGCTGACCACATAGCAGCACAGTGATGTCACATTTGGGCTATGCTACTGGCTGAAAGCTCTCATCCACCACTCGAGTGGGGCAAAATGCACCCCAGTGTACTTTTCTTTTAAGAGGGAACATGAAATTAGTGGTGAATCATCTCTGCCGACCATGTTATTATATCATTTTTTTCACCATGATGATTTCGATTTATCAAAATTTCCAGGAAATCAAACCCAAGCCTAGAATAAGTGGCTCCACATCTTAAGGCTAGCTATCTAACCAACTAACCTTAATTGGGGGCCATTTCTCTGCCTCTCTTGTAGCAAAGCTTTAAGTTTCCAAATATTTGTCCCAAACTACACAAATAAATGCTTCCATATTTTGGTTTATTTGTCAGACCTATCAAGTATTCAACCATATTTAAATCCAGAAGTGACTATAATCACTGCATCATGTAAAAGAAAAAAAGATTATAAATTAGTTACTCCACCAGTATTTTTGATTTATATTTGTGTATAGAGCACAGCTAGAAAGCCTAGATGTCAAAGGCGTTACTATATTATTCAGTTCAGGTTAGCCATGACAGTTCACACATCTCATGCTGTGAAATCCTGTACACATGGACAACTAGAGATATTATACTAGAAAGGCATTTTTATGACTATAATATTTATTAGGTAGTAACTGACAACAAAATATTGACACTACAATACGTTATCCATGGTGTAGGTAACAGATTAATAGTGGGGGATTCTTATGTATCTTCAAGAGGATTTACACTAGCCAATAAAAAATCTGTAGAAAACTGTAGACAAAAGATAAACTAATAGACAATGTAAAGCTAGTATTTCATCTTGTAATGGATTTTTAATGCTTATAATGTGCGTATGACAATATTATACATGTATTGCACTAGCTGTTTTGACATTCAAGCACATACAGTCCTTCTCTTTAGTGTTTCTTTCAAAACCCCCAGAGCACTTGTACCCACACTGCCTGGGCTTGAATGCCTAAAGGAGTGCTTTCTGATTTAACAGCAACATGACTGACAGGAAAATAGAGATATCTCCTTGTACAGATTAGCTGCATGTTGGTGATCCACATCTCCTGAGTCTGGGGTGCCACAGAGACTAGAGTTTTTCCACTGAGCAGACATTTTATTGACAGCTGCCAGAATTTGAGAACTCTGCAAAATAATTCAATAGGTTTTCTCATTAAAAATTTTTTAAAAAAAAAATCATAGAGCCAGCTTTAAACTAACTGATCTGCCCTACTATAGAACAGGCACATAAACCAAGAGGCTGCATATTTCGGCGAACTGAAGATTTGATCTTCTGCCTGAGACACCACATGCAGTCCATGCAGATGGGCTTTGAGGAGTCTGCTGTCACGTTACTGTTACAGCCGCACATTTCTATACATACATGCCAGCAGGAAAAGTGTCAGAGTCCACATGAATGGCAGGCCAAGTGAGCTGTCTATGATGAGCCAGGAGGGAAGAAAAGAAACAAGCAGTGTTAATTCTGTACTGTCAAAACAAAAGGGTTAGCAAGAGGATCACCATAACAACCACTCTGGTCCATATGTAGACTACAGGAAATCCCAAATCATCTGCACATTCTCCTCCACCGGCTCTCTGAAGACCTCTCTGACCCTGACCTGTGAAGGCAGCAAGAGGTGACAGCTTGAAGAGCCGTTAGCCAGGCGTAGAGTGTGGTAGTGAATCAGGGGAAGATGATGGGGGAAGGTTTGTACTGATTGAAAAGTTTTTTTTTTAAAGGAGATTTGGAAGGGGTGTGTAAACAGTATATTCATGACAAATTTAACCAAGCCACAATTTGTCCATTAAACACAGATTTTAGTATTTTGTTCTTCATGCAGTTAAATGCCCTATTGATGTCTCGTTATCCCTATATGTATGGACGATGAGCCCCACGTTTGGGTGGCTGTATCCAGCTCAGTTCTAGCCTGGCGGAATGTGACCCTGGATTGCTGAGCGCATCTGAGATTTATAGAGGTGCTGCAGGCCTTGCATGTGGCAAGCAGATGGTGGCATCAAGCTCTTCTTCTCTTTCTTCTTCTTGGTTGTTTTCTCTTTCTCTCATTGTTCTTTTGCATATCACTGCTGATTTTGCAAAGCCACCACCCCAATAAAAACACACGTCACTCATGCTCAGCACAAACCCGCACACGTTTCGGGCCCAATCCAACTCATCACTCAAACTTTTCATTGTTAACCTCCGACTCCCATCAGCACTCTCATCTGTGAACCCTTGAAACGGTCGGTGTCCTGTCCTGTCCGTTCACTGCACACTCCAAACAAACAAGCACATGCACACACTGAATAACCTTCCAGTCAACCACTCAACACTTTCCTGAAGCCATCAAAATGTGTCCAAGATCCCATGCATTTTGGTTCAGAATCAGTCTCCTGCTCCAACATTAATCCTGATCATGTTTGACATTGGCTAAATGAGACAAATTGCAACAGTATCTCTGCAGGTATATGCAGATCAGAGGTCACTTCCTCGCTTTTCAAGTTGCTTCTTCATCTATACTTTGAGGTCTGGATCTACGCTCCTGAGTGCCACAGTCAAACACACATATACACACACACACACATACGCACACGTGCACACGCGCACGCACACGCACACACACACACACACACACACACAGGCCCAGAGTTCATGGACTCAAATTTTGCACTGCTCACATTTAATCAGACATGCTGAGAGAGGAGAGGCAGAAGCGCAGTCACACACAGTCATCTTACACAAAAGCACATCCTTATATGTGCATACATATGTCTACACACATTGTTCAAATTATGGAGCAGCCAAGGGTAGCTCTGGTCCCCCAGATGAAACTTGGCCAGCCGTGACAGTAATAAAAGGTGAAATGTAGGTTGTAAACGTGATAATTAAAAATACATTCTTGATATATACTTGATATAAAAATGTAAATTAAATTTAAACTCCAACAACCCCGTCTATCTCAACTGTCTTTGTTGTCATTTCTCTAATAAGGCATAGGAGTCACTGCTCTTTATGTTGAATGTAAGATAAAGATTAGATCTCATGGGTTTTATTAGCCGTATATAGAATCTATATTTCAATCTGGCTGTAACAAAATGTCAACGTGGAGACAATCACATGCCAGGCTCACCACCGGATGAAAACAAACCACTTAAAAATAAGTAATACCAATCTACACATAATTTCATGAGAGGCCAAACAATGTCAGGTTGCACTCATGTTCAGCATCAGACATTTTAGAGTGCACGGATGTGAAAGAGCTTCTACTGATTACAACAACCCACCACCCCACCTGCCCCTATCCCCGAGTCCGAGTGTAACTCAAGCACACCAAATACAGTAAATACAGATACTCCTGCAAAAAGAAGAACAAATGCTATTTGTCTAAGCCAGCTCTTTTATCTTTCCACAATGAATAAGTTTCCTCATGCTCTCTTCTACCTACTCCTTTTGAAGGTCTGAACAGCTGGACTGAGCTAGAGTACAAACTACAAACGTCTTGTCTTTCAATCAAACCAAAATAATGAAGCATCAGCAGGGGGATAGTACACAATGTGATCTACAGCTACACCTGAGAGGTCATGGACTTATCCAGGCAATAAACTGACATGCACACACACATCCCCATCAAACAGCATCAGCTGCATGTCCTGTTTCCTCTCCATAATCACTAATTTCCATCATTCTCAGTGTCTGAGAATGCAAGTCAAAGTTTACGTGTATGTGTGTGTGGGTGGGTGACACACTTGGTGAGTTGCCAGTGAGACTCACCCCTGGTTGATGCAGTGTTCATCTGGTCTTACAAGCTGCAGGAATACAACCGGGCCCAGAGCTCAGGGGAGTTTACAGAGAGCACAGCAGTGTTGTTCAGCATCACTTTCACTGCACAATGACAGCTCTATTTCCAAACACAGCTCTTTAACTAGTGAGTACTATTCAGCTGGCTGCTGACCATGGCTTGTTGGGAGAAAATGATACTATTTTGCCAATTTTAACAGAGGATTTGTACTGGAGTACTGGAACAGATAGTCCTAAAGCAAATAAAAGTAAATAAGACTTAATAATTGATTGCATATCCTTTACTTGCAATAACTGCATCAAGCTGTCAACCCAATGACATCACCAAACTGTTGCATTCTTCTTTCGTGATGCTTTTTCAGGCTTGTACGGTACTGCAGCTTCTTTCAGTTGTTGTTTGTTTTGGGGGGTTTCTCCCTTCATTCTCCTCTTCAGGAGGTGAAATCCATGGTCAATTGGGTTAAGGTCTGGTGACTTACTGGGCCAGTCTAAAACCTTCTACTTTTTTCTCCTGATGAAGTCCTTTTTTGAGTTGGCAGTGTGTTTTGGGCCATTGTCTTGCTTCGTGTTGATTATATTCTACTGTAATCCACCTGCAACAGTACATGCATCCTGCATAGTTACACTAAAGTTGCATGTTTATGTGTAACAGAGATGCTTAATATAAAGTAGGACAGAAGGATGTCTACATAACCCACTGATGAAAGACTGATGAACAGCCTCAGAGCTGCAGCTGTTTAGCAGGAGACACACAGTGATTTACTCCTTGGTCATCTGGCTGAGAACTGAACATTGGGCTCAGAGTTGCAGTGACTAGACACTGTTAGCTCAGATACAAGAGAAGCCTGATTGACTGGCATTCTGGGGTTTCTGAGGGAAAAACTGAGGGATGGTTTGGGACATAATGCTTAATGTTAAAGCTCTTTTAAATAATGGAACTAGCCAAGTGGAAGCAGTGAAATTGTGTATATGTGTGCTGTAACATCAGAGAGATTGACAATCTGTCCCTGTTGTGCTTTTCTGGTTTGCTCTCCCTGTCTTTCTCACACATGCACACACATATACAGCTGTGTTTGTGCCACTTGTATGAGTGCGTGCGTGAGTGTGTCTGAGGCCTGGTTTTTGTGGTATCCCAATGCCGTTCCACATTCTCTCGACTCTGCCACATGATCTCAGCAGGAAGGCGTCTAATTCGGGTGAGAGCGGAGGATAGAGTCTGGAGCCAGTCAACTGTAGCAGTCTTTTCTTTCTCTCTCTCTCTCTCTCTCTCTCTCTCTCTCACTCACTTCTCCCCACTGTGCAGGGCGAGGCTCATTTTACTGCCATCATAAGAAGCACACTATTGATATAGGAGGTAGGCTGGACAGTTCCCCAGGCAACAACTTTAAACACATAAAGTCAAGTGCCTAGAGAGTGAGCGGAGAGCCCAGTAGTAGTCCCTCCTTCCCCATCTCCCTCACTCTCTGTTCTCTTCTCTTACCCCAGGTATGGCGACAGTAATGCCTGTCTGGAAGAAGAAAACAGATGAGGACTCTTTATCACACCACCCTGAAGCACAAGGCAAATAAACACAGGTTATCAGCTCACAGTGGCTAAATTAGCCCACAAACACACATTACACAAACACACCCAAAATGCACACTTGCAGCACCACACACAAGCACAATCGCTATCATACAAATAACATATCATACTGCAAATCACACACAAATGTCTATACCATATGCAGAGAAACTAAGTCTGAGGCATTTGGCCACAGTATTCTGGCTCATAACCAAGTTAAAATTTTTAATACAGCTTCAGCCACCAGTGAGATTATTGCGGCAACATGCCATGACAGATGCCTAAGAAATGGACAAGTAACAGAACTGGTGTTTAGGTCCAAGAACAATAATGTCCCAGTCACACTCAGATGACTTGGAAAATGCTAAAAAGCGCAATGCACAAAACAGATTGTAACTGTAGTGATGCGCACGCACACACACACACACACATACAGTCACTAGATTTTATGTTGATATTTTCTAGTCAGTGTAATGAATGTGGAGACTTGGATATAAGTGCGTATGCTTTTATTTTGAATGCCAACAGTCCAAAATCCAAACTCATGCAAGGGCTTAAATATACAGATATCAATCCAATACATGAAACGTGCACAAGGTAAAAGAGGAATACAGACAGAATTCACAAGTATGTGCAGCAGCCAAGCACAAAGAGTCGTATTCAGAATTGGTGACTTTAAGTTCAAAAGTTACATCAATATTTACGCAGGGAAATATTCAGAGTCGGATTACGCACATGGTTACGTTGATTTTCTGGGCTCTGCATTCAGATTATTAAAATTACCTACATATAGTTCACACTGCTGAGGTTGTCACTCCTACTTCTTGTGTTTTTAATAGCATCTAGACCACTGCCTTCAAAAACAAGCCTTTGCTTTAAGCCCACCCCCAACCCCACACACCCACCTTTCAAAAAATATAGGGGAATAGAAAAGGTGGACTGAAAAAGCAAATCACATTTTTTTCTATGCTGTCAACTGCAATTAGAAGCCATTAAAAAGAGATGATAACATGATGAATAATGTGGCTGAGACCAATAAAAATTGCAAAACTCCAGTGGTAATGCTTGCAAGAAAATAACGTCTGAAATGCTGAATGAGCAGCAGAAAAATATACAGATGTAACTATGTGATCTCAGCCTCATGCTCCTGTTCTCTATTGGCCTAAACATCCAAGACTGATACAAGGGTTAAAGCTTGATGAACTACATGAACTTGCTGCGAAGCAAAACTGGAGGAGGTGGATGGGAAATTAACTGCTACAGGAAGCTAATCCTTTTTTCACATATCACATCCTCTTCAGTGGACATATGGATGACCGCTGCTTAAGTGTTTTATGAAAATGGTTCACAAGGTTCGGATTTGTCATAGAGTCCTATTATTGGGACATTTGGTCTATACACACACACACACACACACACACACACACACACAAACACACACACACACACACACATTTTGATTCTGATCTCGGCTGATGCTCCATGATGAGTCCATAGCAAGTCCCATCTAGAAAAACAAGTGCAATGTGCCAATTATGCCTGCAGAAATATGAAACTTGTGTACTCCATGACCGACTGCCTTAGTGTTAGTTTAAGATGAAGGAGCTTAGAAACACATAAAAGATGACATATTTACCACATCAAAAACAAAACAGCTCTGTTGACATTAAGCAGTTTTTAAAATAGAACTTTTTTTTTTCCCCCAAAGCACAAATGGAGACATATTTCTTAATAAATCATAAATAATAACTGAGTTTGGAAAGGAACATAACTGGGTATGACACTGGCTTTGAGAGATTTGCTTGTGTGTCAGAAGAAACACTGACGTGCTGTGCGTGTGTTTTTTGATACTGGCTCCCTGCTCTATCATAGCCTTTGGGCTTGCCTTCCACATGTTACTGATTATCTGTAATTAACTAGATGAGTGCTTGGTGTAGTCCATCCCTGAGTCTCCTAACTGTGTCCATCAGGGAGGAAAACAAGAGCAAACAACCTGCAGCACTCTGCATTCCCACGCAATATCTAGCACCAAATTCAAATTTTTTTCACGTGTAGTGAAATGCTTTTTATGATGGCACTACTGGTAGTATTACTGTTAGTAACTAGAGTTAGAAAAAGGGAACGTTTTTTTTTTTAAAGTATAAAAATATGATGTAAGGATATAAAGATGGGTGGCAGCAACATTCTGACTATAATTGGTATACAGTGCAGATATGTGCAGTTGTTTTGTGCAATATAATGCTGTGCAACATTAAGCTGAGGTAGTTGTATTGAAATTGCCTACATACAGTACATGTATATAACAAATATTTATTATTTATAGCCAGATTCAGCTATTATTCAGCCAGCACCTGCAACGTACCCAACTCTCCCCTGTGCCGATGTTCCTAGCTTTTCATATACAGTTATGTATTTACAGCTCACAATTTGTTTCCTTTTCAATTCAATGTACTACTGTAAGATAACAAAAGGATTTACAACCATCCTGAAACTTCATTTCTATAGCCTACATTATGATTTTATTTTCTGCATACCCGCTTCCACTTCATGCTTTTAAAACATCTTTCATGCATAAGAATGGAAATGAAAAGCAGTAGGCTTAACATAGTGCCTATCATGTTCATTTAGAAATGCTTAACATTAATCAGAAAAGTTTGAACATACATAAATCAATCCGTACAGGATTTTTTTTTGTGATTGTTGCGGCCAAAAATGCTTGATTTTGCTGTGGGTTTTTTAAAAATTTGTGGTGCAACTTTTTGTGCTTTATTTTGCGGAAAACTACCTGATTCTGTGAAATTGCAGTTGTACGAAATTGTTTTGCACGGCCTTTCGCTGTGATGTTTGTTGGTAAATGAGATCTTTTAGCTGTACTCATGTTCAACGAACGTGAATCGAACAGGGCTTTATCTGATGGCGCGTCGTGATGACGTCACATGACATGTCTTGGCCCAAATCTGCGGAAAATGAGTGGTTATTTTGAAAAATTGCAAGCTCCTCAGAATATTGCTTTATTTTGCATTAATACAGAGACTGATAAGTCTATGTGAAAGTGCCTACCTGTTTGTGATTGCTTCTGAGTTGGAAGTGACCATCTTGTTGTAATGTCTAGACTCTTTCTCTCTTCATTCATCCATTATTCCTTTTATGTTCTATATAAAGTTTGGCCAGATTTCCAAATCATCCTTCCAGCTCTCCAACATTCAGCTTATTTTGTTCCTTACTCATGCCTTCCACTCTCATGTCTGTCACATGTCTGACATGTTCACACACAGTATAGCCTCCACTGATTTGATGCTTCTGTACATTGCTCTTATTACCTGTGGCTTCAGACTTCTTTATAAAATATTTTCTGTAACTGTCTGACTTTGTTTTCCAGGGCAGATATGATCAGTATTTTCAAACAGAAAATCATATATCTTGTGATCATTTCAATTGACAATTGTTGTGTAAACCAGTGATCCCCAACTCTAAAGTTGTACTGCTCAAGAAGTTGACTCAGGAGGGGCATTTTAATGAGCTTGAGAATATCTGAGAGTGCACTTACAGTATGTCTCCACTTGACCTCCTTCACTCCTTGTCACTACACTGGGTCTCTCTGCTGGCCACTTCTGGGAATGTCTATGCCATTTCTACAGGCTTGGTTATATCAAAGCAACATTTTGAAATCTGTCTGTTGTAAGAATAATCTGTAAACATGGGTGAGTGTTTTATTTAATCAGAATGTGCCTCAGCCTTTCTGCGGGGTAGCTAGTTTGCTCAATTGCATTGGCAAGGTGACCTAACAAGCAATAAATGGTTTTAATTCTGTAGTGATATAAAAAAAAAGCATCCTTCTAAGTTAAAGGTTTGCTGATTTCAGCATGCCAAAACCACCACACACACACACACACACACACACACACACACACACACACACACACACACACACACATACACACAGACACACAGACACACACACACACACACACACACACACACACACACACACACACACACACACATAACACAGCTCTCCACTGAAATAAACAGGATGCTGCAAGCTTGCAAGTGGACACACACTGTTAAGAGTAGTGAAAACAATAAAATATGCAGTGCAGGGGTACTCAAGGACCGCTAAACTATAAGTAACTAGCTTTAAAAACTCTCTCAATAAAAATCATCGACTCATTTTCACAGCTACAGTTTTGTTGTGGTATCTTTACTGCAAAACCTATAAATATAATTCACATGATAACACACTTATAGTTTTACTAGCCAGTATGAAACTTAGAAGCAGATGCCACACACATAAAAAGTAACACTAAAAATGAGTGAAACACACAAATTGTGAAGTGCACACAAATGTAAAGTGGAGGTCATTCAATTCCATGAGCCCACTGATACCTATATTGCATAATTCCCTCTACAGGTCTGATTTGTTGTGCTCAATTTATCATATAGCGTCTCAGTGATGTGTACGAGTGCCTGTCACCTGAGACCTGCCCAGATTTATTCTATACTCACACAAATCAAAAAGCCTTGACAAAACACGTATAAGTTAAGAATAAGCATAAAAAAACACCTAGACGACCTTTTTCAATAAGTAGCTCCCTGAAGACATACATGTCCTCCAGCTCAAACGCATACCATAGCCACAGCTCAGAGAAAGACTCCACGTACAACGAATCTGTCTAACATATCTAATAAAGAGCAATACCCACAGACCTGTACAGGCAAAACCAGTCCAGATGTGGCATGCTGCTTGTGCTTTCACACACTCCTCTCTCTTTTTATCATGCAGACGGTGTCTACGTGAAACTATGGACACAGAAAGTTCACACACAAATAGCATGACAAGTGCGGGTAAAAAAAAAAAAAAATACTAACAGTTGGTACATAGTAGCCCTGCAGTGGAAAGCATTTCATCTTGTTTGCTTTTGAAAAAAAAAAGGATTTACCATTGGTATAAGAGTGCCAATAGTTTATTTTCCGAATTCAAACAGACGCACTTGGTGTCCTGGCATGCACGCACACACGCACACACACACACACACACACACACACACACACACACACACACACACACACACACACACACACACATACACACACACATACACACACACACACATATATACACACACACACACATACACACACACACACACACACACATACACACACACACACACACACACACACACACACACACACACACATACACACACACACACACACAAAGCAACAGGACAGAGCATGCTCCCGTGGAAAGAGCCACAGGGGAGAAAGAAGGAGGAGGGAGAGCAGGAAAGAAGGAGAAAGCGAGATGGGTGAAAGGCGGGGAGCCAGTGACAAATATCTGAAATTCCATCATCTGCTCCGTCCTCTCAGAGTGACCTATAGTCATGACTTACCTGAGAGTGTCTGCTTTCTGATGACCTGAGAGTATTAAATCAGGGATCATAAAACGAAACACTTTGATTCGTCTGGTTTTGACATGTTTCATGTCACACTGGACAACAGTTACAGCAGAGCTAAGCAGCACTTTACTACAGGTGAGCCTTCATATCGATCATAGACCATCCGTTTAGTGCTGAGGAAACAGCAAAGCACTTTATATTTGCTTCTCCCATAAACTTCACTCTGTCCGTCTCTGTCTTCCGAAAGTCGAATTTAAATCTCCATTGCAATCACTTATAGGACAACGCCAATAAATACAACTCATATAACAAGACCTGTACTGCTCTGACATGCATTGCTCTGTTGGAGCCAGATGCCAGGTAGAAAAAGGGCATAAAATCATAACCACTCAAACTTTCCATTGCTTACAATAATTCCTTTCCAGTAGCAACAGTGTCATGTTTCACAATAAATCTTTTAACCTCCACTTCCTTCCCTAAAGGCAAAAAATATGATGTCTTCAGAAATGCATTGATTTTTTTAAAAAAATATTGCACGATTAACAGACACACATGTAGCATCTAATACTGTACCCATGCAGCAGAACACACACGATGTTTATGATGGTGGCCAATGACGGCTAATGACAGAGTACTAAAGACATACACTTTACCAAAAGAGCAGCAATAAAGCCTCTATATGAACTTGCAAGAACACACACACACACACACACACACACACACACACTGAAATTCATGCATATTCATGAAAATCATACAATAACCCAGCAGGGAAAAAAAATCAGTGGACAATCTGAAAACAGTTTAATTAACAAAGCTGAAGATTTAAACTTCAGTGAATACACTGGTATTAATGTTCTGACAAGCGCAATCACACACAAAACAGTAAGTGTAGACTCTCACCTTGCACACTGCTTGGTCAGTTCCGACGTGAGTGTGTGTGCATGTGTTGTGTTGCCTTCCTTTTCTCTTTCTAACTGACTCCTCTCATCCACAACTCATCGTGTGGCTCCAGTTACGCACCAGTGCCGACAGAAGCAAGGGGAGGGAGAGGAGGAGGTGGGGGGGGTGCAGGGGGAGTCCATAAAAAGGTTTAAAAACAACAGAAAAAATACTCTGGGGAAGTTAAAAAAATATATATAATAATCAAAACTGGAACTCCAGTGTTTACGAACTCTTTACATACACTCTTCTTCCTTCTACAGCACAGTCATGTGAAGAGACATTTCCCCGAACTGTATGTATCCTCTCTCCACCTTCTGCACAACACTTTCTCTCTCCACTTAATCGCCTTCCTTCAACCTCCTACCTACAGTCCTCTTTTTCTCCACCTCTCCCTCTCTTCTCCTCCCCTTCTTTCTCTCTCTCTCCCCCTCTCCCTCTCTCAGCTGTGCACCTGTATGAGGAACACACACCTGTCTGGATTTTATTAAAGGTGATGACTCCCAGAAGAGCTGCCAAAATTCTCTTCCTCTTTTTTTTTACCCTACATATGATGTCAGCATCTCATTTGCATACTAATTAACATCCCTTCACTTTCATAACTGACTCACTCAGTCTTCTCTTTTTTCACCTCTTTTTCAGTCTTTTCCATCTGTCCTTACAGGCATTTTCATCATTAGTACTGCGTTACAGAGCTTATGCCAAATCTATGAAACTTTTATCACTTTTAACTAGGGGTTTACTGATACTGATATACAGGATGTCCCAAAAGTCTCCATACATTTTAGCAAAATGTCTTCCAAAATTGAATATAAAACAAATATATATATATATATATATGCCTTTGACACGTATTGAACGTATGGGAATCATTCTCATGGCTGGATCAGGAAGCTGTCACAAGGTTGTAAAGGAATTTATCAGGAAACATAGCAAGCACTGTTACCAAAATTATTAACAAATTCAAAAAGACTGGAAATGTTTCAGACCACCCGAGAAGTGAATGTCCACGAACATCCACTGACAAAGACACAACCGACGTGGGGCTGGCAAACACAGTCCCCTATGTATGGAGACTTTTGGGACACCCTGTAGTATCAGTCTGACTCCTGGCTCATTTACTTGTACTCGTACTAATAAAAAAATGCACTGATATTTATGTCTGATACCACAGTTTTGTAATTATAGCTGGCAAAATGGGCTTAGTAGTAACAAAGGCTCCAGAGCAAGCAAGCTCTTTTTCTTGTGGTTTTTGGGTACTTTACATCCAGTCTGCTGTATTAGCGCCCTCTTCAAAATGTAACAAACCCATGTGGTGTGCTGGGTACAGGGAGGGAAGTTTGTCTTGCGCGCGCGCGTGTGTGTGTGTGTGTGTGTGTGTGTGTGTGTGTGTGTGTGTGTGTGCATACAAATAAACTATAAAAAACCAAACATAACCAGAGCACAAACAACAGCAAATTAAACATTTCTTAAATGCTTGCGCACTTGAGTTGCTGTAGCTGTTTACCAGGGATTATTTTTCTAATGGTGCAGAGTTCACATCTCAAATACAGCAATGTAATAAGAATTCCCTACCGTAAGAGTCCCACAGAGTGAGACAGTAGGCTATGTGTGCTTCATTATTGCTTTGAGATCCCTCTCTGCATCTTTCACACTATTCAAAAGCCATCTCAACCGGCTGCTGTGCTGGATTTTCTGCTTAGATTTAGTGTAGTAAATGGTAGGCACATCACAACTTAAAATACACACCCAGAGTAACAATAGATGTCTGTCTATAATGCAGGCATTAATGGCAAATAATCCTGGGGTATCTCACTCAGAAATGCTCTGACAGGCGTGTCATATTTTTTGCTTATAATTACCAGGGAGGGATAATTTTCAAAGGAAAAGTATTTCCCCTCCATTTAAGATATACATGCCTCCCTCAACGATCGTCATAGCTTCTGCCTTGCTGAGGAAGCAAAGCTTTATTTGCTGTTTGGCAAAGTGTACTTTGAGTAATATTAGTGCCACAAAAATGTCATAATATTTCTCAGTAAGTGCTGTTGATTTTTTTTTTTGATGATTCCAAAATTTCTTATAAACATCCATTTCACACGCAATCTTTATATGATACATAGTTAGCAAAGCCACGAGCGAGGCCCTTCCGTCCACCCTTTGAGGCCGTCCATGGACCATAAAACAATCCTGTGCTGCAGCACCATTTCAAATCCCCTTATATTCTGGATGACAACTGTTCGTGGAAAATGTCTTAGAAGTGTGCATTTGAAAGATACAGCAAAACAGATAACAAGATTACTGCAGAGGATTTTTCCAGTGCGTTGGCCTTCATGACTGCATATGGCAGGCTTTTCTTCTTAAACGAGTTTATGATCTTGGCAGTTTCCTTCCAAAATGTGCGGAATGCATCACAATGAGTGGCTTCCACTTGTGTCCAGTAATGTCTCACTGACTTTTTCCTTGAAGGCATTACCTTGGCTTAAGTGAAAATATTTAGGAGACTCCACACAGACAAGAAATCCAGGTTATTGACCTGGTAGAGAACTGTGGGCTGCACTTCTGGATTGACTTAGAATCAAGAACTTCAAACCATAACCACTGCCAATGGAACTGAATAACAGCAAAAATGGCAAACCTCCAGCAACACCTACTTTGGGAAATGTCAGCTCCACTAGCCCAAAAGAAGAAAAAGAAGAAGAAGAAGAAGAAGAAGAAGATGAAGAAGAAGAAGAAGAAAAAGAAGCAGAAGAAGACGTTATTTGTCACATATACATTACAGCACAGTGAAATTCTTTTTTCGCATATCGCATATCGGTCAGAGTGCAGGGTCAGCCATGATACGGCGCCCCTGGAGCAGAGAGGGATAAGGGCCTTGCTCAAGGGTTCAACAGTGGCAGCTTGTTGGTGTTGGGGCTTGAACACATCTTGCAGTTAGACAAAAGGACATCATGCAACAAATACTTCATGTCCTTTTGGCCACCAATTTTAAGTAATGAAAGACAAAGCAGACACTTACCATGTAAAATCTTCATGAAGCTCAATGGAAGTGAAAACCACAGCTAGCTGTGTTTGGATGAAGTAGCAGTTTAAAGGAAAACAAACATGACCTAGATCTCATAAACAAACCAGATGCTGTGCCACTCTATAGCCAGAACCGCAAAACCTGATCAGGAGCATGATTGTGGACGGAATCCCTTAACGTAATCCTAGTCCAAATGCACATCATCCTCCATATCCAAGAGAGAACAGAAATATCTGCTTGCTTGTAGTGTCTTATTCTTCTGCTCATTCACATTATCACACAGGCAAGGGTATAATAAACAAACTAAACAATGATATAAAAATGATCAGGAAATATAAATACAGTCTGTGAGAGTGTTTTGATTTTAAGGGAAGTAGTAGTCTTGGCCAATATGGCAATGACCTGAAAGAGTCATTGGATGCCTCTCACCTCACTCACTCTCTCTCTCTCTCTCTCTCTCTCTCTCACACACACACACACACACACACACCCACACACACACACACACACACACACACACACACACACACACACACACCAGTAGCTCTATACACTCACATATTTTGCATTATCTTTAGAGTAATGTGACTAACTGGCTGGAAATGGTTTTTCATAATTTTCTCAAGAATTATTGCTGGCAACGGTGTGCCTGGAACAGTTTATCTTACTGTAAACTGCATATTTCAGTAATCAAAGTACAACCACACTTCCATAAAAGTTGGGATTTTTTCTAAAATGCAATAAAAACAAATATCTGTGATTTGTCAAGTCTCTTGAAACTTTAATTAACTGACAAAAGTACAAAGAAAATATATTGAATGTTTTCACTGACCAACTTAATTGTATTTTGTAAATATAAACAAATTTAGAATTTGATGCCTTCAACACACTCAAAAAAATTGGGACAGAGGCATGTTTTACATCTGTGTTACATCACCCTTCCTTTTAATTACACGTTTGAATCGTTTGGGAACAGAGGATACTAATTGTTGCAGTTCTGCAAGTGGAATTTTTGCCCATTCTTTCTTGATACAAGACTTCAGCTGCTCAACAGTACTTGGACGCCACTGTCTGATTCTCTTCTTCATGATGTGCCATAGGAGACAGATCTGGACTGCTGGCAGGCCAGTCAAGCACACGCACTCTGTGTCTATGAAACCACGCTGTTGTAGCATGTGCAGAATGAGGCCTGACATTGTCCTGCTGAAATAACCATGGACTTCCTGGGAAAAGACGTTGCCTTGATGGCAGCATATGTCTCTCTAAAATCCCAATATACACCTCTGTGTCAATGGTACCTTCACACATATGCAAGTCACCCTTCCCATGGGCACTGATGCACCCCCATTCCATCACAGACTCTGGCTTTTGCACCTTTCGCTTATAAGAATCTGGTTAGTCTTTTTCATCTTTGGCACAGAGAACTCGACTTCTGTTTTTCCCGAAAACAAGCTGAAATGTGGACTCATCTGACCACAGCACACGTTTCCACTGCCTTTCAGTCCATCTGAGATGAGCTCAGACCCAGAGAACTCAGCGGCGTTTCTGCATAGAGTTGATGTGTGGCTTCCTCATTGCGTAATAGAGTTTCAGGTTGCATTTCTGGATGCAGCAGTGGACTGGGTTAAGTGACAATGGTTTTCTGATGTACTCCTGAGCCCATGTGGTTATATTTATCACAGTAGCATGATGATTTCTCAGGCAATGCCGCCTGAGGGCTCGAAGGTCACGCACATTCAGCAGTGGTTTCTGGCCTTGCCCTTTACGCAATGAGATTTCTCTGGATTACAATATTATGCACTGTAGATGGTGAAAGACCTAAATTCTTTGCAATCTTGCATTGAGCAATGTTCTTTTTGAACTGACTGACAATTATCTCACGAAGTTGTGAGCCACGACCCATCCTTGCTTGCAAAGACTGAGCTTTTGGTGGATGCTCCTTTTATGCCCAATCCTGATACAATTCCCTGTTACTAATTAACCTGATCCTCCAAAATTGTGTTACTTGAATATTCTATAAACCTTTCAGTCTTATTTTGCCTCTGTCCTAAATTTTTTTGAGTGTGCTGAAGGCATCAAATTCTAAATTTGTTTATATTTACAAAATACAATTAAGTTGGTCAGTGAAAACACTGAATATCTTTTCTTTGTACTTTTGTCAGTTAGTTAAAGTTTCAAGAGAGTTGACAAATCACAGATTTTCGATTTTATTGCATTTTAGAAAAAAACCCAACTTTTATGGAAATGCCTGGGTAATTATTGCCTGGGTAAGTTTGTGCCTGTACACAGTATGCAGCAGCTCATAATCATTGGCAATAACTATAACATGGTAAATATGAGGTAAAATAAGAATGTGATTGTTTTGATTACTTTAATGCATTATATAGTTATATTTGCTCTGAAGAAACATCCAGCAAGTCCTTTTGGAAAACAAATATGATCCTTTTCCCAGAAAAAGAAGACAGTGTTGAGTATTAAAATGAAAGATGTAACTCATGTCTTCAAAGTCAACAGTTTATTTAATTAATATTATCTGATAACAGAATAATAGATGTATCTAAACAAAACAAAAAAAGGTGCTGTACAGAATAGAGTATAACTGAATAGATTTCAGCAATCCTCATTAAGAGGCTTCAGTCAGCACAAGGAGCATCAGTCACTACAGGTAATACAGTTTGGGTCTAAAGATGAGCTAAAATGTATTAGTCTAATAAATGACAGCGTCTCATACAGTGTAGTTGTGGGTGTAACGTTTTCAAATACTGCTTTCCAGGTGAAGATGTTCCCAGGTTCTTAGTTCTGCCCCCAAACCCTTTTCTGTGAGATCACTTTAAAGTTTCCACTACATCCTTTACATGACTGCAACCAAATCCCTACAAGTCCATCATTAAGAAAACATTGATATCCAAGTTTCCCAATAAGACCCCCACCCACACTCCCCCCCCACACACACACATACACACATATTTTTTATAGTCAGTAATACACTCAATGTAAACGGATCATTAAAAAAGTATTCACAATCAAAACAAAGCAATGACATATATGACAACTAAAGAAGCTTTTGCATAGATGTATATGCAGTAGGTTTGACTGACAGGTACAGATATGATCAGTGATAAGTTACAATGAACTCCCCAAAGATTTCCCCCATGGGTTACTCTTTCCAATCACACCTGCTCCTTTTCTCTTCAGCCCTTGGCAACAAGCATGCCAGTCGAGACAAGCAATCAAAGAACACTGTACTGCATTGATACCTGTCTGCTATGGGATGCACGCCCAGGATTTTTTTTCTTTTTAATGTTATTGCTTGTCAAACATGGCTGCCACTTTACAGCCAAGTTATGCAGGCACAAGAAAACACTAAAAAATGTTGTTAGGAAATGAGTCTCAGACTGTACTGAATATTTACGCAGCGTATTTAAAATGATATATTAATATATGAATAATATACTATTAACTGGATTGAAATAACATCTAATATTAGCACAACTACTCACATTTGAGAGTGTTTCTTTCTGATAGCTCTTTTTTGGGGATTTTTTCATTAAAGGAATTGGCCAGTGGAAGGCAACAGTGCAAAAATAAATAACTTGCCTTGCATGGCCATGCCTAACTGTTTAAAAACCAATCACCACCAGTGAACTGTGAAAACCATTTGCAAGTCTAGTTGTCTTGGCTTTAAAATACTGCTGAAGAAGAACTCGGGTAGAGACTGCACATAATAAGTCCACATAACAGTGTCTATGTCTCAATGCTTTCTCTGGGCTGTGGACCACAATCAAGCATCATGCTGGCCTCCATGTGCTTTTGAATCATTCATGCATTGTGGATCATTATGGATCGAAGATACAGGGTCAATCTGCTTCCATTTAGAGAGAAACATTTGGATAAGAGATAAAGCACCATATGATTTGTTCTTCTCCCTCTTTTAGTCATTAATTGGAAACAAACTGCCATCCATAGTGACATTCAAAGAGCTCCAGGCCTGGGATGGCTCAAAAGAGACACAGCCATGTATCAAAATTAGTAAGGAGCAGCTTCCAGGGCTGGGTTGGTGAAAAGGTCTACAGGAAACTGGCAGGGTTGTCCGCTTTACAGGCGTGTACTTATGTTTGCAACAAAAAGAAGTGACCCATGTATAGTAATCCTCAGTGGAATATAAGAGCTCTTTATTGAGACACTAAACCACTGCAACACGATCTTAACTTATGCAAGTGATTTTATCCCTTGGTCTCATTAGGGAAAAATACAGGTAAAGAAATATAGTTTGTAAGTGTAGCATGAAGTAGACGTTGGGAAAGATAATATTATCTTCAGAACATACAATTACTGAAATATGCTAGAGCATTTGCATTGTTAGTATGATAGGGCAGGGGCTCTAAGTGTCACACTGTGATTTTCAATCATAAAATAATTGCCAATAGGGCATAAAAAGCATACAAGCACTAATAAACTTTCATCAGCTGATGTCATATTAATTACAGAAAAAACACAGCAGTGTGTAATATGTAGTCATTTATAGAAAATATAAAATACATTTTAAAATTTGCTGTCACCACTTACATTCCACTACAATTTGTTCATGAGGTCTGTTTCCCATTCTAATAATACCACAATGTCTTTTACACTGATGACTCTTGAAGTAGTTCCACAAACAGTCTTCCTCATCATATACATATTTTTGCTTGTCCACTGTTCCACATTGTTCCATACTGTTCGACAAGTCTCATCTTTGCGTTGTCTTCTTAATGTCAGACATAATATTTTACTATATTTGCCACATAATCAGACAGGAAAAACTGGAGCCTCTCTTGCTATGGGAGCATTTTACTTGCGTGGTTTAAGTCCACGTAGAGGGGAGTAACTGCACATCGGTATGAAATTATTCTGACTTATCACCTTTATCCTATGATGAAACATTTCTATCCTGATGGGAGTCGTGTCTTCCAGGAAGATAATGCTGCATACACAAGACAGGAGTGCTCACCGGATGGTTTAATGAGTATGAAAATGATGTCAATCTTATGGTATGGCCTCCACAGTCATCAGATCTCAACCCAAATGAACATCTATGAGAGATTTCAGACTGAGAACACTCTCCCTCTCCATCATCATAAAATCACCAACTAACAGAATATCTTTTGATCAAATGATGCTCATTCCTCTTATACAGTTCCAGAGACTTGTATAATCTATGCCAAGGAGCGCTGAAGATGTTCTGGTTGCTCATGTTGTTTTTACTTTAACTTACCACCTGTCTCTCAAAATTTCTTTCCACTATGAGTAGAAGGTTTAGGAATAAAAATCTCCATGGTTCCAATAACTACCAAACATATTATTATACACACTTAATGTGTCTAATAAATGAATAATCGGATTATGTTAATAAAATACATCTGCACTGAGGGAGTCTGTGGTGTACAGTTAAAGGAACCCATGGCAAAAAGATAAGCAGGGATGATTCCAGGTGCTTAATGGCCACCTGTTCTGCAAGCTTATTGAGAACTGGTGGTCCAGTCAGTCCACTAGTCCATAATTTGGGACACTGGTCCTAAATGTGGATCATGTTGCTCTGGCCACAGAGAGACAGAGAAGGGACCTCAGTCCATGGCAGTATACAATTATCCCAAACAAGCGAGCCAGACGAAGCTCTTTCCAATAAGCTGAAAAACAACACTACACACATATGTACACACTCACACACACATATGAAAAAGCACAATTATGCACTCAAACTTTCCAGTCTAGGATTTCATCTTCTTACATAAGTGTCACATTTCTCACACAAACTACTCACTAAACACACACATGGGACTAGAAAAGAAAAGTGTTATTTAGATGATTGTACACAAATCTAATTCTATATTTGATCAATCAAACTAAATCAGAAACAGATTTTCTCAGAAGGAACTCACATACACCCTCAAATCATACAGACACCCATGCACAAACATGCTATGACTGGTTCCAAACTGCATATGACCTTTAAACATGGGCTCAAGTGCTCAGTAGGGAGTAAGCAGGCATGTGTGCAGTGCTGGCATTCCCATGCATTCCTCACACTCCCCTCAAGGGGTACCTGAGCATCTCTCACTTCACAGCCATGCGATGCTGTATATTAGAGCATGACATGCTGTTCTAATATATACAGGATTAGTTGAGGAGCATTTCATCAGCCTTGGAGTCCATCCAACAATATCCATACTCACCATATTTTCTTAGAAGTTTTCACTTTGTAGAGCAGGGTGGTGTTTGAAGGGTGAGGGAGCTTGAGCTTGTTTTTAAAAAAAATTTTTTTTTTTACACGGGCTACACAAGCCCATATGTTTCAAATGAGGTCAGTCTGCCGGCAACCTGGACATCGGCACACTCACATATTATATAACCCATCATATCCAATGCAAAAAACAGCAGAGAAACAGGAAGCTTGGGCTTCTTTTGGAAGCCTATGATCTGCAATTTGGTCTTATTTTGGCTGTTTTTTTTCCCTGAGTAAATATAAACACAACTGACAGTGATCTGAATGCTATTGGGCAACTGAAGCCTGCCATCTGACTTAGACATGGTGTGTTGGGTGAACCAAGGTACATATCAGTGGAAATAAATGTCTAGAGTGAATACCATGTGGCTATATCCACCATCCACCAATATATTGAGAAATGAACTGCAAGAACTTCAACAGAGCATAAAGAGTTGGCATCTAATGTCCATCCCATTGGAAAGAGAAAAGACTAACTCCAGAAGTCCTGAAAGAAAGAAAGTAGCTCTGCTGAAACCGGGGATTTCTAGGTAATCAATAGCAGTTGGCACAACAGAAAGGTTAGAACCACACAAAAATGGCTGCACTACCTCCAGGAGCAAGTCCACATGAACCAAAATACTTAGCCTTAATACACATGACCTCATGAGTTTGAGCTGCAAACAATAGCAAGACCAGAACTGTTGTAGCATTTCATAGGAAATTGTTTCAGTGTGGCTGTATATAAATCTGATTCACATCTAATTCAGCGAAGAGAGATGCACACTTGGGACAAAACAAACTATGAAACAAGTGCAGATGGATGTTGTGTTTTCAAATAGGAAAAGGAACGTCCACTCAAATTAGCAGTTTTGAATTGCACAGTAAAATCAGTTCATACTTGTAAGATGACAATTAAATATTTGCATGGATTAAAAAAAAATTAAACAATATGTTTTTGTTTTCATCCACATTTGTATTAAAATTTGCCCATTTCATCTTTCCTTTGCTCAGTTTTTGTACTGCGGTAGCAGTTTGTTTCAACATGTCCAGTCAGGACGTTATGACATAGTGATAGCTACAGGCTTCAGTGTGACATTCCTTGTGATGTTTCATTATGAGCTCAAACTTCAAAATATGTGTTTTATAAAAACTTGTGACATGTGTTACATAATAAGACATACATGATGGGTGTGTGTAATTTTTCATAAAAAGCAAGACAAGACTTTATTGAAAGATCTGGGCTCTTGCAAACAGTGTCCACTTAAAAGCTTTGTATTTAACTATGTTACATTCTATCTGACTCATAACAGTGTGTAAAATATCTTTATTTATTGTATTTTTTTATCATTTTTTTTTACTAATGGCTTTTCAAATATTTGCTCCTTGTTCAATTTCCCAAGTTACAATTGTAGCCCATTAACTCAGTTATTAACTCACCATTAATGAAAATAAAAATGTACACACTGAGTAGACACTAATACATTTGCATGCTTTGATCTTTTTATTTATCGGTACTTACAGTATGAACAATGACATTCCTTGGCATACTGTATCAACCAAACAGAATGGCTTATTAGCTAGACTACCACAGATTATGCATTAAGAAACAATGGACAAATAAATTAATTTAGATATACGATTGTGTTTTTCTTTAGGAATATCACACACAGTTGCACATTTCTTTATAGATTTAAATATGCCAGTGGTATGCATCTGTTAGTGATGAGGATGGTAAAGGAGGGGAAAAGAGCCCAAAGATCACACTTTCAGAACTCTAGTTTTATTGATTCTTGCAGTTGTTTCAGAATTAACTGTTAAACATCACTTTCATAACAACAAGCTGTTCAGAAGCATTACAAAAAGAAGCCTTTCCTGAGAGCATCTCACAAAATACAGTGCCTGAACTTCACCAAGCATCATTAGAACTACACTTGGCCTTGTGTTGTGTTGTTAGATGAGACCAAATTCAAACGTTTCAGTCACCCACACCATCGGCATGTTTGGTGACAAAAGGGAATGGCTTTCAAGGAAAAGTATCTGTTACCCCACTGTAAAATACGTAGGCAGATCAGTGATGCTTTGGGGCTGTTTTGTGGCGATAGATTAGGGGTTCTTGTGAATGAATGAATTCTGCTGAAATACCAAGATATTTTGAGCCAAACCCTAGATGCCTCTGCCAGGTGGTTTCAATAAAACGATGAGACAGAAATAGTTCTAATGAATAAGAGAATTGAAGAGAGAAGTCCACATGCACAAGCTTAAGAATAAAAAGGAGCTTTAAACTGTCTGGCATGGAAGCATGGACCTACAGAGTGACTCCAAGCTGTTAATCTCTCCAGGGCAGGCATCACAAAATATCAGAAGTATATTGTAATTATATGTTCTGTAAAATTTGATACTTTGTAAAAAAGTCTGAAATTTGTAAAATCATTTAATACTGATTTTTGATCATCATGAAGGGTGTCAATAATTCTGGTGGCCACTGTAGCTAATATTTTTATAGCAATGGTTCCTGAAAGGTTCTTTGCAGGTTTAATGGTTGTAGCTTTCTGAATGGTCACTACTTGGAACCTGTTATGAAAGGGAAATCCTCTGCTGTAGGGTTCTACACAGAATGCTTTGGGAAAAATACTGTATAATGAAGGAATATTTGGAGTTAATAAAGGGAACTTTTTTGAGCAATAGTAGTCAAAGTGACAAGGGTTTGTTTCTCAGCTTTCTAGCTACCACTAAATATTATGCACTGGTCCCAAGTGAAAGCACACTGAAAGTTTCACTGACTTTGGATGTAGAATATACTAGCACCAAATATTAGGTTTTGCTCATTACATTTTTCAACTGTTTACTGCTCTTTACGGTATTTTTTTTTAAAATGTAGAAACATTTAATTTCATTATTTTGAAGGCATCTTTGCTCTACAGCATTTCTTTGCATGTGCCTAAAACTTTTGCACAGTACTGTACCTGTCAGTCACCTGTAGAGGCAAAGCAAGAGGGAGGGGCAAGTAATTGTTCGATGTGAAACACAAATATCCCACCCAGATTGAATTTCATTCTGAAGTGTCAAGTTATGATTCTGAAGTGTCAGTTATGATATCAATCCCTATACCTATGTAGGGTCAAACCCTGCTGAACCAAGGTGTTTTGATTGCCAGTCATAAGCAAGAAACAGCCCCTAATGAGACTAGTAGATCTTGTTCGAGTTCCAAATTGGTAGACAGCTGGTGACAACATAGCAACAACAACAAAAGTGATGACACCATTTGTGGCAGGTGGGGGCGTGGTTTAGCGGGAGCCTGCAGCGGAAGTTTTGGGGTATGGCCAATTACTGTGGAACACCTGTATCTTATTATTTGGTAGCTTATATTAACAAGCTGTCAATCTCTCTCTCTCTCTCTCTCTCTCTCTCAGTGAGCTGCACATGTGTGAGAGAGAAAACAAAAGGAGCTGCAAGCTTTGTGTCCATGGGTCCACTGTCTCGAGTTGTGTCAGTTCTGTCATCATAGAACACAATGCGCTTACCTAATTTTTCAGTTTTAAACAAATAATTGGATGTTCTCTGTCAGGCTAACCAACTTTAATGGCTGAGATTAAAATCACGCCTGCATCTTGTCATTGTTTCACAGCTCTACTTTCTCCCATTTTGAGCAACACTAAGAACAGCTTAGCAAGTAAACATATCTTGAATATAGGCAAACTCAACTATTTCTCTTTATTAGACTGTTTTTAAATTAAAACAGTGCTTAAAATGGTCTTATTCTATTGGCAGATAATTGTGATCACAAATAGGCTTAATGTTCTTGTATTTGTTATATAATGACCTCAAGATATCTTCACTTCTGAAATATTCTTTTAATAATGACAGCTTTGTGTTAATGTACTAATGTATTAAAAGCTTTAATACTGTAACAGTAGTCAATGGAAAAAGCACAGTTCCAGTTTTTTGGTGCCAAAACGTCTAGCAGGAAAAAGCCCTAAAGACAAGTTTATATAATGATAGAGAAGACTCTGGTTACAGGAAGATTAAATGTGTCACTTGATCTAAACGTGTGCCCTTTTGTTACCCCTGTAGGCATACACCAAGGTGAAAGCATAATAATAGCTGGAAATGAAATCATACAAAATGTTGCTGACATTGATGGATTTTGCAGAAGGCTGGGGTGATTTCAAAAGCATTTGTTGATACCACAGACATCAGTACAACAGATCACATCCCACCAAAACACACACATGATCCAAGACCACCAGACCACTGCAGCTATACACTGATCAAGCCTATGCTTACATCTATAAGACCTTGTACTCCATGTTCTCAGCATAATATAACAATGATTACAGTCTAAATATCCACTAATCACTCCCTGTCCTCAGAGTTCCCAACTCTCATGTGTCTCATCCTGTTCGTCAAATGAAGTGCCCAGTAGAAATCCTGTTTTCTTAGGTTTGAAGTTAGAGCACTGCTTTGATGTGTGTTTTTAAATGAAAAGACTGTGACAAAATCTAACTGTCTAACTAGCCTTGATATATTACTAAAGAAACAAGGTCCCAAACAGGGTGTGGCTTATTAATGCACAGTTGCACTTCCTCTAAAAGCTGAGCCAGTCTCTTTATCATTAATGGGGCTAACTGGCATTTCAGCATGGTCATGTCTTCCTACACACTCCCTGGAAGGTTAAAAAATGCTCATAATATTTAGTATTTCCAAGAGGTTGTGATCTCATTACAGCTGCACCATTTATTAGAACTACTGCCTGTAATTAGAATCTATCACTGATTTTTCTATCAAAAATTACCGGAATAGGATGATAGCAATAATACACACACTGCTAATGAGCTAAACATTCCCTGAGGTATTCATAAAAGATTACATTCCCCAACCTTCTGTAATACAGCCCTCTCCAAAACTATTGGAATGGCAAGGCAAATTCAATTGTTTTTCTGCAGACTGTAGAATTTCAGGTTTTATTGCCTGGTATAACATTTTGTATCAGATTACCCAATTTGTACTCAAGCAAAAATATTGGAATATGTCACTGACAGGTGTTTCTTTTTACCCTGGACTGCCCTGTTAGATTGATTGTTTAAACAGTAAATAGCTCTGAAAATCTACTCTTGGTTTTAGCCTTCAGTTTCATCTGTGAAGACTGCATTTGTTGTTAAAAAGGATAAGCCAACATGAAGATCAGTGGGCTGTCTATGGGAGAAAAGGAAGCCATTTTGAAGCTGGGAAAAGAGGGAAAATAAATCAGAGGCATTGTACAAACATTGGGCATAGCCAATACAACAATTTGGAATGTCCTGAAAAAGAAAGAAACCACTGCTGTACTGAGCAACAGACACTGAATGGGTCAGCCAAGGAAAACAACAACAGATGATGACAGAAACATTGTGACAGCTGTGAAGGAAAACCCAAAAACAACAGTCAGTGACATCACCAACAACCTCCACAGGGCAGGGGTGAAGGTATCAAATCCAATGTTCGATTAAGACTTCGAGAGCAGAAATATACAGGCCGTACCACAAGCTGCAAACCACTCATCAGCAGAAAGAATCAGAAAGCCAGATTAGAAAGAAATACAGAGATGAGCCACAAAATTTCTGGAACCAAGATTAACCTCTACCAAAGTGATGGAAAGGCCAAAGTGTGGAGAAAGAAAGGATCTGCTAATGATCCAAAATATACAAGCTCATCTGTGAAACATGGTGGAGGTAATGTCATGGCTTGGGCTTGCATGCCTACTTCTGAAACAGACTCACTAATCTTTATTGACAATGTAACACATGATGGTTGCAGCAGAATGAATTCAGAAGTTTACAGGAACATTTTGTCTGCCAATTTACAGAGAAATGCATCCAAATTAATTGGGAAGAGCTTTATCAGGCAGCAAGACAATGATCCAAAACACACTACCAACTCAACAAGACAAAGACTTTATCAGGGGGAAAAAGTGGAAGGTTTTAGACTGGCCAAGTCGATAACCAGACCTCAACCCAACCGAGCATGCATTTCCCCTGGAAAAGCCTGGAAAAGCATCACAAACGAAGAATGTCTGTGAGTCACAGGTTTGATGCAGTTATTGTAAGCAAGGGATATGCAACCAAATATTACATTTACATTTATGGCATTTGGCAGATGCCCTTATCCAGAGTGACTTACAATTATCTCATTAAAAAAAAATAAAATAAAAATAAATAAAATAAAAAAAAAATTATTACACACCTGAGCAATTGAGGGTTAAGGGTCTTGCTCAAGGGCCCAGCAGTGGCAGCGCTGGGATTTGAACTCACAACCTTCCGAGCAGAAGTCCAACGTCCTAAACAATGAGATACCACTTCCCCACATTACCAACGTAAATGTAAATGCAAATATTAAGTGTTATTTACTTTAATTAACTTCAAGACTTATCTGTTCCTATACTTTTGCTCACCTAAAAATTGGGTGGTCTGATACAAAAGGTTCTATGATTTATGTTGTTTAACACATCTAGATGTAAATACCAGGAAATAAAAGCTGAAATCCTAAACTCTTGTCTCATATCCATCTTTTGATCTCAAACCCAAATGTGTATAGCACAAAAAAATGAATTGACCTTGCTGTTCCAATAGTTTCAGAGGGGACTGTATATACACCATAAAAGAACGTCACAAAATTTGTATTAAAAAACACATGAGGTAATCTGTTTAATATTCTTTCAAATGTTTAAAAGTCATGCAATTAAGGCTGCTATCAAATAAACAATCAACTAATGTGATGGAGTTCGTACTGTATCGAAACAAGACAAAGACGGCAGTCAGTGGAGGAAAAAAAAGCTCAGAGTGTCCTCTCGGCCTCTGACGTTTCTGAAACTTTTTTGTGGCTTCTAAACCTCATGTCTCTGGCCTGCACTCACACTCTATTTATGCAAGAAAATAAAGCCGAAAAGTCGGCCCCTCCTAAATCTGTAAACTGCAATTAAGCTAAATTCCAAGTTTATTTCCAAATGCCATCCTTGCTCCAGACCATGTGAGACGTTGGAGTCTAAAATTATCACACTATGGGTCAGGCAGCCCGTGAGAAGCCAGTCCATCTACAGTACTGTCCTCTCCAGGTCCCAAGCAGTTCCCCAGTGTGCTTACTCTGCTTACTCAAGTGCACACACTATACAGTATATTGCATGTCAGGTGATACACTAAAAAAGAAAAAAAGAGAAATGAGATGAAATAAAAGTGAAGCTTAAGCACAAAATGAGAGACCAAGCTCATATAGATCTATATATAGACCAGTACAGAAAAGTTAATGCAACTTAATGCAACACCCACAATACCAAGCAAGACCACAGAAGACAGTGGGTTACAGTATGAGACTGACTGCTGTAGGACTACCAGAGGTCAACAGCTGGTTGTGTGCAAAAAAGCTCCTGGTAGCATATGATGCACTGCACACCCTATATTTCTCTCTGTGCTTCAGTAAGCAACATTGTCCTAACCAGAGGCAAAGGCATGTAATCGGAACTGGAATAAGGAGCAATTTACAGCAGCCAATCCACCTACAGGCATGTTTTAGGGAGTGAACCTTCGGAGTACCTGGAGAAAACCCAGACAGACACTGGGAGAATGTTTTTATTACAGGCTTATAATATTTTTATGATGTTTACTAGTCTTTCCACCTAGGCATATGATGTGCTCGTGCTTACTGATACCTTCCACAAGGAATTTATTAGACCAACCTTGATGCACTGCTGTATCATTTCTCCAAAAAGTATGACTGGGAGACACTCACCTTAGGAGACTAATTACACACAAGCTGGCAATCCAGGATGGAAAAAGTTGAGACATCACAATTCTGTGGAACAAAAACTTCTAATCTAAAATAGTAGTCAGAAAATGAGTTGGAAAGTCAGAAAAAGATCAGAGACTGCTGTTTGCCATGGAGCAATCTATGCAGAATGCAGACAGACACACTTAATCCTGCTAAGGTTCAAAGCTGCACTACACATGTGTTGCCAACCTGTGCAAACACAACATATGCTCCATGATGCATACTTCACATATGTGCTATGATTCACTGCAAGAGAGAGAGAGAGAGAGAGAGAGAGAGAGAGAGAGAGAGAGAGAGAGAGAGAGAATGAATTAAAGAAAGAGAGACAAACAAAATACACAGACAGACCGTTCTTGTAATTTATTTTCCTTTGGAAAAGGAGAAAATCATAACAAGATCTAAATAGATAAACAAGAAGAGAGCTATTAAAGTAGAGCCAACAATTATTAAAAGCCAACAAGCAGCCATAAAAAAGAAGAACAGTATAACACACTGAACTTTCTGCTTACTTGTTCACATCTGATGTCTAAGGGCTTCCCATAATCAAGTTCAACCATAATCATTTATCACTATATAGGAGAAATTCACTTGCACTTGACCTTGTGCAACTGAACTCTGAGGCTCTGATTTACTGAAGATTTGCGTGTGTAAGAACAAGCATGATAACACCTGCAAAAATGTGCAAACTGATTAACTGGTTCTATGAAGGATTGGATTTTTCAAATCAACAAAATAACACGTGCTTGGGCGTTTACCTTGATGAATATGCAACCGCTCACTGGGTTTTATTAATGAGAAGGTTATTCCTCAGTATCTCGAAAATGACCCAAATGTTTCTTCTAATGATGACAATGTTACTGTGGCAAAGTTAGTTTCATATTAAACAGATGTTCAGATGTTTGCATTCGATTCCAACAGCATTTACACAGAGATTGTGAAAACATACTTTACAAATACATACTTTAATCACTGTTATACCAGACACTCAATTATGCCTGTGACCCTTAAAAACCATATTTACAAATTGTTTTATACCCCTACTCTACTGATTATTCTTTATAAATCACCTGCAAGACACCGATGCATGCAATTTATCCTGCTGTACATGCAAATTAGTGCATCATAATAAATCCCAAATATACACTGCTATGTTATGATAAACATACTTGTGATTGTTGCTATTGTGCTATGAACATCAAAATAAAGTACTTAAGTATCGGATAATAACCATTAATAATAAGCAGAGAACTAGTGAAACGTTTTGCTAAATCAAGCCATCAAACTTTGAATCTTGGTGAAAAACGAGCACAAGTCTATGATGTGGTAAACAGCTGCAGACACGATGAGCTCACTCTTTATAGCAATCCAGCGTTCTGATGAATGAAGATGCTGTGTCCAGACAGAGTAAGGCCAGCTCCTCAGCAGTTCCTGGGAAAGGTCACTGTTGGCCAGGAGGATGTCCAAACTCACTGGGGTCATAGCCCCTGACTCATACACACTCTATATAATCCCTGAGTTCACCAAACAACAGCTTCAATAGCATACACCGAGTGAGTCACTCTCAACTCATCACATGCCAGAATGCGCTTGATATGGAAAGTGAATGTTCGTATCAAACATAAACACAGAAAGTGTTTAGTCTAGAACTAGGCTTAATTTGTGTTTGTGAAACTGTCATTAGTTTGTAAACTTGCTCAAATTATCTGGTGAGCAAACTGAATTGCTTAATTATAATAACCAATATGCTGTATTTATGCCTATATATCACACTGTGCCCTTTACGCAGAGAAGCCAACATCCTGCAAACACTGTGTTAATTCAACAGACAGTTATTAAACATATACAAGCTGAGGCATGTGAAAAGGCTAGTGGGTATTCACATCTGTGCCCCAGATTCCTCCTGAATTATTACAATTTTAAAAGCAGAGGGTAAAAGAGGGACAGATAGATTATATGGCTACAGTGATGACCAGAGCAAACCGGCTCGCTTTCCATTTGCTCATGTGGGGGGACACGATCATGGGTTTATACTCACATGCAGTTCTTCGTTTCAGCAGCCCATTAAATGTCTGTCTGGGACATCAGTGATGTTATTTACAGGCACCGTATCAAATCCAGATCTGAAGGGGTCACCCTGTATGGTACAGAATAAAATACAAAACACAAACATTAATCACTGCGTTATAGTCAGTAGGGATGAAACTACCTGGATGCTCCATTTGAGCTCGACAGTCATGAACACTGTTCTTCTCAGTGTGGTGAGTAAAGCTACAAACAGTTTCCACTCCCTGAGCCAAATTCAGTCAAATAAACAAGAAAAGCCCACGGTAGATTTATGGCTAAAACTATTCACCAAATGTGTGTTGGACATTAGACAAATTATATTTACTCCCAGTTAAAATGTATGAACAGAAATACTGACTAGATTAGAGATTTAGACAGCAGTTTACCTTCATTTAGCTAATCTGTGTGTGATACATGGAAGGCAGAGTTCTGATAATTACTGTGGTTACCATATTGGACCTAGGCACAGGAGCTATCAAGCAACAACCACTGATATGAAAAGGTTGTTTCATATAAACAATAGCAATTTCAGCTGCTGTAATATAATTGCGGCTTTTAGTGTTTTAAAGTGGTATTTATAAACTAGCTGGTTAACCCTCTAAGCCCCAAACCATTTCTGGGTGTTTTTACTATTTTAGTTCACTGTTTATTTGTACATATAGTACTGAATTGTTACTGATATGTACCATTTATTGTCAACATATGAGTCATTTCCAACGGCTAGTGGATCTCATACATGGCCTAATGATGTTATATGCAAGCAAAAGTAAAAACAATTTGAATTTGGATTAAGGGTTTGGTTTGGACATGTGGAGTCCACTAAAAACCCATAATTCATCCCCCCGGAAAAAAAATCACATTATGAACTACACGTTTTTTAATAACAAGCAGCTGATTTGATTAGATGATTAGATTAGATTAGATTAAACTTTATTGTAATTACACATGTATAAATACAAGGTAACGAAATGCAGTATTTAATTGTTGGGTTCTTAAAAATGGTAAAATGTTACATTTTTTCCTGAAAATTTATTTTCATTCATTTATTTAAATTTAATTACAGTTAATTTGTTTTTGTAGGCAATAAATAAAAGTATTATCAAAAACATTTACTGTGATATGATATTTTTGTTATATCGCCTATATAATACTGATAGCTAATTGAGAACTAATAGACATTTACACCTATTCCTACCCAAAACAACAGGGAAACGATTCAAGCATAACACTGAGCAACTGAGTGTTAAGGGGAAAAGTGGGTTTCAGTAGTGTGAGTCCTGGGATTTGGATCAGAACCTTAACAGCTGATCTAACATTGTCCCTTGCTACAGAAACTAACAGTAAATGTATGTAGTTAGAAGAATGAGGAATGTAAATCTGGACCTACCAACATGCCCTTGGATTTTACGAAGTTAAAACCAACAATCTGTAAACAGTAATCGGTGTGTTTACAAAGGTTTACCATTTTTCGTCACAATTATGCTCTCACAGATAATCACAAAACCTGAAATAACAATTTCTTGGTCCTGATGTTAAAACTGGTGATGTTAGATCACTTACTGGCAGCTGGTTTAGTGCCTGGGTGCCCAAAGACAGACATTTTGGAACAATATCCCATTTTGTTGAGCAATTGTGAAAGCTGCTAATAACCTTAAAACACTAAACGTCTAAAAAGTCACTAACAGGAGCAATAAGGCACTGTATGACTATTGTGAGAGAATCTTAACTGTATAATAAGACCGCTGTTATCCCACGGTGTAAAGCAGCCTTTAGACTGCACCTCATATCTGGGAGAGAACTGAACATGACATAGAAGCTTGTGTGACTTCTCTATAACGAGTACATGAAGATCAGACTGTTTCTGAAGCAGCTGTTTGGAATCTTCTCTTCACCATAGTGATTTACTGATTACTCATTCCAGGATTAGTTCCTCACATTACCATAAATACTGATTACAAAGCCGCGGTCAAGGCTCTGGCAGAACTATGAACAGTGCGACTGCAGTAGTATATGTTATCTATTCAGTTATATATTATACATTTACTTGTTAAGCTGCTTTCTTGATTTTAACAGATTTTATAATAAGCGATAAAACTCACTGTGAGAAGGTACTAGAAAACTACTTTTTTTTATTTCTGTACTTACAAGTGTTTTCTCTCTCTCTCTCTCTCTCTCTCACACACACACACACACACACACACACACAATGTACTTTACAACTTGGCATCATCAATTACACTGCTTAAAGAAGCAGCAGTTCTGGGTATTATTGCTATTAATCTGTTTGGACATGTGTGCTTAAACTCCTGCATTAGGCCCTTGCCCTTAAGTTCACCCCAGCCACCAGAAAGGCTGTGAAGTGAAGTGTTTGAGAGTAAACAAAAGCCTGGCTGTTGCAGTGCAAAGAAAGTCCCATGCTGTAAAACAGCTGTGTGATGAAGGCCAAACAATGCCAGGCTAAAGCTAAACAGCTTACTCTGGCTCTCACTAGGCACAAGTCAACAGGTCTCTGTAGCAGTCAGTCACAAGGACACGGATGGCCTCAGGTCTCGTTCCTTAGAGACCGACTTCTAATTATTGTATCTGTTTTTTGTGCCGATGTCAGATTTATCCTGCATCCTTATGCCATTTTGCTATTTGTACTAATTTTGGGGTCAAACAAAATTTACCAGTTCAAAAGCTAAATTTACGTTCCACAAATTATAGAGATAATATATTTCTGTGTAAAGCAGACAGCACATTAGCTCCATGCTATTTTATCCAAAGAATCCACAGAGTTATATTCAAACCCTGACCTTTAAAGAAATTAACAGCACATGTGGTTCTGCTGTAAAGGGAAAAATGTAAAAAAGAAAAAAATTAAAAAATAAATAAATAAATAAAAAATAAAAAATAAAAAAATAAAAAAATAAAATAAAATACTAAAAAAAAAGAAAAAAAAAAAGAAAGAAAACCACGAGGAATAAACTGGATCATAAATGTGAAGCAAAAGGCTAGCATATTGTGAATGGATTATAAGTCTGAGGGTGTAGATCTAACTAAAAGTTTGAAAGTAGAAAGAAAGAGAGAAACAACAGAAAACAAAAACAAAACAAAATGATACATATTGAAACATTTAATCAATCACAGTCAAAACAAACACTGACATTGCTGCTCTCTCTCACCTCTCTTTCTCTAATCCCCTCTTACCCACATCCCACCCCCGGAGTCTCAGCGTCACAGCCACATCTTGGCCTTATAAAAACAAACCAGCGCATGTGCTCATCATCTCAGAGACTTTCACCTCGATAATTACGCTGACAGGTATTTTCCTGAGCCACTGCATAGCACTTCACCTGTGTATGATCATCTGGAGCTTGGACATCACTTCTTACAACAAATCATTACAACACCATGGGGGATGCACAACATCATGAGGAATATTCCCCATCCCAGACCTGCTGACTCACTGTGAGTGTTTACTGGGATATTTAGGCATTCTCTCACCCTAGATGAATCATTGTCTGAGAAAACTGCACACTTTGGGTCTCAACATG
This sequence comes from Cranoglanis bouderius, assembly GCA_023630585.1. NCBI lineage: Eukaryota > Metazoa > Chordata > Actinopteri > Siluriformes > Cranoglanididae > Cranoglanis > Cranoglanis bouderius. The sequence continues at coordinate 10,664,685 of CM042545.1, forward strand.
TGTTTCTAAAGCTTTCCACAATTACGAGTGGGTAGTACTTGATGATCTATGAGTCAACGATGCTAGATAAAGGAATGGGAAAAGTAACCATTTGGTCCAGTAAACAGAGACTGAAAAAATACCCAAAAACCAACAAGGCTGGTAAGCTCATCAATAGGGTCTCAGCATGCTCTCAGGCACTCTGGAATCAAGGGTCAATAAACATTTGTCTGGAAATAAAAAGCTCAAATAAAGAACCATGCTGTGAGGACTGGATGCCAGATTTTTTTTTTAGCCAAGAACACAATAATTATAAAAGATGAGAGAAACCTCCATTTCGAAGACAAAAAGAAAACACAATGAGAAGGCATGTCACTTAGATGTATCACCATCCAAAAGGTAGTGCTACAGGGGATTCCTTGATTGACAGCACCGTATTTGATCATTGGTAAGAAGTGAACCTCCCAGGCAGCTACAAGTAACAGCATGATGCTTAACCAAGCTTTAGAAGACGACCCACACATTCATCCACGTGACTACGTGTGTGTGTCTGTATTTGGAAAATTCCCTTTAAAGAAAGCGTGCACATGGCATGAAATCACGTGTCTGATGCTTTCTTTTATTGTTTCAGCTTGCATTTGAACTTTGCTTTATTCATTCAATACAAAGCAGCACCACTTGCAAAGTCTTAGGGCCAGTAAATGCCTGAGACTAAAGATTTCTACTTTTTGTTAAAAAGGAACAGTGAATTACTTCCAGGAGACGTCTAATGCGTTCCGTTCTGCTTTGGCCTTTTCAAGCCATCTTAACTCAGAGCAGGGTCTCTAAACACCTTTTTCCAGTCGTGTTTCCTTGGCTGCTATGTTAGTTTTTGTCCCAAATTGTCAGTCATTGTTCTCCTAAGCCTTCAGGAGTTTTTTTTCTTATTGATTTTTTGCCCAGCTCTGTCTGGTTCTATGTAGTTACTGGTTTTGGACTTCCATTAAGAAGGAAAAAGCTTTGCTGTGAGAAAGATACAGCTGAGTGCAAAAGTTTCCATCCCTCATGGTGTTCGAATGTTTAAAAAAAAAAAAAAAAAAAAAAAAAGGAAATACACCCGTTTTATAAATTGTTAAGACCAACAAGTGGGTTTGTCCTGCAACATAAACAACAATCCAGATAGTGAACAAAAATGAACTGAGAATTTCAATAGCAAGAAGCCAAAAAAAGTTTCGTCATGACCCCATTTGTCTTTAGACCTGATCTGAAGAAGTTAGTGGATGACATCTGGCAGAGTTTTAACAAATATTTCAAGAAGAATAAGCAAATACTGGCTGAGTATTCTGAAATCAGGAAGAATCTATTTAACATTTATGGAAGAAGTCTCCAGTGTCAACACAGGTGACTCTAAATGAATCTGTATCAGAGGTAAATCTGCCCTGGGAAAGTCTTCAGGACAGAAGCTGTTGTGCTTTGCGGTTTTTCTGTGATATGACAACATTTTTTGGTCTTATTAACATGAAGAAAAAGAAAGAAAGAAGTGGGTGGGGGAATGTTTGTAGCTGCGATAATGCAAGTGATAACTAGTTTGATGTGCAGATGTTCCACAACATTAAATGGAACTAATAAAGGTTGGCATGTACAACATTTTATCATTCATTCACACAGTAACTGCTTTATCCTGGTAAGAGTCGTGGTGGATCTCGAGCCTAAGTCAGGACCACTGCTTGATGAACAGATATATTCTGACTATTTTTATTTTTTTTTAAACTATTCATATCTTAATATACATAAATGTCTTTGTCCTTGTTTTGTCCAAACGGTTGTACAAAGTTCTTAACTATTTGGCAAAGCAATACATGATAACACACTTCTGCTATTTCAACACAGTTTACAGCAGAGAACACTGTGTCATTTTTTAAATGACAGGTTCTTCATTGTTTTATTAGAATGATGATATGAATGCACACACATAATTTGAAACCTCATTCAGGAATAGCTGAAATGCTTCTGACTTTCCCTCAAATGAACCCTCTGCCGTTAAAATCACAAGTTAATACTCACTGGTCAACAGCTTAACAGAGTTCCCATTGCTTCTTGGTAATCGTTTAATGGTTAGGCTGAATCATGGTCATGTGTTGGAAATATGTTGAGTTTAATCAGCACCATGACATGTAGCATATTATAGGCCACTATAAACGAATTAGTTTTAGATGAGGGAAAAGTTCAGGTCAGGCCTGGTCATTAGAGATTTATTACATTTTTGCATTTATTTCCCCTTTAAATAGAACTGCAGTTATCATAACACTATTCCACAAGGATGGAAGCCAGGAAAACTTAATAAAAAAGGACAGTTACTGCCCTCAGAGTGCTGTTCAGGTATGCATGCATTTATGGTGACATATACAAACCACAGGCCAGCTCACTGCAGTCTGTGCCAGATGGACATTTGATCTGTATTCATTAACCTCATCAATTTGGTAGAAAAACATTTGGCATAAACATCAGAAGTATGCTTTCGTTTATGTTTTAGCACAAAAAAGGCTAAATAGTACAGTGCAGCTCTCTAGGTTTGTATTTGGACACCCCTGACCTGTGATGACCTGTGCTAACAAGTACCAGACATTCCTAAATGAATTTAAAAGCCACTAAAATTTGCAATAAGACTGACGATTCACAATCACTGCAAAGTCACAATTACTGAGAGAAAGAGCAAAATCATACCAGAATATACTCACATAAGCAAGTAAGCAGTTACCAAGGATGGAAAGACAGCTACAGTAATGACAAGCAAACATAATCCTCAAAATTTGTGGAATCTGATTTTGCTGAAACTAAAACAATAGTCTACAAGGAGCACTGGCTCATGGCTGGGCCTTTATTTAATTTAGCAAACATATAAGCTGTGAATGGACATTAATGTTATATGGTCTTCTTTGGTACAGCTGAATCTGTTTTCTTTACCAGAGTGCAGATGGTTCCTGCTATTTAAGCACTGTGACCCTGTTCTGTTACTGTTCAAAATTCTTAGACTAAATGTCCGTGAGAGAGTTGGTATGATCTCCAACAGTGCCAAGAAAGCCATCTGGTACCAAACAGTGCCCAGAAATATACACCCAACGCAAAAAATAAAACATCCCCACCAAGACCTGGGACAGAACAGCAAACAGCATTTTTTTGTGAATGGAACACTATAGTGCAACGTCTGCACACAGCTGACTCACCTCTGACTCACTGCAGAGACAGTCATCAAAGAAAAGTGTGTGGAGTGTAGACCTTACATTAACCAGTGCGCTGACACAAAGCAAGACTACGAACTACATTTCCTCCCTATGTGCCAACATAACATCCAAATATGGTGACAACTGTTTCAAACAAAGGACTTAAGGACTGAGTCAAATCGAGATGTATAACACACGCCATGCCAGTCTCCAAAAATATTTTTTTTACCTGCACACTGCCACCATTTCCTCCCATGGCTGTTCAGTTGGTTTAACAATCACAGACTATCTCACGTGTTCCACCTACTCCACCCCAGCCCCGGGAACACATGTGGGGTGTCTAGACGAGACTGTGATGTGGGGTAAGTAATGGAAGGGTGCGTGTGTGTTTGTGTAGAACACAGTTTAGTCTGAGACATTGCAGGTTTTGCAGTACACTGAATCATTACAAGGGAGTTTGACGGCACTGAAGTCTATGCATCACTCCACTATGGGAAGATATTAGTAAAATACACAAAAATCTAAACACACATACACACAGCTGCCAGCATCAGTAATAAAATTACCCCCCAGAAGACACACACACACACACATCTTTAAAAACTCATAATAAATTCGCACAAACGCATTCGTTCTCAGTTATGATTCCTCAGGGGTGTTCAGACAGACTGTGAGGCCATTAACACTTTCTCCTATCTCCAGTTATCAGACATTACTCAAGAGGGGCCAGCACCTTAACCTGCTATGCTATGTTCAGGGGAAACTTACAGCTAAACTGTTTAGCAGAAGGCATAAATCCTTAGGTTTTATGTTGAGGCCACTGCTTCTGAGGTGACGATAGCCATCTAAGAGTTATAATGTTCTAGAAATGGGGTAGGATTTAGGACGGAGTTTTGTTGGCACATATTTGCATTACTTGCATTACAGAGATACTTGCAGTGTAATGTTTGTTAGAACTGATGATGCTATACTTTGGTAAAAGTCAACAGAATGTTGATTCACCAGTTTGATTGCACTTGCTTCTAATATAATTATTGTGTTTGTATTTGATCAAATTTTATTATGTTATGTAATAGTACCACTAGCCTATACAGGTCTATGCAAGTCTGCTGTATGCTCTCTGCAGTGTATTTACAGATTTTGTTTATAGTTGTGAGTTAGCAGCACACTATAAGTGCCTGGTCAGTCTGAAGGGTATTCCAGACTAATCAGCTGCTTGCTGATTCATAAATTTAATAAAGCTGACAGCTGATTCATAAAGATTCATAACCTTGCTGCTTGCTGGTTCATAAAGTTCTTTCATTTTACGTCCCTAGCAAGGCCTAGAGTTTAAGAATTAAACTCAAAATTCTTGCTCTTGTATTTGAGGCCTCTCCATCTGCATACCCTGGTTCAACTGTAGAGCACTGGCATGTCCTTCTTAAATATCTAACACATCCAGTCGCTACAGTCCAGTATCTCCATTCCTGCTGAAAAGGGCTAAAGACCCCTCTTCAGACATCCTGGTAAATCTCGGTAATAAAGTATCATTTATTGTTTATACTCTTATTTACCTTTTCAATGTTATCATTTTTGTTAAAGATGACCATTCTAGCACACGAACCACCACCTTACAGATTCTCCAAACACTGTGCATCAAAGTCACTCTGTCAAATGACTAACTGTAACTTAGAGCCAATTCTATTAAGGATCCATAGCCATTATTCTAGTCCTGTCCAACCCTCCCTCGTACACTTTATGTTGTTCATGAATGCACACATCATTTAGGTTATACACGAAATGTAATGGAATATGTAACCTAAAAACATATACCATGTCAAAATATGAATAAAAACTACAATATACATTATGAATGACTGATGAATGAGTGTATGCCAAGGTGTAAAATGGTTAAATAACACTTATACGCTTAAAAACAACACTTTAAATATTAATATTATAGTGTACTACAGAAAAAAAAATCTACATCAAATCAATATTTGGTCTGACCACCCTTTGCCTTCAAAATGGCAAATGGTCTGCACTTATATAGCGTCTTTTAACCTTCATGGTTCATAAAGCACTTTACACTGTGTCTCATTCACCCATGGCGTTTGCGTGCCATCAGGAGCAAATTGGGGTTCAGTGTCTTGCCCAAGAACACTTCGGCACATGGAGTCATGGGGGCTGGGAATCAAACTGCTAACCCTACGATTACTAGATAACCCACTCTACCACCTGAGCCACAGCTGCCCCGAAACAGCATCAATTCTTCTAGGTACACTTGCACAATGTCAGGGATTTTGTAGACATAGTCAGGTGTATTAAACAATTATACCAAACAGGTGCTAATGATCATCAATTCAATATGTAGGTTGAAACACAGTCATTAACTGAAACAGAAACAGCTGTGTAGGGGAATAAAACTGGGTGAGGAACAGCCAAACTCATCTAACAAGGTGAGGTTGCTGAAGACAGTTTACTGTCAAAAGTCATACACCATGGCAAGACTGAGCACAGCAACAAGACAGAATACTGCATCAGCAAGGTCTCTCCCAGGCAAAATTTCAATGCAGACAGGGGTTTCCAGATGTGCTGTCCAACCTCTTTTGAAGAAGCACAAAGAAACGGGCAACGCTGAGGACCGTAGATGCAGTGGTCGGCCAAGGAAACTTACTGCAGCAGATGAAAGACACATCAGGCTTACTTCCCTTCACAATCAGAAGATGACCAGCAGTGCCATCAGCTCAGACCTGGCAGAAACCAGTGGGGCCCTGTTACACCCATCTACTGTCTGGAGAAGTCTGGTCAGAAGTGGCCTTCATGGAAGACTTGCAGCCAAAAAGCCATACCTCCGATGTGGAAACAAGACCAAGCGACTCAACTATGCACGAAAACACAGGAACTGGGGTGCTGAAAAATGACAGCAAGTGCTCTGGACTGATGAGTCAAAATTTGACATATTTGGCTGTAGCAGAAGGCAGTTTGTTCGCCAAAGGGCTGAAGAGTGGTACACAAATAAGTGTCTGCAGGCAACAGTGAAGCATGGTGGACGTTCCTTGCAAGTTTGGGGCTGCATTTCTGCAAATGGAGTTGGGGATTTGGTCAAAATTAATGGTCTCCTCAATGCTGAAAAATACAGGCAGATACTTATCCATCATGAAATACCATCAGGGAGGCGTTTGATTGGCCCCAAATTTAATCTGCAGCATGACAACAACCCCAAACCTACAGCGAAAGTCATTAAGAACTATCTTCAGCATAAAGAAGAACAAGGAGTCCTGGAAGTGATGGCATGGCCCCCACAGAGCCCTGATCTCAACATCATCGAGTCTGTCTGGGATTACATGAAGAGAGAAAAGCAACTGAGGCAGCCTAAATCCACAGAAGAACTGTGGTTAGTTATGCAAGATGTTTGGGCCAACCTACCTGCCAAGTTCCTTCAAAAACTGCATGCAAGTGTACCTAGAAGAATTCATGAATTGACTGTGTTTTGAAGGCAAAGGGTGATCCCACCGAATATTGATTTGATGTAGATTTTTCTTCTGTTCACTCACTTTGTATTTTGTTCATTGATATATATAAACTATTAACATGTCTATTTTTGAAAGCTTTCTTACTTTACAGCATATTAACTGTATACTGTATGTATAACAATTATCAGAGCCATGCTGTTATGGAACATGCATCCACACCTTCTTATTTAAGAATATATATTTCATATTTGTATTGCCCTAAACCATACCTGCATGCTTAGATTTTATCCTATACCTCAAATGTAAATATGGGTATACAGTAGATGCCTGCCATATACATAAATTACCTTAAGAATTTAGGTGGGATTTGATTTGAAAACCTTTCCCTAAACTTCCAGAGCTTCTTTGTGTTAAATTCCTCTTCCTTTTCTGTAACAGAAACATCAAATGCACAGAGAGTTCAGATGTCTGAAAAATGTATGGTGCTATGAGTCTGCATGCATGTGTGTGTTCACTTTATAAAAGAGGATCAAACGTATCTGCCTGACAGGTGTGAATTCATGAGGTTATGTTCTGTGTCGAGGGGCATCCTCTCATCACCCGCCAACAAACTCTCCAACCAAATCGAGTATTTTGATCCTATCTCACTTTCTTGACAAAGTAGCAATCAGAGAGGGGAACAAAACACCCAGTGTAACACGTAAAAGCTTTTATAATCACTGTTCTTAACCATTCCTCACCTAATGAATCTGTATGTTGCTTTTAAAATGCAGCTGTGCTGCAGGCGAGGCTTTGTGAATGAACTTTTAAAGTGGAGACAGGGTGAGCTCGAGAGACTCTCCACACTGTCACACTGCAGGATCATTAGAGTGATATACTGAAGTGTGCAATGAAGGCTCTAACACCACCCACTCTGTCTATCACACATGGCTAATAGTCCCTCTCTGCTCATCATTACACACACGCACACACACGCACACATGCTCCCACATTGTCTACCATACAGTGCTAAAGGCTTGGCTACTTTCACCCCTGCACACAAACACAGACACACACTCCCACACTGTCTATCACACATTGCTAATGACTCCTCACCACTTCTCATCTCATATCCCACACACGAACACAAAATCACACTCACACACACGCACAAACACACACAATCTATTAAACTGGTGGCTCCACTGTTCACTCATGTATCAGCATATCACACACCACTCATTCCTCCTCTCTACTCATCATACACACACATACACACAGTGCAAATAGTTCATCTTTGGGTTGTTAGGGGCTTACAGGCACTCACAGAGGAGCTAACTGTAACTGACTGGTTGAGCAGGGAAGTATATCAGGTAGTGCTGGAGTTGGCATGAGAGCCAAACAATACTTGATCTAAACCAGAACTAATGTAATAAGCACTTACATGACTCATCTTGAAAACATGATCAAAAAAGGTGAAGTGATGGTGAATTCTGGGAAGGAGAGGTGTATATTTCAGGAAAAAATGGAAAAAAAAATAAATGAAGGCAATATGAAATTGTGTCAGACTACACTGTGACTTGATCACTGACTCCAACTTTAAGTGAATTATGGAAACAATATTCTGAGCTTCTATAACTATTATACATTTTCAATGCATTCATTACACTTCCTCATCCCAGGGCAAGCACTTTACCGGAAGGCTGCACTGGGGATCTTATCATGAGGGTTTGTCATACTTACTCAGAGTTTGCTCTGATCATGACCTTAACAATACAATAGCACTTCTGAAGATACCATCTGGCCACTGAACAAATATTTGTAGAAATTCACACGATCTTAAGACATCTTTCCACTACACTTAATGTGATATCTGAAATACCATTGAACCGCATGAGCATATTCGCAGTTGCTAACCCAGAGGACGTCATATGGACATTTACTGGAACATAGGCTGAGGCAGGCCAAGACTACTAACCCTAGTCCAACTTTCAGAACACAGGAGCAATGGGCTGAGAGTTCTCTGAACACAAACACTCATGGTATCTGAGATGAAGAACAAGATGGAACAAATTATGCTTGGCACACAAAATCCTATAACCTTTAAATATGTATAACCCCAATTCCAAAAAAGTTGGGACCCTGTGTAAAATGTAAATAAAAACAGAATACAATGATTTGCAAATCTCATAAACCCATATTTTATTCATAATAGAACATAAAAAAACATATCAAATGTTTAAACTGAGGAAATTTACCATTTTAAGGGAAAAAATAAGGTAATTTTGAATTTGATGGCAGCAACAAAAAAGTTCTCAAAAGGTTGGGACAGGGCCATGTTTACCACTGCGTAGCATCCCCTCTTCTTTTAACAACAGTCTGTATACGTCTGGGAACTGAGGAGACCAGTTGCTGGAGTTTTGGGAGAGGAATGTTGTTCCATTCGTGTCTGATACAGGATTCTAGCTGCTCAACAGTCCTGGGTCTTTGTTGTAGGGCAGTGGTAGCTCAGTGGTTAAGATGTTGGACTACTGATCAGAAGATTGTGAGTTCAAACCTCAGCACTACCAAACTGCCACTGCTGGGCCCTTGAGCAAGGCCCTTAATCCTCAACTGCTCAGATGTAGAAATGTATAAAATGTAAGTTGCCCTGGATATAAGGGTATCTGGTAAATGTTGTATTTTTTGTTTCATGATGCGCCAAATGTTTTCAGTTAGTGAAAGGTCTGGACTGCAGGCAGGCCAGTTCAGCACCCGGACTCTTCTACTACGAGACCATGCTGTTGTAATAGATGCAGTATGTGGTTTAGCATTATCTTGCTGAAATATGCAAGGCCTTCCCTGAAAAAGACGTCGTCTGGATGGAAGCATATGTTGCTCTAAAACCTGTATATACATTTCAGCATTGATGATGCCTTTCCAGATGTGCAAGCTGCCCATTCCATAGGCACCCCCATACCATCAGAGATGCAGGCTTTTGAACTGAGTGCTGATAACAAGTTGGATGGTCCCTCTCCTCTTTAGTCCAGAGGACACGGCATCCATGGTTTCCAAAAAGAATTTCAAATTTTGATTCGCCTGACCACAGAAGTTTTCCACTTTGCCTCAGTCCATTTTAAATGAGCTTTGGCTCAGAGAAGATGGCAGCGTTTCTGGATCATGTTCACATATGGCTTCTTCTTTGCATGATGAATGGCACGGCGAACTGTGTTCACAGACAATGAGTTCTGGAGGTGTTTCTGAGCCCATGCAGTGATTTCCATTACAGAATCATGCCTGTTTTTAATGCAGTGCCGCCTGAGGGCCCGAAGATCACAAGCATGCATTATTGATTTTCACCCTTGTCCCTTGCACACAGAGATTTCTCCAGATTCTCAGAATCTTTTGATGATATTATGTACTGTAGATGATGAGATATTCAAAGTCTTCACAATTTTACATTGAGGAACATAATTCTGAAATTGTTCCACAAATTGTAGATGCATTTTTTCGTAGATTGGTGAACCTCTGCCCATCTTTACTTCTGAGAGACTCTGCCTCTCTAAGATACTCTTTTTGTACCCAATCATGTTACTGACCTGTTACCAATTAACCTAATTAGTTGCAAAATGTTCCTTCAGCTGTTTCTTTTTAGCAACACTTACTTTTTAAGCCTTTTTTTGTCCCCGTCCCAACTTTTTTGAGACGTGTTGTGGCCATCAAATTATATTATTTTTTCCTTATAATGTTTTTTCCATTTTTCCAATTTCTTCAAGTTAAACATTTGATATGTTTTCTATGTTCTATTGTGAATAACATATGGGTTTATGAGATTTGCAAATCATTGCATTCTGCTTTTATTTACATTTTACACAGCGTCCCAAATTTTTGGAATTGGGGTTATAAGAGACCCCAGATATAACAACAGATGTCCTTCAGTCATCAAAACTTTCACCACGCCTACTTTTGGATTATACTTGCAGGTCCTGACTCTCTCTGGTATCTTGCAGAATTTCTCATGAAATAAAATAAAATTGAATCCAGCATGTGTGTTTTGATTTCGATAACGTTCAACAATAGACATAGCCACAAAGCAGCTTTACAGAAATTCGGATGAAGACTCAGCAGATGACAACTAAGCAGAGCTTGCAGTGCTGGTTGTGTATGAATTTTGCAGAAGCCAAAACAAAATGTGGATGAGTTGGTATTAAAATGTACTGTCCATGTAAAGGTATGTCCAAGTATGTACTGTCCACCTAATATCTATGTGCTAGTTGCCACACTGTGGCAGATTTCGTCAGTCAGTGGAAGAACTCAGCACTGCAAAATAAGTCTTCTTAGCAAGTGAAAATATCTTGAATATAGTTGCATTTATGTAGTATTTCTTTTTATAAGATTACAATAGAAATCTTAATAGAACAAGACTATTTCAAGCTTGAAATGAGAACAAATGGCTTGAAATAGGTTCATAATCCATAATCTTATATTTGTTTTATTGTAATCTTATAATAGGAAATACTAGATATATTTGACTAAATTCAAGGTATTTCTACTTGCTGTCATTTTTTTTGCAGTGAGTGGAATCAGGCAGCAGTTGTATGTGCACTTTTCATTCCATAACAAACAACATAACAACACAAAAATAATGGAGACTTGGCTGCTTTCCAACGTCTCACTCGCTTGCACACACGTGCACACACGGTGCACTCCGATGTGACTCAGTAAGAGAGGAAGGAAAGAAAAGCAGCTTGTTAATATAGCCCACGCAGATAAGCAACAGGTGTGCCATGTTAATTGCCCACTCCCCCATGCTCCTGTTGCAGATTCCAACTAAACCACGACCCCCCCCCCCCCCCACACTTTCTGGTAAATACTGATAGCCTCTGTTTACCTGACTAGTTATCATCTTTTGCAAATGACATCTAGAAGGAATTTTTATGCGAGACAGAGAGTCCTCCTACAATTATTATGCTGAGTCATAAGTACTGAACAGGTTTAACATTTACTATAGATCAGAGGAATAAAGACTGGACTGCACACACCCTACACCTCAGGATCATCAGACAAGATATAAGACCAGCATGAAAAATCTGCCTGATTATCCAACCCTATATATGACGAATATTAACATTCTGTCACAAGCACACGTACATGTACAGGCCACTTTATTAGGAACACCTGTATACCTGCTCATTCATGCAATTATCCAGTCAGCCAAGCGTGTGGCAGCAGCAGAACATATATACAGATCAAGAGCTTCAGTTAATGTTCACATCAGACAGACACATATGGGGGAAAATGTGATCTTAGTGACTTTGACCGTGGCGTGGCTGTTGGTGCCAGACGGGCTGGTTTGAGTATTTCAGAAACTGCTGATCTCTTGGGATTTTCATGCAGAGTTTTCACAGAATGGTGCAAAAAAGCAACAACAACAACAACAACAAAAAACATCCAGTTCTATGGGTGTGAGAAAGCTCAGAGGAAAATGACCAGACTGGTACAAGCTGACAGGAAAGCAATGGTAACTCAAATATAACCACACTTTACAACTGTACTGAGCAGAAAATCATCTCAGAATGGATAGTTCCATTCCTGACAGGCATTAGCTGGAATCTGAATCTGAATCTGTAGTGTGCACAGGCTCACTGAAACTGGACAGCTGAAGATGGAAAAACATCACCTGGGCTGATGAATCTCAATTTCTGCTGTGACATGTAGATGGTAGGCTCAGAATTTGGCATCAACATCATGAATCCATGAACCCAATCTGCCTTGTGTCAACAGTTCAGGCTGCTGCTGGTGTAATGTCGGGGGGAATGTTTTCTTGGCACGCACTGAGCCCCTTAATACCCATCGAGCACCATTTGCATGTCACAACCTATCTGTGTATTGTTACTGTCTATGTGCATTCCTTTATGGCCACAATTTACTCAACTCATAAAGGCTACTTCCAGCATGATAATGCACATGGAGCAACTCATCTTAAACTTGTTCTATGAATCAGTCACGAAATCAGTCACCAGATCTGAATCCAGTAGAGCACTTTTAGGATCTGGTAGAACAGGAGATTTGTCGGATGAATGTGCAGCTGACAAATCCACAGCGATTATGTGATGCAGTCATTTCAACATGGAATCTTTAAAGAAATTCTTCCAACACCTTGTAGAGTCCATGTCATGAAGAATTGAGGCTGTTCTGAGAGCAAAGGGGGTCTTACCAAGTGTTTGTATAAAGTTGCTAATTAAGTAGCTGATGAGTGTATCTAAATGAATCAAACTTTCATGTGACTCATCTGTAGATCACCTTTTAAACCAATGTAATTTAATCACATCCAGATCTCCACTACACTATTTGACTTGATGTGTAATAAATGTGTGTAGCCCGGTCTTTTGGTTAGACTGTGAAGGCTTATGAAATACGCTTAATTTCTCCTCATCTCAATGCTAGATAAAGACAATCATGCTTGCAAGTCGTGTGATAATGCAATCCGGAAATTTTTATTGCAGTTGTATGAAATACAGGCCTACAGACAAGGAGGGAGATACTTGGGTAATATTACAGAAATTTGATTAAAATCCCAACAGTTCAAAAACAAACCATTTTACCTTCCTTCTGCCATTCCATTCTTCATATGAAGAATCAAACAAAAAACTTTTTTTTAATGCCAAGCATATGTTCTGTAGATTAACTTGTAATCCACAAATATATTATTGATAAATCACAATTAATACTTAAGCCATCGTAAAGCTGCGAATGGAACCAACACTGGTAGAACAACGTGTGTTTGAGGACAGCTACGTTTGAGAGCAGTGTACAGTCACAGAACTTTGAAAATGTATTACTACAAAATTGCACGTTATGTGACTGTTTTTCTGCTTTTATTATGTTTTACCATTGTTTGGCACATGGAAGGTTTATGTGTTTGCGTTCGTCTTCAGTAAGTAATGGTTGCAGTGGTGTCTAACTCCTGACTGAGTAGTTATGTGGAGTTAAACTCATATGAGTGAATGCGTGACATGAGGTTTCTGTAAGGATATATAAATGCGTGTCTTTTTTTTCTGGCTGGAGGCATGTGGTGTGTGTGTGTCTTGGCTTTGTGCGTGTATAACTGAGCTGAAAAATGAGCTTAGACAGTCGGTCTACCTGTTATCACTGCAAATATTTTCCTTCCACACACCCAATGACTTAACTTCAATAAATGGCTTTAAATTAGATTACATGAAGAAAACGGCAGCTGAACTGCTCACTTAAGAGAGGGGATTGGCTCTCAGTATAAAGGTCCAGTTTAATTGAAAACATCAGGGTCGAAAAGTCAATGGTCACATGATGCCACTGCATGGTCTGACATACATAAATATGAATGAATTGTAGTTTACACATTCTCTAGCGTAAAGAGAAAATTAATTTGACCCTTTACACCATCTGAATTAACTGCAGATGATGGAGGTCACAGGGGCTATATGTTCTGCCCTACAAGGACAGAACAGCCCAAAGGTTCAATCTCTGATCGAAGTTCAATCTCTGATCGAAAGTTGAATTTGGCCCTTCATACAGTGCAATTTTATATACATATGAAGAAGCTGAAACTAGAACAAGTCAGTTTTTTTCTGAGGTACATGACACCAGTGTGACCTAGAAATAGGTTCTTACTCCCAATGCAACATATAAAACTCATACACAGGTCTCCCATAAATACAAATTAATGTCACTACATTAGAGAACTTCGATCTGTTTCGGATAAGGTACATAAAATAAAATCAGTAAAATGTACAGTACACACACAAATCTGTACTGAATCCAAATACCACTAATGTTCATGTGTGGCAATAAAGAATAAACGTGATCTATGACTACAGTGCCAGGCAGTGCCATCCCTTAAATCAGGTAAAGCCAAGAGTACCTCTGTGAGGGTGAAGAGCTGAAGTGTTGAGAGTTTGGTTACTGAAATGAATGAAATCTAATAATCTTGTGCAGGGAGACGAAATCTGGAAGTTGCTCAGATCTGCTTCCGATGAGCCAGCCTGAGCAGCAGGAGTCCTGGTCATGATACCTGTTAGTAAAACATTGTCAGGAATTTTTCTGGTTTTCCTTTGTGTCACTATTAGGCCCAGCCAGAGGAATTGTTTTCTGCATCATCGTGACCCAGGCATTAAAACAGGATGGCAGAAGTATGTCTAAAAGAGGGGGAAAAAACAAACACAACCCCCTTTTGGCTAAATAATAAATACTGGATAAAGAGTCTTGTATTAATCAGAGCCTATTTTCCCCTCAGAAACACACACCTAGTATATTATAATAGAGAAGGATTTTCAGGCAATACATATTTTTTGGTGTTGTAAAGGGAGTACCTGAAACCTAATAACTCAGCTTAAACTAACATCATACTGAATCTCCAACATCAGAGGCATTTAATTTGATTTATAGATAATACAGTTAAAGTTTAAATATTTTAATTCACCTTACGTACCCAAAGGGAACAGCTTCAATTATTTCTATGTTTGTATTTTTATAGTAACCAGTGTATTTATGAAATAATCCATTATGTATTTAGATCCTAGGAATTCCGAAGGAAGTGCAATACCCAGTCTTTGACACAAAAACACACCAGACCACGATTACTGATTCTCTGCACTAAGTCCTACAACACCCCATCAGTCATTCTTAATGACAATCACTCAAGTATGCTATTTCTTCATCCAGGTTTCCATCTAACTTTCATTTAACACGGCAGAACAGACAAAACAGCAAGCCATGTCAGAAGAATTCAAAACCTACTAATTCAGACGCCAGAAAAAAAAAGAAGGGAAAAATAATCTTTGAAGCATACAGACCACAAAATCTACAATCAACACCTAATTAAGGGGTGTACATATGCAAAGATAAAAAATGGGATGCGGCGCAAATGCGGCACATGCACAGACTTGTAGGCATATGCGAAAACTGCACGGCAAGACAAGGGGGCTTCCCCTAGTGAAGATTAAAAGCTGTTTTTCCATTCTGCAATGGAGGGAGAGGTGGACGAGAGATGGTCTCATTACAGACTAAGGCTTAGCAGCTGCCCCTCTCTTCTCTCCTTCTTTCGCCAGTGCTTTTTTCTCTCCATTTTCCAGACATTCTCACCACTTTCCCCTAAGTGTTTCACATTAGACGCTTCTGGTGAGCCTGGTGATTTATTTTATTCTTGCAATATTCCATTGACTGTATGACCCCTGATGACCCCAAAAACCTCATCCTTCACCACAGTAACACTCTATGGCCTTGGCCCTTTTCCTGGGTCTCCACACTCAGCCCCTATAGTGCTGTTAACATCACTAGGAAAAAAACAGTAATGGGAAAATTGTAGTGGCTGCTTATGCAAACACACACACACACACACACACACACACACACACACAAACACACACACGCACACACAATTTTTATTTTTTCTTCGCCTTTTCCTCACCTCTTGTCTCTTTCTCTGGTAAACAGGAGCTTGTAGAGTAGTCACTAAAAGTCTCTAACATGCTGCTGACATCATGACATTTAAGGCCTGCTCTCAGAAACAGTCACATGAGTCTCATCTCCTGACACGTGCCAAATAAATCATACAAAAGCAAACCTATTTGCTACTTAACTATCTTTCATCATGTTTGAACACTTGTTATCATTTTATTTATTTGACTCATCAGAGTAATTAACTGCTGTGTCCTCAGGGCTTTGTTTCTGCTCCTGTTACTTTCTGCACTCCACGTTCCATGTTATGTTTCTGGGTAGCGTCAAGCCGAAAACACTACAGCTTTTATACTGTGATTGCATACGTTGATCTTGCAGTTTGGCAACATTTTTTTTATGATTCAGAGAGGGTAATAAGTAAATCACCATGCAATTTGCTCTCTTTGCATGGGCATATGCAAACACAGAGGGTTGAATCAATAGGATATTGTTCGCCTGGAACAGTGGACATGAATCTAACTGAGTGCCACTGAGAAATAAATAAATAGGGCTTGGCAGAAGTGGTGTTATACTGTAGTATATCACTATACAGTCACAAAAGCATTATATACAATTCTGAAATAGTGAAGTTGGAAAAACTTGTTAGTTTTAAAAAGTATTACTTATTAGTAATACTTATTAGTATTAAAACTATTATAACAGTAACGGTATTAACTTTTTAACAGAGTTTCTGACTTTTTAATGTTTCATGTAACTGAAGTAAATTTACTTTAAACACATATTTTAGGATTAGAACATTACAAGAGTACGACTGCATGTTGTTGTTGTTGTTGTTATTATTATTATTATTATTATTATTATTATTATTATATTTTAAAATGTAAAAACATTACTGTTCCTTTGCTTCTCTCCAGCTGGACTGCTATTCATAGAACTTCATATTTCAGGGCAGCACAGTTGCACAGAGGGTAGCATTAGCACCTCACATCTCCAGGGTCCCTGCTTCAGTCATGAAGTTTCAATCATGGGTTTCCTTCAGGTTCTCTGGTTTCTTTCCACCTCCCAAAAACATGCAGGTAGGCAGTCTGGCTATGATAAATTTCCCCAAGGTGTGAATGAGTGTGTGGATGTGTGTATGCATGGTGCCATGGTGTGATGGATTGGCATCCAATCAGGGGTGAATTCTCCCGCCTTGTGCCCAGTGTTCCCAGGATTGGCTCTGGATCCACTGCAACCCTGAACAGGATAAAGTGCTTACTGAAAAAGGAATGAATGAATTTCATATTTCATTAAGAGTAAAATAAAATCAGTGATTGCTGTCAGACTGGGTGAATCAGATTTATTTTTAAACACATACTGTTAGCATGACTAAGCAGGAGTTCACTAGCACACTATCCTAACTAAATGTAAATGAGAAGAAATGAGTCACATGCAGACAGAAGGCCAGCTAACCGTAAGCAAAGGTAGTTAGCTTATGTTGGAGAAAATTCTTCCTATTTTCAAATTTAACAGCTTCCTCATCCAGAAAGCCATTTTAATAACTGACACATTATGACACATAATAACTTTGAATGTGAAAGCCTGCTGATCAATGATCAAACAAGCATGCAGTTTTAGCTATCAACATTGACTCTATAGTAATAATACATTGTAGCAGAGGGATAAAAACACTCCTCATTACAGACAAAGTAAGGCTAACTCTTTAGGCTAACCTTAGGCTAACTCTGTGTGTCAGCATGAAAATAACATGACCACTGTTTGGGTAATAATTCAGTGCACTGGAATGCTGGAAAACTAAAGTGCTATAACTTTCCTTTTTGCCATGATTTGTGGGCCTTTTTCTAATTGTCTTCAGAAGAATTATCTTTGGATCCATCTGAACCTCCTATTTCTGTGTGAAGGCCAAAGACTGTTCTGTTTGGTGAAAAAACACAGCCTTTGCTGTGGGTGTCATGGGTTGTAAAGTTTTTTACGGACTCCTGTGTGATCAAAAACACAACATGAGGAACATGCAGAATACCACAATGAAAATTAACAGCACGGAGGACCAATGGCTTCTCCAGCGGGGCCTGTTCATATGAGAACCTGTGAAACATTTTCACCAGCATGAATATAAACAGTACTACAAATGAGCAAAGCAGAACAACTGCGCAAAGTAATGATGGATGGCATGCGTTCTCTCATACATGGAAAACATGCATAGTAGAAAAGCTTGGTGATGGGAATCAGAAGAACATGAGTGCTCACAGATTTTTGACAGTATTCCTGTATTCTCTGTATGGTTTAATGGCACCTTTCCGTAATCAGCTCCAGTGTTCCATAAAAACAGTGTCTGTGTCCAGCTGTAGAGCCATACAGAGAGTATGGAGCTATATCTTTGAATTTCCATCAAGGACAGGATGCAGCATGCTCGTTCCAACCGCAGGGAAGGCCGAGTCGGCACACTGAATATTGCAGCAGCCAGCACTTAATGTGCACGGTGTGTGGCACACTCCTCAGCCACAGTTGTGTTTATGTTGGGTTCAGTGCACTCTTTTTGATCCACAGCCTGTGTGTGGAATCTCCAGTAAGAACAACTTGTTGGCTTTTTTTAATCGACTCTTCCAGGGAATAGTGCATTCCAGATCTGACACCCTGAATATCAGTGGTCATATCACTTGGGATTAATTGATCACACTATTCCTGACACTGATAGCATGGTATTCCAGTAATCTAAGCTGAGAAGAAATGACTCATATGCAGATGTTGGGAAACCCTACCCGCCGTTGACCCAGTGGTTGCAGCGCGCATACAGTCATGTAAAAAAATAAGTACACCCCATGGAAATTGTTTTTTTTTTTTTTTTTAAATTCTGTTTATTCAACAGAAAAATCAATAGATGTGATATTCTTCTGTGGAAAAAGTAAGTACACCCTTGGCCTCAGAAACTAGTATTGCCCCCTTCAGCAGAAATAACTTCTTGTGGGCATTTTGCATAATTGTCCACCAGGCTTGCTGGAAATTTTGACCACTCTTCCATGCAATATTCTTTTAGTTGTGAGATGTTTGAAGGTTTTCTTGCATGTACTGCACATTTCAAATCCCCCCACAACATTTCAATGGGATTCAAATCTGGGCTTTGACTAGGCCATTCCATAACCCTCCATTTCTTTTTGAGCCATTCCTTGGTGGATTTGCTAGTGTGCTCAGGATCATTATCATGTTGAAAGGTCCACTTTTGGTTCAACTTCAACTTTTGGACAGATGGCCTCACATTATCTTCAAGCATTCTTTTATATGATGCAGAATTCATAGTTGAATCAATTAACGCAAGCTGTCTAGTCCCTGAGGCAACCTCAGACCATAACATTTCCATCACCATGCTTCACAGTTGGTATGAGGTTCTTCTCCTGAAAAGCTGTCTGGCCAAACATGTCTGCTGTTACTATGGCCAAACAACTCCACCTTTGATTCATCTATATGCTCAATGGCAAACTGTAGTCTTTCTTTAATGTTCTTTTTAGACAGCAAAGGCTTTTTCCTGGCACGCCTCCCATGCAGGCCAAATTTGTGCAGTCTCTTTCTGATTGTAGAAGCATGCACTTTGACACCAACAGTTGCAAGAATTACTAGCAGATGATGAAATTTTGGGGTTCTTGGAGACTTCTTTTTGCATCAGACGGTCTAGTCTTGGGCTGAATTTGCTGGGATGGCCAGTCCTGGACAAATTGGCAGTTGTTTGAAATCTCCACCATTTGTAGATGATTTTCCTTACAGTG
Organism: Cranoglanis bouderius; assembly: GCA_023630585.1. Classification (NCBI taxonomy): domain Eukaryota; kingdom Metazoa; phylum Chordata; class Actinopteri; order Siluriformes; family Cranoglanididae; genus Cranoglanis; species Cranoglanis bouderius. Next base: position 10,684,470 of record CM042545.1, read on the forward strand.
GAATGATGTATTTCAAATAATTTGGAGATCTTTTAAATCCCTTGCCAGACTCATGGACATCCACAACCTTTTTTCTGAAGGCCTTACAGAACTCTTTAGACCTTGGCATGATGACACCACACACCTCAATAACAAAGGGAACACCAGACACTAGATGTGAGAGGTTTAAATAACACCTGCACTCCCTAAGCAGGTTCTAATCACTGGCACCCAATCTTGAACACCTGATTCTAATTTTATGGATTTGAAGGTGTGATAAATGTAGGGGTGTACTTATTTTTTTCCATGTGACTGATCTGTTTTTTGTTCATTTAAATTGTGAAAATTACTACAAAATGTCAATTTTATGTGTCATTTGATAGAATGTTTATTAATTTATTAATTTTATTAATAAGCACTGTTTCAAAGAAGATCAAATGTTTGCTTGTCCAAATATGTCAAAAAAGCCAACAATTTCCATGGGGTGTACTTCCAAAGTCCTCCCAAAGATATTCTGATCAATCTCACACACTTTAGTGGCAATTTTTTTTTTTTTTGTACCTGTTTGCGATGCACTTTTTTGGTTCTAGTTGCTAAAATATACGTAAATGAGTAATTTAAACCACAGTGACCCTGACCAGAATTAAGAATGTATTGAAGATTAATGAATAATATACTCAGACATGCAAAAATTCCAGTCCCTATGCACACTTTCCCCAGTGGTAACTGTTAGCGGGATCTGAACTCATGCATCCTGCCTTCTTGTTTTCTGTTGGCCCACAAGACCAAGGCTCTTAAATTCACAGGCAAAAGTCCATATAGATAGATATACACATAGACAATAAGCAACAGACATGAAGCAAAAGTAAGTGCTTTTTTTCACATCCCTTTCAAGGAATCTGCAAATTTTACTCACAGTTTGACCACTGCTTATGCTGAGAAATTATGTGAATGTGTAGAATGTGTAGTTTTCAGGTGTCTCTTGTATCGCTGATGCAAGGGGTCAAAAACCGTAAATACTATGGCTAAACCGTAAATGTTGCCAGGTCTGCAGATCAAAGGATGTCAGTCACAAAGAGTGAAGGGTTGGAAAGAACATTCTAAACTATCTGTCATCTACAGTAAAGAAGGGAATGTTCCTGCTGTGTGCCAGTAATGATTTTGTAACGTGAGCTAGTACAGAGCAGAGAAAGCACGGCATGCTTCAGATAATAGGGGCTTGAAAGTTGGTTAACTGGTACACCTGTCATTTCTGTCAGGCATTTGAGCAATGTATTGTACTTTAAGACTGCAATAGCCAGAGGACACTAGTAAAAAAAAAAAAAAAAAAGCTGATGAGAGAAGAATCAATGTGCAGTGGTTCAGCTAAGGGAGATGCCACAGGTATAAATGAAAAACATGGCTGAACAATGGCTTACTATAAATTGCAGCTGCATGTTGGCTGAGGTCCGACAGCCACAGAGCCAAAATGAGAATGCTCACAAAGTCAGAAGTAGTTTAGAGACACAGACACTGAGCCACAGGGAAGAATAAGTCCATGTGGTCACTGCTTTTAGTGTTATGGTTCACTCTAACATAAGACGTTCAACCACTAAGTGACCAGTGTAAAATTTTACCAACACATTCGCATACAGTACTGATGTGACCACAAAATAACTCAATGTTATATTCCTCACAAAATCTTCAGATTATTTTTGTCTTGTAAAATAACACAGAGGGCCTCATTTTGGTGCAGGCACAATCGTAATTTGCTGCTAAGACGCTGCACACTGTATTGCTAATTTGGCTGGGAGTAAACAGAGGTAGTATGAGAAGAGACAGCATGTAACACTCAATATAATGGCTGTAATTCTTAAGTCCTACCCAAAGACAGATTAAGAACTCAGAAGCCCATGGGACAATACTCCATGGAGGCCCCTCCCCTGGCCCACCCCCTACTAGGCCAAACGTTCTTGAGAACAAGAACACTGAGCTGTAATTACACCTGTATTTGAATTCTATTCAAGCCATTTTGTTACGTTTTTAAAAACCTGACTAAACAACATTCAGTACAAATTAATGAAGCTGTCTGGATGAATGACGAAATGTCTTGACTCTCCAGCCCTTATATATGTTCCCTTTTTTCCCCACACAAAACATGCTTAATGTTAACCAGTTTATTAAGCGTGACATCCGGTCAGTGAAATGCATTGCAAGGCTAAAATGCATGTTTCCACATGGGCTGCTGCCCGTACTTGTCTACATCAGTTACAAACAGCAATGAAAACATTTCACATGCAAGTGTTCTGCAAGTGCACAAGATGAACTGACAGTTGCTAGAGGGTTATGAAAATTTGTCAGGGGAAATGAAACAAAACCCAGCAGAAGCTCAAGGGAAAGGCGGGAATTGATAGCTAATTATGACTAGCTAGCTAGCATTAACTAATTCACCTTCATGGCAAGTAGCAATGTGAAGCTACATACCAAATGAAAATGTCATTAGACAGTAAATTTCCATCCATTTTCCATACTGCTTATCCTATGCAGGGTCACGGAGCCTATCCCAGGGAGCTCGGGGTACAAGGCGGGGGACACCCTGGACGGGATGCCAACCCATCGTACACACATTCACACACTACAGACAATTTTGGAAATGCCAATGAGCTTACAATGCATGTCTTTGGACTGGAGGCAGAAACCAGAGTATCCAGAGGAAACCCCCGAAGCACAGGGCAGAGGAGGGATTCGAACCCCCAACCCCGGAGGTGCAAGGCAAATGTGCTCCAGGCAATAAAAAATAAAATAAAAAACTAACAGCCTAGACATAAAATTTGCCTGTCCCAGGCACCTAGGTTAGTGATTTGTCCACCCCAGTAATATAAAAGTTATTACTTTGTTTGTGTGTGTGTGTGTTTCTATAACATGGCTATTCAGGTTTGATGACTTTAGTAATAATTCATTCTAAAGCACAGGCAGTTTTCCCATCAATATCTAATTTCTGTAGCCCCTAGCATTTAAGATTAGCTAGAGTGTGGTGCGGCTGTTAGTGGCCCTGTGCCAGTGAGATATGGGCACTGACAGCAATAGCGTGTGACTGGCACCACTCCAGGGTATAGCATGAACATCTGGCTCTGCTCCAGTACAGCTAAAGAGGAGTATGAGTCAAATGGTACACTAACTGGGTCGCAAAGCACCACAGCAACTTGCTGACAGATTTATCAACCTGAGCCAAGACACAGCAGCTTCCTGTTTTATCCACTTAATTTCCTCTCTAATACCCAACCCCTTTCCCTGCACTCTCTCAGCTTTGTGCGTGAAACTGAAAGCACAACAGACAATTTTATGCAATAAAAAAGCAGATCATAGTTACAGATTCTGTCTGCTCTCTAAAGGCTAGACCTCTTACTGTGGGATTGGTGTAATTTTCTTTGATACACTTTATTTTTAAAAATCAGCTAAGATGTCTCCCCTCATCTTAAGACTACCTTGCATACCTTTCATAACCAATAGCTTTTCCAGGCACATGCCGAGCTATAGTCGAAAACCACAATGCATTACTCAAACTAATTACCAAACATCTGGCAATACTCCTGCTCCTACGGCTCATGATTGAAGGCCATGGAATGTGAGACTCTACTCGGAACTACTGTGTAACCGTTTATGTAAAAATCACACTAATAAACTCCAGCCATGCTGTCAGAAGCAAATCAAGGCTATTCATGGTATAGAGTAAAACACTGTGTTGATGTAATTGGCATGAATTAAAATTAAGGTCTTGAAATGATCCTCTGCCAGTCTTGAACATTTACTGTGCTTTGTTGTATGCACTGTGGTATGAGAGTAACAGAGCGAACATTAAGAGTGACAGCGAGGTGACAGAGGAGTGCATGATATGAGGCTCTGCAGAGGCCACTGCTCTCACACAGAAGCCATATTGTTTGGACCTGCTCACCTGGCCATCACTGGTCCAACACACACCTGAATTCAAAAACATCTTCCTCGGGCAAACCTTGTACCCTCTACTTCCCTGTAATAATTGCATTGCCTTGTATCAAAATTGCTTTACTTTTACTAACCAATCTCAATCTCTACTCTCTGTAAAAATCTTATTATACTCAAATACTTGCCCATTTCACCCCTCCTAATTCAATAGATGTTAGTCCTGTCATTCATCTTACATGAAATTTTTTATGTTAAAAAACATCTTTTTTTTAATTATTTTTTTTTTTTACATATTTTTACCCCATAAATATATCTATAGTAGAGTATAGATATATTTGCATAGTTTTGCGGTTTCCAACACCCGAGGTATTTCTGCAGACCTGCCCGAACAGAGTAGCTGCTTCTCATAACATTGTGCTTTCTGATGCTTATTCATTCATAAAGTGTCATAAAAAATGTCCAGCCAACCAGATTAGAAGTTTAAAAGCTGATCGGTATGATTATCAATAATTGGTCTGAGTAGTTAAAATAATGTCATATTTTATTTACTTTAATATTATTTTTATTCGGTTTCACTTTATTTTATTTTAAATGTGTTAATTCATAAAGGCATTTTCTTTATAAGCCTCTTCTGAGAAACGTTTAGCATCTACAGCCGTGGCCAAAAGTTTTGAGAATGACACAAATATTAATTTTCACAAAGTCTACTACTTCAGTGTTTTTAGATCTTTTTGTCAGATGTTACTAACTGTTACTGAAGTATAATCACAAGCATTTCATAAGTGTCAATGGCTTTTATTGACAATTACATGAAGTTTATGCAAAGAGTCAATATTTGCAGTGTTGACCCTTCTTTTTCAAGACCTCTGCAATTCGCCCTGGCATGCTGTCAGTCAACTTCTGGGCCATATCCTGACTGATGGCAGCCCATTCTTGCATAATCAATGCTTGGAGTTTGTCAGAGTTTGTGTGTTTTTGTTTGTCCACCCGCCTCTTGAGGATTGACCACAAATTCTCAATGGGATTAAGGTCTGGGGAGTTTCCTGGCCATGGACCCAAAATGTTGATGTTTTGTTCCCCGAGCCATTTCGTTATCACTTTTGCCTTGTGGCAAGGTGCCCCATCATGCTGGAAAAGGCATTGTTCGTCACCAAACTGTTCTTGGATGGTTGGGAGAAGTTGCTCTCTGAGGATGTTTTTGTACCATTCTTTATTCATGGCTGTGTTCTTAGGCAAAATTGTGAGTGAGCCCACTCCCTTGGCTGAGAAGCAACCCCACACATGAGTGGTCTCAGGATGCTTTACTGTTGGCATGACACAGGACTGATGGTAGCGCTCACCTTTTCTTCTCCGGACAAGCTTTTTTCCAGATGCCCCAAACAATCGGAAAGGGTATTCATCAGAGAAAATGACATTACCCCAGTCCTCAGCAGTCCAATCCCTGTACTTTTTGCAGAATAGCAGTCTGTCCCTGATGTTTTTCCTGGAGAGAAGTGGCTTCTTTGCTGCCCTTCTTGACACCAGGCCATCCTCCAAAAGTCTTCACCTTACTGTGCGTGCAGACGCACTCACACCTGCCTGCTGCCATTCCTGAGCAAGCTCTGCACTGGTGGTGCCCCGATCCCGCAGCTGAATCAACTTTAGGAGACGGTCCTGGCGCTTGCTGGACTTTCTTGGGCGCCCTGAAGCCTTCTTCACAACAGTTGACCCTCTCTCCTTGAAGGTCTTGATGATCCGATAAATGGTTGATTTAAGTGCAATCTTACTAGCAGCAATATCCTTGCCTGTGAATCCCTTTTTGTGCAAAGCAATGATGGCTGCACGTGTTTCCTTGCAGGTAACCATAGTTAACAGAGGAAGAACAATAATTTCAAGCACCACCCTCCTTTTAAAGCTTCCAGTCTGTTATTCTAACTCAATCAGCATGACAGAGTGATCTCCAGCCTTGTCCTTGTTAACACTCTCACCTGTGTTAATGAGAGAATCACTGACATGATGTCAGCTGGTCCTTTTGTGGAAGGGCTGAAATGCAGTGGGCATGTTTTTTTGGGATTAAGTTCATTTTCATGGCAAAGAGGGACTTTGAAATTAATTGCAATTCATCTGATCACTCTTCATAACATTCTGGAGTATATGCAAATTGCCATCATAAAAACTGAGGCAGCAGACTTTGTAAAAATTAATATTTGTGTCATTCTCAAAACTTTTGGCCACGGCTGTACTCCATGGCTTTCTTCTGCATGATGAGACTTCTTACATTCTCCTCAGGCTTCCCTTTACATATACATTCTTTCACACACACACACACACACACACACACACACACACACACACACACATAAATACAGTTCCAGTACCTCAACTCTTCCCCTGTGTCCCCTCACTCGCTCCTTCTCTCTAGCTGTGTGCATCCCTTCCCAGCGCCAGACTGTGCATAGTGGGCTTTCTGGGATCCCATTGGATCCATAACACACACTCAAGCTTTGGGGCCAGGAGCAATCTGTCAGATTTATGACTGCGGCATTACAGTACCATGCAGCATTTCTGCCTTATGCTACAACCTGCTGGGGATCTGAAGGAAGAACGTGAGAGTGGATTCTGATTTGATTTTCAACACTAGCCAAAGTTAACAAAAGATTCCCTCTCGTCCACCCGCAGGACTGATACTGACTGAGCCCCCCTGCTGCTCCAGGTCAGTCTGTGCTGTATGGAGATGTAATCACACAGGGTTGTGATTTGTCATTCCAAAAGAACTGAGCCAGGATGAGGCCTTCTGTCTAGTATCTCTGGTTATATCTTTATCTTAAAGGAAAAAGCCACAATGAGCCAATTGCATAATAATCTTTATCATTAACATCCTCATGATCTTCAATTGCATTCAAAATGTATTTTGTATTAAAATTCAGATTTTGATGAAACTCCTTTCACAAACATGTTTGTCTGTTTAACAGTGATTAATGTTTTTTATTCATTACCCACAATGCTGTTTGACTGCGTGCTTATAGTGGCGCCAGTGGGATTTCATCTCTACTTAAATTGACTGGTGCAGCAGTGCTTCAGTCTTTTAGTCTGTCCAGCTCTCTCACCTCCTCATCTGTATACTCTGTTCTGCTCGTAGATCAGTGACTAGCCGAGCCGAGTCTCTGCTGTAACTCAACACAACTGCGTCGTATAGCTGCACTGCATTCTGGAACTTGGAGTCCAACGTTTATTCATGTTGGATTTTTCATAAATATGGCCATGAATGTCACTGGAACATCATGAGTGAGAAAAGAAGCTCCTTTGTTTTTAGGAGGTAAAAGAAAAAAAAAAAAAGCTGTTATCCCTTAATGTATGCTTGAGATTATAGAATTTTTTCTCTCCTACTGAATTACAATGTGACATTACCGTGGCACACAACTTCTCTAACCTCTAACAGGATTAACACAAATAGAGTACCAAGCAAAAATTAGCAGCAGCAGCTGATATAAAGCAGCACCACCAGTGTACAAAGGTAGAGGGTATTTTCTTGTGAGCACTTTTAAGAACTGCTGACAAATTGCAGGTCAAGTTGAGAAGTATAAGGTAGGTGGGGCTTGAAGGTTTATCCGAAGGTATCATATGAATACAGCAGGCATGATAGTGTGTGTCTGTGTGTGGCTGTGTGGTCTAAGAGGATGTTAATGACTCCATCATCATTACCATCAACAATTTTCATCATATTCTACTGAAATGTAGTTAATTAAGTCTATTAGTGCACTCCCTGGTGTGTGCCTCCATATGTGCATACATTTTACTAACATAAAATACTTTAACATTTACAGCATTTGGCAGACACCCTTATCCAAATGCTTCATAGTTTCCATCCAAAACACAACCTTATGCTAGTACAAATAGGTCAGGGTCTGAGAATACTAAAACTAAAAAAAAAAAAAAATCAAACTAAAACCAAGAGAGGAGTTGATATGAAGAGTTAGTACAGCAACAAAAAAGTACAAGTCAAGATTTTTTTTTTTTAATTTATATTTAATTAGTGTTCATTTAATTACTTAGTGAAGACGTATGTCTTAGTTAATAATATACATACTGCATGCTGCATTTAAATTGTGTATGACTGACTCCTTTCCGAAAAAAAAAAAAAAAATTAAGTAAATAAAATGTAAAATGTGTCATAAAGGCTGGCACTGCTGTACAGTAAATCCCTGAAATGTGGTAAAAGCTCTTCTGAATAGAGGAACTGAGTTAATAGCAGCAATTACTGGATTTATAGAAACAGATAGAGTCATATTCCCCATAGCTCAGTTTTAATCTCAAATTTTAAACACCCCAGAGTCAGTCATACTGAAATAAATATAATATGTCTTATAAAGTAAGCATGGATTGTGCTGCTACCCAATCAGGCAGCTGGGGGAGAACGAAAAATAAGACACTTATGACCCATACAAATTTGTCAAAAAAGATTTGCTACATTTTTCCAAAGAGTGGTAATGAAAGTCACAGAAAATGTCTATAGCGGTATTGTGTGTAAAGCCCACATTTAAAACCTCCCAGCTGTGCCCCTGTCTAAAGTCCAACCATGATCATTATAAAGAGCTTAAGGTTTCCGACTGCTATTGTTTTCTATGAAACTAATGCACAATGTTTTAAATTATACAGACCTGCAATCAGCTTTTATCATAGGGAGAAAAATAATTTCATATGACGTGTCTGGGTAAAAACGTGTAATGGCTCAGTAGAAATAGGAAGATGGAGAAAATAGAGAATGACATAGTAACTTATAAGGCGATATATCAGGTATAAAGCTTTTCATGATACCTTAATTGACCACTGAACATTATAAAAGTATAATAATTGAAACATAATAATGACCTGTGTTGGTGTGATTGATTCAGATTCTTAGAAACATATGATGATACAAAAGCTTTACATTAAAATGTAACAGAATTAAACATGGCTAATTAAACATTAGCCCTCTGGTCAAGCGTTCGCTGGTATACAGCGATGCCAGGCCTCAGCAAAATTTCCACCCCAACTACACTGGAAAGAGACAATAAAGGTAATATTTTTCAGTCTTCACCTCTCTAGTCTGGGTGAGCCTGTGTCCAATGTAGCCTCAGATTCCTGTTCTTGACTGACAGGAGTGGAACCTGATGTGATCTCCTGTAGCCCATCTGCCTCAAAGTTCAGCCTGTACCATGGTGGTAAACAGTGGACAGTTCAGTTACTGGAGACTTCTTGTCAGTTCGAACCAGTCTGGCCTTTCTCCTCTGACTCCTCAACAACAAGCCATTTCTATGGGCAGAAATGCCACTTTTACAAATGATCAAAATGAGTAAATACATAAACGTATGTAGCTGTTAGACAACAAAAAAGAAAGGCTTCCTGTTTCCTTTGCTATGGGTCCAATATGAAGACGTCCTGATCAGCGCTTTTGATCAGTGTTCCATCACTGGTCACACACTCAGTGCTGTCAATTCTGAGGTGAAGAACTCTACACAGGACATTATGAATCGGGGCTTGCTGTCAGAACTTAAGTAATATAAATTTTGAAGGAAACAACCAGCAGACACTTTGCTCTCACTACTCTTTGTGCTGTTTTTATGTTGAATGGAAAAAAATCCTGCCAACTGGTGAGACAAAAGTAGGTCAACAGTAAATTGTAACAAGGGGCATGGTAGTTTAGTGGTTAGCACGTTTGCCTCACACCTCCAGGGTTGGGGGTTTGATTCCTGCCGCCGCCCTGTGCATGTGGAATTTGTGCTAGAGGGATTTCCTCCCCAGTCTAAAGACATATGTTGTAGGCTGATTGGCATCTCTAAATTGTCTGTAGTGTGTGATTGTGCCCTGCAATGGGTTGGCACCCTGTCCAGGGTGTCCCCTGCCTTGTTCCCTGGGATAGGCTCCAGGCTCCCTGCAACCCTGGGTAGGATAAGCGGTACAGAAAACTGATGGATGGAAATTGTAACAAAAAAAACCTGACAGTATGTGTCATGCATTTGAATATGTTTTCTCAGGTAACTGCTGAAAGTCAGTACATTTGTGTTTGCTTGCATTTGTAAATTTACAAAATCAGACGAATGAGACTGCAATTGCTGAAACCAGTCTTCATTACTACAATCTGATATTGGATTTTGTGTCACATCATTCTTTAAGTGCCTGTGACTGTGCAACCATACACTCTTAGGCTTTCTAAAAGTGTTCTGCTTGGAACCCTTTCTGAAAGGGAAACAATCTGGTGTAGGGTTCTACATAGAACCTTTAAGGATTACTCAAATGGGACGACCTAAGTTTTCTCTGTTTATAGCAATGGCTTTCAAAGTTATGATAAAATGTGCTCCAAATTGCCATTACTTTCAACTCATACAAAGAGGGACCTTCAGATTTCTCATTGTGCAGGGTGGAGCCTGTGAGTATGATCATCTCAGAATGGAATGCAGCATCCATCCATCCATTTTCCATACTGCTTATGCTACACAGGGTCACGAGGAGCCAGGAGGCTATCCCACGGAACTTGGGGCACAAGGGGGGGCGGGGTGCCAACCCATCAAAGGGCACAATCACACACACATTCACACACTACGGACAATTTGGAAATGCCATCAGCCTACAATGCATGTCTTTGGACTGGGGGAGGAAATCGGAGTACCTGGAGGAAACCCCTGAAGCATGGGGAGAACATGCAAACTTCCGTAACCAGGGCAGAGGGCGGGAGTTGAATCCCCAACCCCAGAGGTGCGAGGAAAACGTGCTAACCACTAAGCCACTGCAGCGTGTGTTGTGTAAACTATAGTATATATGCCTCTGTGTTTCTCACTGTTGTTGTTTTTTTTTAAGTTGTATGTTTGTGTGCTTCTCTGTAATTCAGATTTTGCATTTTTGTGTATTTTATGTTCTTTTGTTTTTATTTTACTAGTTATATCATTAGTTTTTTTCACTAGCCGACATTTCTCAATAGTTTATTTCAAGTGTTCCTGCTTTCTTTTGTTTTTACTTTTGCCTTAGTACTCTGAGTATGAATTTGCCTGTTAAATATGGTTTCGCGTGATCTGACCTCTGCTACAGACACCAACCACAATTCTTGGATCCGCCAAAATAAAGGATAACGCCCAACTGCCTCTGGCTCCCATTTGTTACATATATAGTATCCCTTACCACTGACATGTAAATAAAAGTTGACTTTTTACAAGAGGCATATCAACTTAATCATTCCCCTTTAGGGAGGAAGCTATAAACTCCCAAAACAAACGGTGGTATGTATTGAATGAGTTGATTTCATTCACTATGAACAGACGTACAGTGGGGGGAAAAAAGTATTTGATCCCCTGCTGATTTTGTACGTTTGCCCACTGACAAAGAAATGATCAGTCTATAATTTTAATGGTAGGTGTATTTTAACAGTGAGAGACAGAATAACAACAAAAAAATCCAGAAAAACGCATTTCAAAAATGTTATAAATTGATTTGCATTTTAATGAGGGAAATAAGTATTTGACCCCTTCGACTTAGTACTTGGTGGCAAAACCCTTGTTGGCAATCACAGAGGTCAGACGTTTCTTGTAGTTGGCCACCAGGTTTACACACATCTCAGGAGGGATTTTGCCCCACTCCTCTTTGCAGATCCTCTCCAAGTCATTAAGGTCATTTTCAATGCCCTGGCTGATGAAGGAGGTTCTCACCCAAGATTTGACGGTACATGGCCCCGTCCATCGTCCCTTTAAGAGAGTGCTCCTAATCTCAGCTCATTACCTGTGTAAAAGACACCTGTGAGCCAGAAATCTTGCTGACTGATAGGGGATCAAATACTTATTTCCCTCATTAAAATGCAAATCAATTCATAACTTTTTTGAAATGTGTTTTTCTAGATTTTTTTTGTTGTTATTCTGTCTCTCACTGTTAAAATACACCTACCATTAAAATTATAGACTGATCATTTCTTTGTCAGTAGGAAAACGTACAAAATCAGCAGGGGATCAAATACTTTTTTCCCCCACTGTACATAGTGCTTTTGACATTTACTGAGAGCTAGGTGGTGTGTTTTGGGCTTTAATACTGACAGGCCTGAGAAAGAGAAAGTTAGGAGAGGCAGTAAGAAAGAGAACAGGAGAGGCAGGAAGGGAGAAATAGGGAGAGAATATGGAGGTTGTCAATCTGTTACCTGTGTCAAATACATTACTGACATTCCAAAAGAGAGGAAGCCTGAGCTGTGGTGTACCGCTACACTCTGCCACAAGCTCTGCTTTCTTTACATTTCAACAGATTACTTCAACATGTGTATGTGTGTGAGAGAGAGAGAGAATGTGTGATATCTCTGTGTATGAGTGTGTGCAGCTGAATAAGAGCGGAGCACTGTGCCATATTACCTGGGGCAAGTGCCGCAGACTGCTTTCAATACCAAATCCTCAAGAGCACGTCCCCAGCTTGGCTTAATTAGAGCTACTGTCACGCTTCTTTTAGCTTTCCTCCCAGAGGGCTTTCCACTGAACCTGTGCACCACAATGGGGTCTTTTTATTGAGTGTGTCATTTATTTATTCTATACAGCTGGAGCTGTAAGCTGGTAAGAATAGGAACTCTATCGTGTGCCCTAATCATACTGTACAGTCATGGCTGTTAGTGCTGGATGTAGAACAGGGTCACGTTTACAGGGTCACATTTTTTAACCTATTGACTACAGCTTGATTCCTCAAATATCATCTCTCTTCATCTCAATCTATCCATGCTGCTAGCTATATAGACTCTCTCACTGAGACAAGAAGAATATAACTTCTGCTTTTAAAGGCTTTGGCAGTGGCCCTGGCCAGTCTGAGAGGAGCGAGCGTGGCTGCAGATCTATATCAAACTTATCTGCTGCTTATAAATCTCTTCAAAAGTCCTCTAAGGATTTGGCACTTGAAGTCTTTTCCCCCCTCAGACTCCCCCTCCTCTCCCCAGAAGAAGCAAGCATTTCCCCCCCCATCAAAGCTCTGCTTAATGTGCAGTGTGAGTCTGGCAAAGCTCTCACAGGATTTGAAAAAAAAAAAGTACATTTACACTGTGAATATTAACCACTTCTGATGTTGATAGTTTGAGCTGCACTGCCTTCATTTTTTTATTAACTTAAAACCCTATATCTGTGAGTAATTAAAGACTAATGATATAGAGTGTAGGAATCTTTATGTCCTCGCAATGTGTTTATTGACCTGTGCACCACACATTGTACATTAAAGGTGCAAGGGTTACTGCAGTGAAATTGGAGCTCCATGGCAATGAGGAACGCATGATGAGCTATTGGAATTACTATTTTTTAAAAATTGCCGAAATACCGCCATACACTAATGTTAGCTCGTACAAAATGGCCATTGAATGACAGCGATAGAGAAATGAGTAACCTACTTAGTATTAAACAATCAAAGGTGTTATTTTATTTGTGTCTGTTTATGTTAGTTGCCGCTGTGTGCTACTAGCAATGAAATCCTTGTGCTCAGTTTGATGTTTGTGACATTATGGGGTTAGGGTTAGGGTTAGAAAGTGTAAGGGTGGCCGATATGAACATGCAGAGCAGTATCAGCGGGCCGTGAATTGCAACAAAGTGTAAACCTTGGTGAGTGTATATTAGTGCTCAGTGCTCGCAGAACTGAAGCACTCTCAAGTGTGACAGCTGTTTCCTGCCACTGATTCCTGCACATGACCCTTGCTCTATATGGTGTCCTTTTGATTGATGCTGGATTCTCTCTGCCTTGACTTCCTGCCTGGTTTACACCTTACTGCTTTGGATTTATTAATATTTTAACAAATATACAATAGACCTCCGGCACATGGAGCCTAAACCTTCTCCTGAGTCTCTGTCTTTCATGCTCGTTTATAATTTTTAATGAGTATGTTCGCTGATACTGCGCTGCATGCTCAGGTTGGCCAGCCTTGCACTCTCTGTTTACGGTACTGTTTAAACACCAGAAGACATCTTATCAGGACGTACCTCCTCTTCATATTTTAGCAGTGCAAAGTTTGCTGTCTGTTTGCTTTGTACACATATACTAGGCTTATGTTACATAGTATCAAGTGGTATCGTATGTTGGTATTAGACATCCGATACCACATGATGCTATGTAACATAAGCCTAGTATATGTGTATATATGCATTTTTTTGCGAGTATAAGTAAATGAGCACTATATTGGATGATACCTGACACCACTATTGATACTGATGCATCCCTAGTGATTAAATAACAGTTGGAGATAATAGACTGAATATTTTGTGACTACACCAGCTGTTTCTTGGAAGAAATAAAATTCAGAGGAATTATAAATAACTTTTATAATTGTAAGCATTTTTACACAAGCTATTACTACTCCGCCAGACACAGTCAAGCCTAGCTGTTGAAATGAAGCTGACGCACAGTACTGTGGAATATGAAAGATAACAAAGTGTACGTGGTTTTAAAACCGCCCAGACTGATGCTCAATAGCACTTCCAGAGCCATAAAACAATAAATAAAACGACATAAGACATGACATTATATTTCTATTGTATTTTGTTGCAGCACACGCATTTCATTCCGAATACTAATTTCTAGTGAATAATCTGACTTCTCCAATGATTTACAGAGAAATGGAATACATCATTTAAAAAAAAAAAAAAAAAAAAAAAAAAAAAAAAAAAAAAAAAAAAAAAAGAAAGAAAGAAATTCGGTGCTATTTTTTTTCCATGTTGGATTTGCACTACAATCTCATGCCATGAAGGGCACTGCTTCAAATGATCCATTTTTATGTTAAGCTGTTAAACTTCATCCAACACCGATGAGCTGAAAAGATCCTAATTAACGCAATATGGGGTAGCGCCTGTTGTAGGTCAGTGAGCACTAGGAAAATTAAAGTTCTCTGTAATGTTCAGTCATTTGCTTCTATAAAGCAAAATGCATATTTTTAGCCTGTGATGCAAGGAGTATACAACACAAGTAGGACCCCTGAAAAACCTACAGTTTTGTTGCCAAACACTTTTTTGGGTGTTTTCTAGCATTACTCTCTTCAGCTATTCCAGCCAATTCATTCTGGGCTGTTCTTACACCACACATGTAACAACAAGCTCCCAGGACTGAAGATTTTTTTTTTTAGCCCCGAATAATTCTCCACATGGAGCGGTTTGTCACTACATAACTGAACGTCAGTGAAGGAAGATGTTGTAGTTTAGTATCTTCAGTGAATGGAGTGTTGTATTTTATCTTCAGTGAACGGAGGCAATACCGATCAGGCAAGGTTTACAAGAAAATACTTGGAAATACTCGTGTCTTATTGGCTGACAGCTCTCAATTCTGCTAAACACTCGGTCACACTGTCAGTTAGTGTGAGGGGGAAAATGGATATACGTCGATATATATATTATATATATATAAATATATATTTACCAGTAAAGAGGATGAAAATGAAACAGTAACATCCTCTGAGCAGGAAAACAAGGTGTGTAAATGTCTATAGAGTTCCAAGAACATGAACATGAACATGATATGAGCAAATAATAAGTACATAAGTATAGCTAACCTACTTTGCATAGCACTATAGCAGCTAAACCCATACAATGATAGCTTAGTTGTGCCTCCCCTTGACTAGAGACACCAAACTAGCCTAGCCTCATGTTAGATAGCCAAAAAGTTTTATATTTTATTGGTCTGGTAGTTCTGCAAACTGTCATAACACCCGAGGCAAGTTTTATGATAAATAAAACTTTCTGTCCAATTTTCACATTTTTTAAGCAATTAGCCCTAACATGCAAGAAAAAAAATGCATGGAAACTATTTAGAAGTACATTTTAAAAAGTTTTTTGATGGAGAAGAATCTGGGCTCAGCCCCAGATGACTAACAGTCCAACTAACGCTCCTGGCAGAGTTCAATTAGCTATAAGTGCTGGGAAAAGAATGCACTGATAAAGAAAAGACGTGTCAGTCAGGGAAAAAGCTCAGCCGCTACACTTCATGCAGAAATCTGACTCAATCAGGGTTCCATAACTTTATACCTATTCCAAGAACTCTTAAGAACCTAAGAGACAAGACTGCATAAAGGTATGACATTCGATATTCACTTTTAAGTCAATAAAACAAAGAAAAACTGCAAGTGTGACAGGGTCTGATCACTAGGCGGGGTGGTCTCAAAGTTCACTTTCTAGAATCTGGAAAGGGAAAAAGTACAGGGAATTAAAAGGGAACAAAAGGGAAGGGAAAAGAGCACAGATACAGAAACATCTGTATCACAGATATCTCAGACTCATGTAATGCCAAGTAATGGGGTTTAATGAGTGAGGCAGCATGCTTTTTGTCAGTCCCAGTTGCCTTCTGGAAGCACCATAGACATCTAGAGCATCTAGCATGGCATGAACGGTAACAATAACACAAACATAGACATATTGCAATACAGAGATTTCCCCACAGCTACTCCAAGCACAACAGTGAAAAACCAGCCCCTCCAAAAAATGTGGTGAAATGAAAGAGCATGAAAGAGATTAAATCAAATATATAAAAAATATGAAAGCCTCACTGAATGTCTGTATGATACTCTGATGTTGTGGATGGCAGACAGCAACATTTTCCCATTGTTTTTCTCTACCCTGCAAGTCGCCGACATTAAAAAGTCCGGGCATGATAAAATCACATCATGTAAAGCTGTTAATTGCTCGGAATTCAAACCAAAAAAAGTAGGAACAGAAAGAAAGAGAGGTTGTGGTTCTGGACAGCAGATGGATGGAAAAAGATACTGCACTAGTTCACTGGGCCTGTTTTCAATGGTAAATGTTTAAAGATTTTTCATTTCTAAAACTAAGATCTGTAAGGTTTTAGGAGTTATAGCAGTCTTTTAATTTGGTTAAAATGTCACACATTATTTTGCTATTGTACACAGAAGTTGCATACATTACAGATGTGTTGGAAATCTTTATTCCACATATACAAAATCTGTTTGGAGATATGTTAACCCACACAATTAAACACTGTCTTAGTCTGTAAATCTTTTCACTCCATACATGAGGGCATAATACAGAAAATTGCACATATGCTTCTGTCAAAAAAAGCATCTGTGTAATATTCTTTGGTGCTATAGTGCTGGAACAGAAGACTGCAGAAAAGCCTAAATGTTAAGGCAGTGGAAAGACATCTCTGTGTGGAAGTCCCATTGGCTTGATTAGAACGTTATTAAAAGCTCCCAGTTAGCCCAACCAAAATAAACTTGGACAGCATGAAGTGATTCATTAAACGTACACAGAGGACTCTTTAAAAAAATACTTAATGATGGGAGCTTTGTGAAGGAAGAAGAAAGGGGTTAGGAGATATGTATCAATTTATCAGTGCTGTTTTTGTGTGTGTGTGTGTGTGTGTGTGTGTGTGTGTGTGTGTGTGTGTGTGTGTGTGTGTGTGTGAGTGAGAGAGAGAGAGAAACAAGTTCAGACTGTGACTGATCATGTACAAGAGCTGGGATCAAAGTCTTGAAAGTTCTGTCACCTGGATTTACCTGGAGTCAGAGCCAATATCTTCAGGATAGACGCTAAAGTGTTTCATTTACATTTAGGGAATGACCTCTGTATGGAGGTGTCTGAGATCATGCTTTAGGACATACTGAGCTGCAGAATTTTTCCATATAAATCTGCTCCAGAGGCTCTGACTGTAAGAAAGCTTTGACTTTGTGATCAGAAAACTAAAATGCAAAAACTAGCAAGATTTATTGCATAACAATATTTCACATAATTTCTCCTGTACTGTAATTACAGGATTGTTCCAGGTCTAGAAACTTGAAAAATTGAACAATTTAAAATTGACAAACTGCACCTTTAAGGCATGTTTTAAAGGTCTTACACTGAAAGACCCAGATTGACAGCTTATCTGATATACTCAGTAGGCACTCACTCAGAATATGGTGCTTTGTTAAATATATTAAGGGATTTTTGCAGTGATTTACGTAATTATTCACTCAGCTGAATTTGTTAGTGTTTTCTTCTTTGAATGTACTTTCAAGCTTGGTATAACTCTTGTTACAAATGATTTAGTTTTTGACTGGAACACAACTGATCAGATCTAATGCATCTGAGTGCCGTGGACAGTTGATACAGAGGGACACTGACATAACTTAGCTAGCTTTTTTTGAAACCTGTCCCCCTCCATTCTCCCAGAGATCTGAGAGAAAAGTTGGTCTCATTTCCAGAAGATACAGTCACCTGGGACTGTGCAGTAGGTCAAACTCAGTAGCAGCCGTGAGCACCGGTTACATATTTTCCATCCACTGTTTTCCACATTTTGTCAACTGTAAATGTCTATACCTGAGAAGATGGGAATGTTTTGAAGCAATGGGTGAGGTGACATGGGAATGAAAAACCCCTGCAACGCTGTATCTGCTCAGACATTTTCGAGCATTACCATCTTTCCATAAATGAAACAAGGGGAATGTAAGAGAAAAGTGAAAGAAGAAAAAAAAAACAGAGAGAGACAAAGAAAGACAGCGCTAGAGAGGGATACAAGCAGCCATGTGCTTTAGCAATCTACATCTAAACCAAACTAGTCCATTGCTCTCTCTCTCTCTCTCTCTCTCTCTCTCTCTCTCTCTCTCTCTCTTCAGATGACAATGGCCCTTTTCATGGCACCAGTCACCCATAGCCCATGCTGACGTGCAGGTCGTGGCCCCTCTCTTCAAAGCATGGTATGTCTGCAAGACTCATTATTACCTTCCCATGCCGTGGCCAAGTGCATGTTCCCACTGGCCAAGCAACTGGGAATTACAGGGTTCTAATAAAGACAGGGATATGTGACACCAGAAGCACAGTGGGATTAAACTCAACTGCCTGCATAATTAGGCTCAAATTAACACCAGGCAAAAAAGGGCGCATTGTGAAGAGGGGATGTTTGTAATGTATTGTAAGTGTAAGTGTATGTATGTGCACAGGCATGTGGGTCCCTTGGGATTGGAGGTTACTGAAGACCAGATAAAATAACAGATTGTATAGATCAGGGTCATGAGGAACGTGCAGTTGCCCTAAACAGTCTTCTGATGAACAGAAAAAAATACACCATCTGTAACATTTCACCTTTCTATGATGCATGGTCTCCACTTCCTGGAGGATGCTTATACACAAATACTAGTTCTAGGTCAAGGACTCTTAGTCATGGGTGGCTACACTACGTCCTGGTACAAAACTACTTCCAGGTCCTGAATTCCACATTTCCTCCAACACAGCCATACAGTTAAAACAGTAGTTGTTGACATTGTTGCTAAAAAAAAGTTATCTTTGTCACAATTTTCGAAATCCTGAAGGTTGCAATTTGACTGGCTATTCACACTTCCATGTATACACTGGAAAAATCCAGTTACTCCAGCAATTATCAATGACAGATGTACTGTAGGTACATGCTAAAAACCTAGAACTGAAAAGTGTGCTATTAACTAAAACATCTGCACAAGCGACTCTTTGCCTCAAGTTTTGCCATCAAAAACTGAACAACTGTCTTTGGGTAACACACACAAGCAGGGTTCATACACATCTGCAGCAGTTTTCTATCATCGACGCTGGAATGTTTTCACACCCAAGGATTTAACAGTGCACCTACTGTGAGGATTTAGATCCACACACACAGATTTGAGAATTTTAGTTTGGGGTCTGAAACAAATCAAATGTTGCTAGCCTGTCCCATGGGCAACACAGGGTACACTTATGTGTAATATACATACACACAAATGCCAAACACACACATGCATGTTTATATAGACATCGGACACGAGCATGTGCATACACACAAGGCAGTAATTAATTACATAAGACATAACACAGATACACCTTAAGCCTTCAGTGCATTTCCTGATGGAAACCTGTGATCTGGAATCTCATTCATAAAACTAACACACTGGCAACATTGTTACAGCAGTGCATGTGTGAACCTACTCAGTATTCATATTCATGATCAACATTACATTTGAAATGCCAGCACTATCACTGGTACAACCTTCTGTTCTGTACTGATCACCACTGATGAAAATTATAAATAAAATGATTTGTTTAAACACCAAAAAAGTATTTTAACTGTCTGGTCCCAATACATTGCTGAGAGTTTGATATTACCTATATATATATCAACTCTCATTTATTCATCTTATCTTTAGTAATCACCAGAGCCTATCTCCAAGAATCCTGGTTACAAAGCAGGACTAGACACTGGACGGATACTAGTTCATCACAAGGCATTTTTTCCTTCAGTTTTACTCTCTTTTGCAGTTTGAGACGGATTCAGTTAATCTGTTCCACTATGAAAACATGTATTAACACTCATTTGTATTGTATGAGTCATTCCCATTGGCTAGTGGATCTCAGGTGATGACATGGTGAAGTGATATCCAGGAGCTGATTAGCTAAGCAATGATCCAATCAAAAATGCATTTGGGTTTTGATAAAGGCTTAGCTGTTGGAAACCAGCATTGCAGCACTGATCATAGAGAAAATATTCAGGCATTATTTTTTTGCTAACGTCCCAAGAATCCAGTACATTTTACAGAATCTTGTATGACAAACTACTGATTTACAGAATCTTGTAAGACAAACTACTGATTTATGGGCTGAAGCAACGTTTTAACCGTGTGTTTCAGAAGGTTAAGTACTGTGTTCTCACTAACTGCTGTGCACGTAGACCTAATCAGCTCCCACAGATTTGCTGTGACTTCTGTCTGCAAAAAAAAAATTTAAAAAAAATACACCTTTTCATAAACCTATTGTCTCTAGGTGTGAAGCGTGTGCATGTGAAGTATGTATGCATTAGTCACACCTGGAAGAATTCATTAGTGTTTATCCGACCAGAGAGCCATTAACACATGCCACAGGCTCCCATCCCTATAGAAGCACCATATAGGACCCATTAAAAAGCAATGCATGGCCCTGAGCCAAGCGCACACACTCAAACACACATTAAAGCTGTCAGATTTTACACGCTATCACACTCACGGATATAATAAGCAATGTTATGTGATGACGGCTGTACAGTATGTGCTACTGCTTATTACATCAACAGAGAAGAAGCTCACTGGACAGGACTCACTCGCCCCCTGCCTCTTTGCTACTCATGGGTTCTGGATACTGTGTGTCTCATTATAAAACTCTCATTAAATGATTAATGAAACACCAACTTTATAGACATTACACAGTTAATTAAGTAGACCAGCATGTTTCTCAAGCATTTTAAAACCATTTTCTCCCAATTGCCAGTCCTTAACCACTAGTTCTTGCCTATAACACGCCTATATTTTGGAAGAGCAAATGCTAGCATATGCTTTCTGAGAGAAAGAACCCTAACGACTCTCTATTTTGAGTTTTGTACACATGACCCAACAGATGCCTGTAACTGGCTAGTGTCAAGAAAAGAAAACCTTCCTTTCTACACAGAGAGCAGCCAATCGGTTTTCTTGCATGTACTGCCCGTTTCAAATCCCCCCACAACATTTCAGTGGGATTCAAATCTGGGCTTTGACTAGGCCATTCCATAACCCTCCATTTCTTCTTTTTGAGCCATTCCTTGGTGGATTTGCTAGTGTGCTTAGGATCATTATCCTGTTGAAAGGTCCACTTTCAGTTCAACTTCACCTTTCGGATAGATGGCCTCACATTATCATCAAGCACTGTTTGATATGATGCAGAATTCATAGTTGAATCGATGAATGCAAGCTGTCTAGTCCCTGAGGCAGTGCCTTACAGTTGGTATGAGGTGCTTCTCCCGAAAAGCTTTTGGTCTGCGCCAAACATGTCTGCTGTTACTGTGGCCAAACAACTCAATCTTTGATTCATCTTTCCAGAGCACATTATTCCAAAATGTCTGTGCTTATATGCTCAATGGCAAACTGTAGTCTTGCTCTAATGTTCTTTTAGGACAGCAAAGGCTTTTTCCTGGCACGCCTCCCATGCAGGTCAAATTTGTGCAATCTCTTTCTGGTTGTAGAAGCATGCACTTTGAAACAAACAGTTGCAAGACTTACTAGCAGATCCTGTGATGAAATTTTGGGGTTCTTGGAGACTTCTTTTTGCATCAGATCGTCTGTTCTTGGGTTGAATTTGCTGGGATGGCCAGTCCTGGAGATCTTTTTAAACCCCTTGCCAGACTCATAGAACACAACCTTTTTTCTGAAGGCCTTACATTTGTCTTTAGACCTTGGCATGGTGAAACCACACACCTCAGTAACAAAGGGAACACCAGACACTAGATGTGAGAGAGGTATAAATAAGACAGGTTCCACCTGCACTCCCTAAGCAGGTTCTAATCACTGGCACCCAATCTTCAACACCTGATTCTAATTTAATGGATTTGAAGGTGTGATAAAATGTAGGGGTGTACTTACTTTTTCCATGTGACTGATCTGTTTTTTGTTCATTTAAAATGTGATTAAAATTACTACAAAATGTCAATTTTATGTGTCATTTGATAGAACGTATCAACTTTATTAATAGGCACTGTTTCAAACTTATTTGTTCACATGACTGTATATATATAGCTCTGAAAACTACAGCTGAAGTGAAATATGTGAAAAATTTCTCTAGCTTTCAACTGCAGTTCTAGCATTACCCCCAAAAGTGGAAAAGGAGAAAATTGCTTTTAAAGATTCCAGTCTGACTGCGGTGCAGGAGCATCACAGACATTTTCTGATCACAAGTCACTATCTGATTACAAACTGAACTGATTATGTCTTATATCTGTGTCTTATATGGTATGTCACTATCCGACAGTTCAGATCAAAGTGTGACATTTACTGTATGAGGATAATTAAGATAGTTTCCTAAATTTGAGCTGTGAAAATACATTATAGGTAGAAAAACCCAATTTTGGAAAAAACCTGATTTTTTGTTATTTTGAGGAATTAACCCACAGCATTACATGGCAGATTTTCCCAGACCGTGACACATATGAAAGCTATATTATACCAGTGCTACACATAAAGTATTTAAGACAGTAGGATGTGAGGTAGCGGAGTTACGGCTCACGGCAATGATGGTAATAGTCTAAGCATTATAGTAACAGTAATGCCTGGTTATTGCACATTGCGGTCTTGATTTGGCCTGAACAACAATATTACAACAGTTTATAGTTAATGACTCGCACATGCGTGGGTGAAAAGCAGGAGCTTGACAGCTTTGGGATGGAAACAGGATATCCCAGATCTGGGATAGAAACATTTTAGAGACATTTCATGGGTATGTTTTTATTCATTTATTTATTTAAGTTTAATTGAACTAGGTTAGGCAGTGTGAGCTCCCTGCTTGGCAATGTGCAATTGCAAATTCCGTGTTTATTTGCTTCAAAGCTGGAAAAAAACCCAAATATAGTTTCTTCTCTGTTTTTGCTCTCACTGAGCTGTGCAGCCCTGAATCGTGTGTAATGTAACTTGAAATGTTTATTGATGAGAAGGAATACGGCAACTTTCTGAACTTGGAAAAATCATTCAATTGAACATTCCCAGTAGGAAAGTCATACTTAACAATTCCAAACCTACACGAGGCAGCATAAGTATGTAACAGCCTCATTTCATATGCAGCATGTCACATAAGCAAACTGCACAAGACATTTCACACAAAACAGAATATAACAGAAGCTCTATAACACTAACTTAAATGAATTCATATGCTGCAATGCTGTGCTGAGATGTATGCTGTTAAATGCAGACCCACCATTTTTTGTAAACTTTGTCTTACCACTGACTTCCTCAAAATATACAAAGTTCATGCAAAAGTGAAGCGGCATGAAAATGAAATGGATGAGATTAAATGCATGGATTGCACTGCAGGAGAGGGGTTCGCCACATTTGATTAACTTCATATGGAATCATGTAATGTTGATGAAGTCATACACATTGAATCCTCCAACCCCAAGTTCTAATTTTTCCCCTCAGAAAGGGAGTTTTACTCCAGTACACAAGTCATCAATCAACTGGAGCTTGGGCTCACCAGCCAAGCACTTTAAGACCAAAAGCACACACATACACACAGCACTTTTTTTTTCTTTCAATTTTCAGCCTGATTTTGCTGTCATAGACAGAAATTGCACATCATAAAAGACTTTTATGGTTGTAAGTTGAGATTGGAGGTCTTAGAATTCATAATGTGATGTACTCCCTGCACACAGTGAGCTGCATAGATACCGCACATGCTAATGCGCAGAAATAATATTCTTGTTACATAAAGCAGACTTTCCACTTTCCATCTCTTTTACTCAGCACAAATAGCAGAAAAATCTGTTTTCAACTGTTGTGCAACTGTTGAATAAAAATGTTGTAAACACAGACTCTCAGAGTCCCGGAGGTTCAATCTACTTAAAATTTTCATGCTATCACCAATTTAATCCCCTCTAAAGAACTTTCACAAAACATTCATCTCATACTGTATGAAGTGCTTGTTTATGCAAGCCCTTTTTCTGCACGAACCCAGATCTCACTGACTGATGATGTATCCAAAACATACTAACTGTATTTAATCGCAGGTCTACTGTTGGAGGATTCTCATTGTATAATCTGACACAGAGAACACTTTATCACACAGTCTGTTATACAATGTGGCAAAAAGTTTATTGGGATTGCCTACAGTGTGACAATAATAACCTTAAACGACTGCTGTAATCACACAGCCTAAAACAGACAAAGCACTGGAAAGATACTAAGCATCCAAAATGGCTGCTTGGCTCAATCATGGGCTGGAGTCAATCTGTTCAAATCTTGCTGAAATTTTCATGGCAACATAAGAACTGTAAGACACTATTTTACTAAAATCCCAAATAATAAGTCCTAATGTGCAATGAGTTCTGATTTATTTGTGATTATCAAAGAATAATTTTGTGAATGTCATCACATGCAAACTAAGGGACAAAACAATATGTAGATTAAGGATTTTGTGTGTGCTATTTGTTCTTGATTGCAATATCAAATTCTGATCTGTAAAAAAGAAGTGAAAAACTTCATAACTGCACATCCAGTATAATACTGATTAACGCTGGGGAGATGTGTGGACTGTTTAAGTAATATGAATGCAAAATAAACAAATGTATGCTTTGTTCATAAGGTATGAGTCTTTGTGAAAACATTTTCACAGGCTATATTTAAATGTAGATCATGTGGTAAACAAATAATTAGAAACTAACTGTTGCAGTAATATTAAGCCATAATTGTAAGACATTTTCTGATCATTTTGTGATAAACATAGTGAATGGAATCATTTTGTCTTCAACTAGTGAACACAGGCATTGCCAATTTAGTACCTGCCCTTCAGTCATACTGCTTTTCTCTCACAATCTCCATTTCCAAGGTGCTCCAATCCTTTGAAAGGCCATGTTATTAGATCGACAGGAGCAATTTTTTGTGGGTGTTTGCAAATGTTTTTCCACACAAAAACCAGCAAACCAGGCCCCAAGTGTCCAGGCATTACGAGACTTGTAGTGCAGTAATGTGTAAGTTTACTTTGTTCTCCTACAGCGCCACATCATGTCATGCTGAGCATCCTGTCTGATTCTAAGAAATTTCCTTTTGTTTAGAGAATGGTGAGAATGTGATGATGGATTCCAGAAGCTGCTTTCACAGCTCAATTCCCAAAAATAAAGCTAAACTTCTGGTTAACTGCTACAGGAGCTGATTATTTTTGGCAACACTCATGTACTTAAAAAAAGCAGTTCCATAAAAAAAAATAAAAACACATAAACCGCATGCCCTTCGCAAGTATTGATCCCAAATCGGGATTATATGGCCAAAAGTTTGTAGACCCCTGACCATCACACAAATATTTGCTTGCTGAACATCACATTCCAGATTTAGTCCCCCCTTTCCTGTAATAATAACCTCCACTCTTCTGGGAAGGCTTTCCACTAGATTTTGGAGTGTGGCTTTGGGGATTTGTGTCAGGCATTGACATAGTGAAGTCAGGCATTGATGTTGGGTGAGGAGGCCTGAGGTGCAGTCAGCGCTCCAGTTCATCCCAAAGGTGTTCAGTGGGATTGGGGTCAGGGCTCTGTGCAGGACACGCAAGTTCTTCCACTCGAAACTGGGTAAACCATGTCTTCATGGAGCTCGCTTTGTGCACAGGGGTGTTGTCATGCTGGAACAGGTTTAGACCTCTTAGTTCCAGTGAGGGGAAAATGTAATACCACAGAAAGACATCATATATAATTGTGTGCTTCCAACTTTGTGGCAACAGAACCACTTATGGGTGTGATGGTCAAGTGTCCACATACTTTTGGCCATATAATGTATATTATAGTCAATTAACAACTGGTTACAACAAACTGATCGTATAAACTGTAAAGAGAGGGCCTGACCTTTGTCTTATTTCAAGATTAGGTGGAGTTTTTATATCAACATGATCTCACACTTGTAAATTTGTGTAACAATTTGCAAAAAAAAAAAAAATTAAGTTATGATCGGGAGCATGATGTTGCTTTGTACGTTTTCTTGCAATTTAATTTGTATGAAAATGATCAAAATCTGACCACATTGAACTTTTAAATACATATGCGTTTTTCATGAGATCATGCTGTTTATATGTATCAGTGACTTATGTGACACACTTCACACTCAAAATAACTGCAGCATGCAATCATGGCACAAATTGTTCCCTCAGGCTGGCACAAATAAACTCATGACAGGTTTTTGATTAAATGATGCATTATAAAATGGAACCAGGCCAAACGCACAGCTGTAGCTCAACTTCCTGGTGCCAGATTATTCAAACAGCTTATTTGGGTATGTTTGTATTTCGACCAGGATGAGCGACACTTGCCAGCCTTGAAACAATGTCTCCAGTGTGTAAAGCTTCATACAGATGCTGCATCAACTGCATAATCATCTCCTCATCAGAAACGAAAGAAAGGGAAAAGAAACTATTCACTAATCTTCTGTAATTATTCACTAATTACTAATCTAATGCAAATTACAACACAATATGATAAAACTCAATGAGTCTGTAAGTGCTGAATTATATCAAAGGCTGGAAAAGGAAAAGGGTAGTCCTGTTGTGTTTTCCCTATTTCGGTAAGTTTGGTGAGTCTCAGATGGAAAGTGTTTTTACTGTGCTAATTGAGTGCTAACAACATCTCTTTGCATGTTGTTCATTTACAGAACATTAAACCGTCTCATAAATGTCAGTGCAGAACATGCCTGGCACATACCGACATTCCTGTTTCTTAATACTGCTTGAAACAGAGAGATTTAACTCAAATTTAACAAAAAAATAATAATTTGTATTTTACTGAAAGTACACATTGATTTGATTTTTATTTTATGATTGAGAGTTAGTGTTAAAATATTGGCATATAAATTAATAGACTATGAAATGATGACTGCTGACAGACCTTGTCTCTGTAGGAACTGATCGAATCTTTACATCATAAATCTTTGATTCAGCAGTTATAATTGAGGAGGTGAAAATCTTAGTGACTCCATAATAGCGGAGAAATTTGTAGAACCCCAACAGTGTTTTAAAGTCTGCAAAAGTGAATAAACACACAGAACACACTGTATATACTGTATATACATTAAGCTGCATGAGAGCAAGATAATGAGAGGAAATGGCTTCGGTGTGTGTGTGCGTGTGTGTGTATGTGTGTGTATCTGTTTTTGTTTATGGGTTACTGCCAGGGGGTAGCTGTCTCGACACCTCCCTGAGACTGGAGAATGTGTGTGTATGTATGTGTGTGTGTGTGTGTGTGTGTGTGTGTGTGTGTGTGTGTGTGTGTGTGTGTGTTTGGGGCAATGGGAAGGGCATTGCTGTTGAATCTGGTTTGGTTTATGATGCACTTTAAAAATTAGGCGCATTTTAAAACTGCTCTCACACGCTAAATTTTACTGCTTTCAATTTCTGGATGGAAATGCAGGAGACAGAAGTATAACATTGCAGCTGGCTGTGAAATCCAGTGCTGGGAAATAAAATAAGAAAAACATAAATAACAGGCGAGTGAAGTGAAACAGTGGAAAATTACTGTGAGCTCCGGCGTGTAACAGACAGAGTGGGTCAGAGACGATACACAGAGAAGCACAGTCACTTCTATATGTTCAATCGAGAGAATAAACAGGGGCATCATACACGCATACACATACTTCAATTTGGCTGGCAAATTTGATACTTGGCCCAGAATGCGTGGACTAATGTGGAATAAATCAGCACAACTCAGGAAAAACAATATTTGTCTGTCTCTGCGGAGCAGATTTTGTTTTTCTTTTTTCCCTTTTTTTTTTAACTCACATGGGACAGACCACATTACAAGAGCAAAAATGTGAAGACTGTCCCTGCATTAGCCAGGGTGACAGAACAACAGCACTCCTTTTGGGGTAACTCTTTGTTAGGGACACCTTTTTTTTGTTTGTTTTTTTTTTTTATACAGCCATCAGCTCTCTAACAATAATCCAAGAGACACTTTGGGGACATTATTAGCATTGCCCATTGTCTGCTCTGGAGCAGCAGTAGTGAAATATATATATCCACATGAAGATAGACAAAATCTCCAGAGCTGTGCTAGTGTGTGCCCAAAACCTATCAATAGTCATCACGAGCACATAAACAAATAACTGACTGATTGGTTAACACAAGCCATGTGGCATTGTCTAAGAACTTACTGCACAAGCCAAAGGTCCTGGGAAACCAAGGCCTGTGCGTGATTAAAGAGTTGCAAAAATAATTTTCAGTTGTTAACATAATTTACTAACGCATTGCTTTCCAATTGTGAGGTGTCAGACTGTTGATTAAGAGCCTCTTGGCTGAGGAGAGTTTAATATTGGCCTGCTGAAATATTACGTTATTGCAGTCGTAATTCAAAGGCTGGTAGCACACCGCACAGTAAACTGGAGAAAGCCCTGGTTGAAAGAAATACACACTCACACAAATGCATATAAACATTATTTCAGACATGTAGAGTAATTTACACAGGCCAACAAGCCACCAATCATCTCTTGGATCTTGTCTTGCGTCACACACTTATAATTATGAGGATAGCTTTCAAGAGCAGTGTAATCTGATTCTATCACTGATGTCATTGTTGAATACTGATAATGGTTTATAAACTGTTCCCATTGCTATAATTATGCCAGTTAAAGCTAAATCAAACCAAAAGCTACTGGACTCTTTAGGGCTCGAATGAAACACTTGCCTTCCCCATGCATTCATGTACACACTGATTTAAATTGACATGAAGAAAGCAGATCAAAGGACATTACTGAAGCATGAAAGGAATCAATCGTCAGCCATATGTGTTTTGTGACAGATTCCTTATTGCACATACGTTTAGTATTTATTTTTAATAAGAATTCCCCCCTGTGAAAACATGCCTCTTTGTATTTTGAACAGATGGATCTTATACGGTATGTTCCAGTGTCATAACTTTGTAATGTACCAAAATTTTAAAATGACTCTGGAATCGGCGTTTCTAAATTGTCCGTAGTGTGTGAATGTGTGTGATTGTGCCCTGTGATGGATTGGCACCCCATGAAGGGTGTCCCCCGCCTTGTGCCCTGAGTTCCTTGGGATAGGCTCCAAGCTCCCACGCGACCCTGTATAGGATAAGCGGTACGGGAAATGGATAGATGGATGGACTCTGGCCTTAGATTTTATTCAAACATCAGCAAATTAACTATCACATAGCATCATTCACTCACGGTGTTGCCACTTCACAGATCCAGGGTCCCCCATTCAATCCTGAGCTCGGGTTACTGTCTGTGTGGAGTTTCGCCTGTTCTCCCAGTGTCTATGTCTAGGTTTCTTCCAGGTTCTGTGGTTTCCACCCACCTCCCATAAACATGCCAGTAGATGGATTGGCGACTAAATTGCTCCTGGGTGTGAATGTGTGTGCATGCCATCCCATCCACAGTGCATTCCTGCCTCACATCCCACATTCAATGACTCACAGAGATGCTGTTATAGTAAAAAAAATATTTTCATCATCATCTCTGAAACAACTGACAGCTGTGACTGGTGTGGAGAAGATGAAATTTCTCCTTCATATGGTAAGTTCTTTAATCATACTCAAGCTGGTGTGATCTCTATAACTGGAGCTTATATTTCAGACATTTTGAACTTTTTGCAGCATTATTATGAACATACAGTACTTCAGTATGAAAAGTTCCTTCTACTCCATCTCCCTTTAAAAGCGCCTCATCATCCAACACTCAGTGACACACTGTGACCTCCTCATCCTAAGGGAAAATAATATTTACCAGAGTCATGTCCATCATACTAACGGACAGAGCCTCCTGACAGAGAGAGGGTGGGAGATGAGAGAGTGAAAAAGAAATGGAAGACTAACAACCAAAAAGGAGAGAGAGCATAAAATTTGTCAAATAAAGGGTTCGCACCTTGTGGGCACCAGATGTCCCCACAAGGATAGGAATTATCTCACAGTTTTGAGGAAAAAAACAAAAAAACAAACAAAAAAAACAACAACTAAAAGAGCCAAAAGGTTTCCTTTTAGTTAATGAGGTTGAGGTTAAGGTAAGGGTTAGGAAGGTCCTCACAAGGATAGTAAGATAAATGTGTGTGTGTGTGTGTGTGTGTGTGTGTGTGTACTTCTGCAGTACTAATGAGGCTTTAAGCATTTTCATGCCACAGTTGATGGTTATTAATTCCATCCCCAAAACAGAGCAGCTACTGTTGAACCGATTCAGTGGTGGCTCAACAGGGATGTGTCTATAATCATTCACCTGCAGCCAAAAGTAACACAGGGGAACTGAATGTCAAACATCATTACCATACATTCACTATAACCTTCATTTTCATAGCCAAAAAGATCAAATACATTACTGAGAGAGGCTCATGATACACTGCAACCTAAACAAAACAGTTTTATATCCAGGCAGCGTTCTGTTCCGAGCTAAGAGAAGTCACTGAGGACATTTGATAGAATTAGGAGCCCCTTGAAGGGAAATAGTTGATTAGCAGTGATGTGGAAGCAAAAAGAAAATCACATTTACCCAAACAACTCAAAACCGATCAGTTGTACACATAAGGGGCTGGAGGGTACACGTAGGGGTGGATGGAGAAGTAAAAAAAAAGAAAAAAGAAAAAAGAAAAAAAAAAAAGTGGAGCATGCCTGAAGAAACTGTATTTTTCCTAAATACCGTAAAATAAATGTACGGGAAAAGAGAAGAATAAGATTAAAAGAAATGCAACTAATCAAACAACTGACTCGCATTTGGACCAATAAATACAAACTGCATCAGAGACACATAAAAAATGTAAGTACAGTGAAACTGGGAAGGGAATGCATTCTGTCTCATGGTGAGGAGTCTCGTACTGGCAGAAGCAGGAAAAATAACTCTATTTACTCTTCTCATTCTTGCTGTCCCTGAGGTGCAATGGAGCATGAAATAATCCAGTATGTCTCTAAGGTTTATTCTTCATTTCATATTCCATTTAATATGGACTTGGACTGCAAGCCAGGTCCGAAGAGATGGGCTGTAAAATTAGCATGTTATGATATGAGGGGAAAGTTTATTTTCTCGTAAAAGACTCCATTGTGGAAGTACAAAAAGGTTTATTTTGAGCTCAATGGTCTCTTTTATAGGAAGCTCAATTAGGCTCTTGACTTTTCTATTGAAAACCTGGCAGAGCTACTGAGAAAACCTTATTCCAGGACTTAAGAGTGAGAGAGAGAGAGAGAGAGAGAGAGAGAGAGACAGAGAGAGAGAGAGAGAGAGAGAGAGAGAGAGAGAGAGAGAGAGAGAGAGAGAAAGAACGTAATAATCCAGAATATTCATGAAGAGAACAAAAAACCTGAAATCTTGACTAGCATCCAGAGTAAATATTATATTAACAGACAGATAGAACTAAAAGACTACAGAGGTTGTGTATGAGTGAAGCGCAAACAAATAAAACATGTATGCTCAGGAATAGCCTGGTGTTTTTTTAAGATTTAAGGTTTGGATCAATCACTCAGCAGAAAAAAAACCTCATAGATAGACTGATAGCATAAAAGTAATCCCAAGTTACTTTGTAAAATATGAGTTCATCTTTATGCTGGCAGAGATGAACTTTATGCCATCTGTATTCTCTGAGCTCACGTGTTTGTGTAGCCAGACAGCATAAAACTGGGCTCTGGGGGAACTGATGCCCCACTCATACATACTGTGCATGCCTGTGCAAGGTTCCAAATCTCTCAGCAGCCACCAATCTCACAACACATCCCTCTGTTCACAGAACACACACTCTCATTCTTCTATTCCATACTGACGCACAACACACACGCTTCAATATGCGCTTCCACAGAACACACACAACAAATCTCTCGCTCTCTTTCCTAAACATACACACATACATGCATCAAGTGAACTATGCAAGGATGCCTGCACACACACACACACACACACGCACACACGCACACACGCACACGCGCGCGTGTCTGTGTTCCTTGGCTGATGGACAGGAAGCTGCCAGGTTAATGCAATCTAACAGAAACAGGTCGGAAGAAATGGCAGCAGTTGGATAACACACATATTATTAGTCCTTAAACACACCTCAGCTTTACATATGAGTTAATCCTCACAAACAGGCTCCACACATACACATACACACACACACACACACACACACACACACACACACACACACACACACACACACACACACACACACAGGCACAGGCACAGGGCTCTCATCCACCCCTCTGCAGGTTCCATAATACCTACAAGTATATAGGAAGTCTAGATAAATACATAAGCAAACAGGGCTGTTGTGCTTGGCATGGCCAATGTGTTTGAGAATACCTGAGTTTATTTGGACTGTCACTCCAAACCCCTCGGCCACTAGCTATTTGGGTCAAAATCTAAATCTAAATGCTTCTTTCATGGAGCTGCAGCCAGAAATGGGTCTTTCGGTGCAAAGTAAATCAAAATATAACTACCTGACGGAATTACACATAGTACATTTATCACTGTCCATTTATAGTGTCATAACCAAAGCCATTAAACATGGATCACTTCTTAAAAGGTTTACAACATGCAGGGGAAAAAAAAAAACCCTGTGTGTACAATTGCATAACAGTACCAGCCTTTAAATGCGGCTCGGTTTACTGTAGGGTTTGTGCTGCATAACTCACACTGTACTGTATTTTGCTCCATAATTATCTAGCCAGTGGTTCAGGCCTATAATCAGGGACTTCAGTCTCATCCTGTGTTCACTGTAAGCTCCTGCCCCCAGTACCACTGTAACATTTATGGATTTTCACCAGTCAAATTTCCAGTCAAAATGTCATGGTACACAAAATTTTAAATGGCAATTACAACTGTGGAACAATTTTCATTTTCTTGGTTGGTACTGGACCAATATAAAATACAAAATGTATATCTGCTGGAAACTTCAAATTTGCAACAACAACAACAACAACAACAAAAATACAAGTTAAAGTTGAAATAAAAAAAAGTACAAACTGTTAAGACAAATTTAATCAAATTAGAAGCAGATAATGCTAGATGGTGGACACTGAGATTTTTGTTTTATGTATTTTTGTCTTAATTAGGGGGTCACGGTGGCTTGGTGTTTAGCATTGTTGCCTCGCACCTCTGGGGTTGGGGAGTTTGAATCCTGCCTCCACCCTGTGTGTGCAGAGTTTTCATGTTCTCCCCGTGCTTCAGGGGTTTCCTCCGTATACTCTGGTTTCTTCCCCCAGTCCAAAGACATGCGTTGTAGGCTGATTATCATTTCCAAATGTGTGATTGTGCCCTGCATTGGGCTGGCACCCAGTTCAGGGTGTTCCCCGCCTTGTGCCCCGAGTTCCCTGGGATAGGCTCCACTCTCCCCTGCGACCCTGTGTAGGATAAGCAGTATGGAAAATTGATGGATGGATGGATGGATGGATGGAGGGATGGGTGGGATCTTATCCCTTATCACGTCTAATGTTGGCACGTCCTGAGTTGTGCTCTGAAGTACGGTGAAAAATGGAAGAGACGAAGAGCAGTGAGGTAGCAACTATCCTAAATGGCTCCTAACTTATAGTAAATACTTGATTGATAGTGTGTTTTCACACTATGAATAGACATTCTGATTGGCTGTACTGTGACCTATCAATGCCAAAAAATTAAAAACATGTATAAATCATAACTCTGTCACCAATGGACCAAGGACCAATGTCACGAAGGAATGTGTGCACATTAACCAATTAGAGCTTGCTAATTAGTTTTACAGGAAACAAATTGCATATCTCTCACTCTGAATATAATATGGTTGTTGTGTTGCTGGGATGGCCGGGTGAAGGGGTTAACTGAGAACACATACACTAAAATACATCCTCTCTCCTCATACATACACATTCTCACCAGCATCCCATCCAGTATGATGCCTCAGGATCTTTGGCGCTGCGTCTCATGCACACAAATCAACCAAACATTTCAACGGAACAAGGCCAGGGATCCTACAGGCTCGTTTAGATGTCTACTAAGCAACACAGAGGTCCAGTGTTAATAGTCTCCATAACTCTAGCTAACACCTCTCTGAATAGATTCCTCACTGTGTGATGTCTTTCTGTTCTCTGGGCCAAAACTCAGTGCAGTACAATAGGAGAGGGACTCCACATCCAAGTGACAGCTCCAGTCCAGAGACATGCTTTGAATTTAGGCTCAGGAGACAGCTTGGAGTGGGTGAGCACCTTCTGCACCATGCTTTATGAGGTTCTAGAAATATCTGGAATGGGAATTTCTGCTTGTACTCTACAAATATATCATGTACAGGGAACTTGGATCATGCATTCAGTCTATGTTCAAGGGCAAGCTGTGAGGTTTAGAGCAGAAGGAGAAAAAGACAGAAACACACACACACACACACACACACACACACACACACACACACACACACACACACAGTAACAGTAATTCTCTCTTTCTGAAACAGCTCATACAGGAGTGTGATATTCACAATGACAGTCTGCTGAGCGCCAAAGCAGACACGAATGGAGAACATGGCCTCATTTTCTGGCCAGGTCGAGAATGACATAATTCCAAAGCCAACAAAATAATCCAATCATAGTGAACTTCCATTAGCCATATAACAGAGCAGTCACCACAGCCTGTCCCTTACTGAAGCCAAACTCAATAACACCTCACAGAGCACTGCACATTGGGGCTCACATATATTAATATGTACATATGCTATTTTTATTCAAAGCAAGGAAGAATACCATCCAAGTGTAAGTGTAAGTGCATGTAAGCTGTTACAACAGAGGGAGCAACAACTAAACACAACAGTTAGATGATGTGCTAGTACACAGGAGTGCTATAATGACTGGTCACAGAGCTATCGGAGGAGCTGTAAATGATATTTAATAATACACATAAAAAACAATAGGTAGTATGAAGAACCATATGGTACATACTCTGATTATATTATATTACCAGACCTGCCAACCTTTATGCATTCTGAGAAGGATCTCTGCAGTTTAACACTAGCACAAGTTATCACTCAAGAAATATTCTAATCAGTTCAGTTCAATTCAGTTTTATTTGTATAGCGTTTTTAACAATGGACATTGACACAAAGCAGCTTTACAGAAATATATAAATTACGGATCTAAATTTTAAATTAACAAATTTATCCCCAATGAGCAAGCCAGAGGCGATGGTAGAAAGGAAAAACTCCCTGAGACGACATAAGGAAGAAACCTTGAGAGGAACCAGACTCAAAAGGGAACCCATCCTCATCTGGGTGACACCAGATAGTGTAATTATAAATAATTCCCTTCTATAACTGTGTGCTACATGATAAAACAAAACGTGCATCTGTGTAATCAGGAAGTTCACCAAAGTCTCAACATGAAGTCTATTCCGCTGAAGTCATGAACTGACCACTGATGGAGACCCGAGCGCAAAGACTGTTTGTGCCAAAAGAGCTGTCTTCTTACCCCCATCACCCCCCAACCCCCCCAAAGAAAGGTGAGATAAACTAATTGACATATGAATCTAGAATAACTGACAGTTCTCTGAACTCTCTGATATTAACCGACAGTGCCTGGAAGCCCCTCCTGCTTCCTCCATCTCACATGCTCTCACGAATCACTTTCTGCCAAGGTAATTGGATAATGTTTTGAGTTCATTAACATTAGATAAAATCTATCAAGGTATGCTCAACATTCTACAATATTTATTATATAATAATAATTGTATTTATTAGTGATGACACTGACAAATACAAATACAAAGCTTTACAGATCATTAGAAAGTGATTAAATACAGTTTTTTTTTTCCATGCTCCTGTGCATAGCAGCAGAATATTAACAGTGAAAATGTCAGCTATTTGGGAATTAGACAACTGATTTTTAAGAGAATTATATTGAAAATGTACTATTTATTTTATTTGTTTGTTTGTTTATTTTCTGTTTACTGTGGAACCACCAAAAAAATAATAATTTAAAAAATAATAAAAAATACACGCTGAGTTTCCAGACTATACAGTTGCTAATATACTTACACTTCCCCTACTCTCTTAAAAACTGAAATAATAGAAATGCTCATTCTTCCTCTCATCGGTTCTGGATGATTAAATTGTTTAGCAGTATTTTTTTTTATGGTAAAACACAAGCAGGGACAAATCAATGTCACAAGTTTAATACACACTAAAAATAATAAGGAAGTGTGAAAAACTATGGTACGTTGGTTTAAATTAAAAAGTAATCACATGGCAAAACAGGAAACATACGGTATGCACATGTACACACTTAACAAGACAGCTGACTGTACTGTATGTGAATGAATATGAATATTGTTATGCAAATCAGTATGAAGCTCACTGGTAAGTACATCATATTTTACAGTATCATGAATAAACTGCTTTATACTGGTCTAAAATTTTCTGGTTCCAAATAATGTAATTGCTCATTACATCATGGTACCTACATAAAGGTAAGTGTAATGTGTTACTATTTGTACATATTTAAAAATGACACTGTAATAAAATGATATAATCAGATAATTACATAGTAATTAGTGGGCACTAATATAACTATCATGAGGCCTGGACATTGCCAAGATTTGTCAGAGACAGCATTCATGAATTTTTCATTACATTCTAATATTAGATCATTTCCTTTGAAATTGTATAGCAGCATATTGTATTTCAGCACTGTACAATGTAATTGGTGACACTGAGTCTGTTGATGTTACTCAGTTAATCACAGTAATGCCAACCATAAGGAAAGTAATTAATTTCATAAACTTTGCGTAACCTTAAGCTCAGTGATTGTTCATGCATAACTGCATACTAAGGACATATATGAATGGAAGGAGAAGAAAAATTAAAAAAAAACGCAGGAAGAAACCCTGAAGGTTATAGAAAGGTCACCTCTAGGTATACTATTGCTGTTTATCTCCTCAATGTCTTTGCTTACTATTTAGCTATGTATCTTAAAGTTACTATCATCTTAAAAGTATATTATACCATAACTGTAACTACTTTGAAACTAAGCAGAAAAGTATGTAGTTGCGAGACAGAAATTTATATGCCTACACCCACTGATGGATCCTGGGAGTTTAAGCGGTTAATTGTTTTATTCCACCACATGTTAACAAAAAAATGTTTTATTTTAATGTATGAAAATTAAAGAGTTAATGTGTGATAGGATGGGCAAGTGAAAATGTTATCACAGAATTGTTAGTTCAGGTGAAGTGACTAACTTCCAAGTTAATGTCTCAAAGCTTCTCTTTCAAATCTACGGGAAAAATTGGAAAGAAACATAATTAGTTTCTGCAACAAATCAAAAGCAAGATATAATAATTTTTTTTACTGTGTGGGGAGAAGAAAACTGTGCAACTGCATTATAAATTATACTCTGTATTTAGGGGTGATCTTTTCTGGACATGTCTGGACATTGGAAGACAAACTGCAGTCCTCTGTGGGCTTCTGCTCCTGATTATTTAATTTAACATCACCATACACCACCCTCTATCAGCATGCACAAGCTAAGTCATGCTGCTCTGTATGTTACCTTGAGATCTGCTTATCTACATGGTTTTTCCACTCAGCTTGAAGTAACAATATCAACACAGAATTTGTTCTAATCTAAAATTAATTATACTTCACACTCAATTACAGTGGGTATAGAAAAGAATCACCCCCCTTTAAAATAATCACATTTTGTTGCTTTTCAGCCTGAAATGAAGACAGACACAGTTTTTGTTTTCCATCTGTATTTAAATCCAGCTGTATTTACTCAGTGCAACTTATAACATCCAAGTGAAAGGTATAACACCAACATGTCAGAAAAAAATTAAAAAACAGAATCACTGAGTTGGAAAAAGCATCACCCCCTCCTAAAAATGACTTGTAAACTCATTCAGGTGTAGCTAATCACCTTCTCAATGGCACACAAAGCCATTTGACTTTCAACTGTGATCAGCTGTGGTCATTTTGATTAGCTCAGCATGAAAAGAGCTTTCCTGGAGCATTTTGTAGTGCAACTGAAGCAAACAATCAACTATGGGTGGCAAGGCACTGTCAAAAGATCTCCGGGATAAAGTTGTGGACAGGCACAAGTCAGGAGATGGATACAAAAAAAAAATTTCAAAGGCTTTATCAATGCCTAGAAGCACAGTGAAGTCTATTATTAAGAAGTGGAAGGTATTTGGTACAACACAGACCCTCCCTGGATCAGGACGTCGCTCCAAACTGGATGAAAGAGCCAGGAGGAAACTGGTCAGAGAGGCTACCAAGAGGCCTACTGTTAGGGTCTCCCTCTCGCTGCACCACTAGCGGAGACTAGCGGAGTAGCGCACTTCCGCATTCCACTGAGCGCATTCCAGCGCTGTTCATAAAAACCCTCCGGACTCATTCATGAACTCTGGTTTTGTTTACTTTGCCATGTGCTCTTTTGTTTTTGGTTTACGTCATGTCTCTGCCCCCGCTTCCTTATTGGTCCATTGGTTTTGGTTCACGTCATGTTTCCTCCCATGTTCTGTCATTGGTTATCCGGTTACAGTTTGATTATTGTTTCCAGGTGTTGTGTATTTTATCTTGTTTGCGTTTAATTACCCGTGTTACTTAAGCCCCTGTTTATGTCCGCTTCCTCGCGGAGTATTGAAAGTGATTCATGAAGACTAAATGTAAATGTAAAAGAAGTAATTATATGGGTGACTTTGGATTATTGCCTCGTGACTTCTTGGAAGATTCCTCCATGTCTTTGTTTTCCTCGCGTTTCCTCGACTTTGGATTATTGTCTCGTGACTTCCTGGATTTTTGCCCTGTGAGTGTTTGGATTATTGCCTAGCCTTTTTGGAATTACTGCCCTGTCATTTCTTTTTGGAATATTGCCTTGTTTATTTGTGTTTTTTTGTTAGACTGTACCATTACTTTTGAAGGTTCTATTTATTTTGACTGTTCCTAATAAACTGCCAATTTCCCCTGCGATTGCATCCTGCTTCCCTCCTTCCGGTTCCGTAACACTCAGTCAGTCTCTTTCTTTGTTTCTTTCTTTCCTACTCACATTAACAATAATCATATTAGTTGTACATAAGTTGTGTCAATTTCTTACAGTACATACAGTATCTGAGTCATAATTGTGGTTTCCTGGCATTTTCCTGGTGATGTGAATGCTTTGACTTGTAACAACAGCTTACTTTGTATATTTGAGTTTTAGATTTGTATACTGTTTTTTTTATGTACTTTTGCTTAGCTGTTTTTAGGTTGTTGATGAAGACAAATTACCACTTTGTGGACAACAAAATTACCTAACTACTTTTTTAATATATAGAATCTCCTTAACATAACTTAAATCTTTATGTTGTTTCAGCTGAGATTTTAGTAATCACCCTAAATTATTATTTTAATTTAACACGGCTCAAGTTTGCTGCTATGACATGAGTTGCGTAAACTAAACTTACATTCTGTTATGGTTGAACTGTGTAACATTAATGAACATTTTCCTTTTCTTTTTTTAAAAAGAAACTTCTTAGAATTTATAGTGAGTGGAATGCTGAAGGAGCTGCTTTATCCTTCAGGGTGAATTTAATTCAAGATCTTATCTGCGACAACAGCTTTCCTTGCCAACATATAAATCAACCAGCACTTTTTATATAAAAACGTGACCCATAAATACATAAGGCAATTTACAGGTGTGACAGCAAGCCTAAAACCATTCTGGCTTTTAAAATGCAATACAGCATGAAATATCTGACATGGGAGCTTGTCAAATATCAGCCTCACAGGAGCTCTGGATAATACCACAATTATGTGAAAGGGTAAACATACCGAGAGTGGCAGGAGCTGTTCGCATCGGACAACACACATACTTATATTCACACTCACAGACACATGCACAGACACATGCACAAACAGCATACACAGACACACATACACAATTTATGTGAATGTTATGAGGGTTGACTCATGTCCCTTCAGTAAACTCATCTTTCTCTCATGGTGAGCTCTTTTACACACCAAATTAGGACTAATAGTGAACACATGTTAGGGGATGGCCAATGTCTCCCAGTGGCTATAATTTAGGATTAATGGAAACACTCATATGGAAACAGTCCTGTTTCTCTTCCTTAACCCATGCTCACGGTAACAAATCTTCCAGTTGTCCCAGATAATCAGTCATGATTTGCTCTGCTGCGTCTCCTTCAGATTAGTCTCTAAGGGTGATAAGCACACTGAAATAAGAGGGGTAGAAGAGAATAACACATCAGTCACACCTGCTTAGGCTGCTTACACAATTAAAGTCATCTGCCAAATGGATCGCATAATAAAAAGGCATTTCCGAAGATTAATATTGTTTGACTAATGGACAGGATAATAAGGTATAATGATTAGAAATGGATTGCTGATTGCCTGCATCCTATTCAGGTTTAAGGGTGTACATGGTGAGATGTTGACAAAATAGGGCTGAAAACCTTCTGTACTCTCAAGAACCAATTGCAAATGGCTCCCTTGTAACAAAAAGTACTAGTGTTTGCATTGCCTGGGACATACTGACACCAGCAGAACACACCGACAGCAAGAGTTTTCTTCCCAGGTGTACAGTGAGAAAAAGAGAGTGGATAGCAAAAAAAAAAAAAAAAAGTACAAAACACTGTGCCAGTGTTCTCATATTAGGTCTCAATCCTAACGTCAGTGAGAGAGATACAAGAAGAAAACAGAAGAAGCAGAACACATCATCCTTTACTGGAGGAAGTGGAGGATCTATTAATCTATTTTACATTTCCTATATTCAGTCATGTCAACTGGTTTTATTCACCATCCATTTCATT
Source organism: Cranoglanis bouderius (assembly GCA_023630585.1). Taxonomy (NCBI): domain Eukaryota; kingdom Metazoa; phylum Chordata; class Actinopteri; order Siluriformes; family Cranoglanididae; genus Cranoglanis; species Cranoglanis bouderius. Next base: position 10,725,514 of record CM042545.1, read on the forward strand.
AGGAACACCTGTACTCCTGCACGTTCATGAACGATCCAATCAGCCAATCGTGTAGATACAAGGCATGAGCTTCAGTTAATGTTTACATTAAACATCAGATGTGATTTTTGTTGCCAGATAGACTGGTTTGAGTATTTCAGAAACTGCTGATCCCTTGGGATTTTTACATACAAGCATCACTAAAGTTTACACGGAAGGACATGGAAAAACAAAAAACATCCTGTGAGCAGCAGTTCTGCGGGTGGAAATGGTCAGAATGGTTTGAGCTGACAGGAAGTCTACAGTAACTCAAATAACCACGCTTTACAACTGTCATGAACAGACAAGCATTTCAGAACACATGACACAACGTCACTGAAATCACATATTTCCTTATTCTGTGAACAATAACTGAAGCGCTTGACCTGTAACTGCATGAATTTATACATTACGCTGCTGCCACTGATGAGTTCTGTGAGCAGAGCATGAAGCTTGCATGAATTTGAACGAGCGAGGATGTTGTAGTTGGATTACATTCCACTCTGAAAACAGAAGTACTAATGTAATAACAGCATGTAGGTTTAATGCACCTGTGTGTCCAGTTAAGTGTGTTATCATATTTTACACAGGCAGCCTAGCCAGAGTTTTAAACACAAATATGTGATTAAAATATAGTCTACTAGCAAAGGCGACTTATCCTTACTTGCATAGCATTCATCTAACCCTGATTCTACATATGATATGTGATTACACACACACACACACAGTCATACATTTATTTATTTATATATAGGGGCAGTTTAGCATAGTCAATCGACTTACTGGCATGTTTGTGGGAAGAGGGAGGAAAACAGAGAACCCAAAATTAAAATAGTGAAAAATACAAAGTGTGTTATATGAGAGTGTATGAATGAAAAATGCTTCTAACGCCGACCCCTAAGCATAAATTTAACCTTCATTACTTTTTCATAACTTCATAACTTTTTATATGATTTGATGTGTATTCAAATTATTTTGTATTGAATTCATTCATTTATTTATTTATTTATTTTTTTACAAATTTGCAACACCATGTTGGTGAGAAAAACTAAAACTTTCTAAGTTATAGCATGTAGCAACAAGTGTAGAAGAGAATAATGGCATGCAGAGAGAGAATTATATAATAACAGTGATACACTCAATCACCAAACAGATAAAGTCAAATGCTCCAAATGAATTTTAGCTCTCTAGTTTCCAATCCATGACCTCAGTGTGTTGAAAAGAGCTATCTCTAAATCAAAATGCTGACCTAAAGCTATAAAAGGGCCAAAATTGTTGGCACGTTTCATTATTAAATTTAACAAGAAGACTTTATTATACACTTCAAACACCGTGTAGTCTCACTTTCTGCACTGAGGTAGCGTATAAGTGCATTAAGTGCCTGCCTCAAGGGCAAAATAAAGCATATCCCTTTCTTTGGTTTGCAGCCATGAGGGTTTTACTAACAAACCCATATCCTTAACCAGAACAGTATAGCACCCTGAGAGGAAAAAGATCGTTAAGTGTAGAGGATCAGGAGGTGAACGGACCTCAGCTGTCATCCTGCGGACAAGGAAGCAGGCCCATGCGTGACCTCAGCTTCTGCTGCGGATATTATCCCTGCAAATTACCCAGGATATATTCCCTCACATTAAAAACAACCCACTCTACTGCTTCACCACCAACGGAAAATTTTTCTTGTTGTTTTTGTGTTTTGACTTACATTTTAGCCAATTCCTATGAATATGAGCCTGTCACATGCCCTGGGAGGGGGCCTGTTTCAGTGACTGAGGATAAGGTGGTGAGAGATGCTTGGCTGCAAGGGGTGAAATTAGGACGTCTAGCATGGAGACAGAATGCATATGAAAGAGAGAGACAGAGATGTAGCGAGATGAATAGATAATGGCTTAAAACAGGCCCGTCGCAGTGGCAAAAAAAAATAAAAAATCCCTGCATCACAGCTGAATCAATAACTCAATAGGTCAAACTGAGCTAATTCATTTTGTATTTGTGCAAGTGCTACTGATGAAAAAAAAAAGGCAGCTGAAATGGTCACTGATTCATACTATGGGTGAATTAAATGAAAGCTGATGTCTGAATTGGAATGAGAAGAAAGTTTCTGGTAATTTGTAGGATGAGGAGGGAGACAACAAGTCAATCCATCCATCAATGAGAGGAGTTATACAGCAACACAAATAGGGTTTAATCTATGGATGAAAGAAACATCTCTTTGGCTTATTGTTATAAAGATGATCAAGTCTACAGAAATTATCACGGAATATCATTTATTGTCCTAAGTTACATTTTTGAAGGAAAAGCCTATCAGAGAGCATTATTTTGCTGCTCAGAGAGTCAGAACATACTAGGAATACAACACGAGCTATTGCATGAAGCTACGGATATTATCCCTGTAACATTTAACAGATAGTGAATTTAAAAAATTATATTAATGTAATTTGAGTCATGTTGTCAAAAGTTGGTACAGTGGTTTCATAAAAAGCCAGTATTCTTCTTATGACTTTAAAATTGAAATATTGGAATTCATATTTTCCAGGCCTGAATTCCCCCAAAAACACAGCAGTATCAACACATAAAATAAATAAAATGCAGCTACTGCGTGCGTGTCAAACTCTAAGGCACACCCTTAAACACAAAAACAGTTAATTACACTGTAATAACACAATCCTATGACCTATGCTATGATATCCCATTCTCCCATAATGCCAATAACAGTTCTTCCCTGTGGCATCATTCCATAACGCCATTCAGAAATGCAATTATGTAATCATCTGCTTGGCTGGCTTTGGCATTTAGGCTTGAGTTTCTCTAAACCCTTGAGAGTGGAAGAGATGGAGGAATGCCCCATTTACCCCCAGTGCCGTGGAGGCACAGCGGGATCTTGGTGAGACAAGTCAGCCTTCGTAATACTGTGGTCTGAGCTGATCTCTGAGAAAAGCACACACCACTCTTCCTTCCCATCTGCTTTACTTCCATGCTCCTGTCTCTTTCTCATTCCCCAAGATGAAATGGTGTGTGACTGCTGTTTTTAAGGGTGTTCTTTACAGACTGGACTCTTTTCTCTCATTCGCCTCCTCGGGTGTCACTGGTTGTGCTTGGACGCAGTTCTGAACGGCTGCTGTGTAAATGGCATTTCTTTGTGGGTTAAGCTTCATGACATTTATTATGCACCAGGGATGTATTTAAAGGCATAAGGTTATGAAAGGAATTTACCTGATACAGTATAAAGTAATGCTTATAGACATTAAAAAGATAATATTCTTCATGTTTTTCCTCTTTTTCCTATAACACTTCAGCCACATAAATACATTTCAGGCATGCTCACTGACATGTTAAATCATTCAGACCTCGGAATACAACACTTTTATAAAGCTTCAAAAACCTTCCATGTTTTATTTCCTGAATCCCAGTCTGATTATTCAACATTTTACCACATTATTATTGCCAATTTTCCCTCAGCCATAATTCCATTCAGCCATACTCACTCCCCACATGCCATGGACTAACTGTTTCATAAGAATCCTCCGTACCGAGCCACACTGACCCAGCCTGCAGTCTTCCAGTCATTACTACAGCTTTACCTTATATATGCTGAACAAATGTTTGATGTGTTGCATACTTACTGCTTGAGGCCCCATGAGCTTCACCATGTTCACATAAACTTCAGCCACTTTTATATTTCTATATTTTAGCGGTTTCTGTTTTGATCGCATGGATTTTCATATTGTCCATACTGCAATACGTAAACGTGCTATGCTCATTAAAAACACAGTGCGCCCCAAATTAAGGAGTTCTAAATATCTTTACTAGTGGATTTCTACAAAAGCTCCCAGTCATAACAACACAATATATGATTGTATACAGTACTTTCCTTTTAATTATTCATTCTAGAGCCCATAAACTATAGTCAGATACATAAATATTTGGACATTGAAAAATGTTATTTAGCACTCTACCACAGCATATATTCAGACTTTCAGCCAAATCAGTTGACCGATGTAGGAATTACAATGTTTTTTATATGTGGTCCTCCCCTTTTTAAGAGAAAAGTAATTGGACAACTGGCTGCTCAGCTGTTCCATGGTCAGGTATGTTATTGCTTCATTATTTCACTCACAAGTAAATTAAGTAGATAAAAGCTCTACAGCTAATCTGAAGACCAAAGCACTTGCATTTGGAATCTGTTGCTGTTAACTCTCAAAATGAAGTCCAAAGTGCTGTTACTGCCAATGAAGCAAGCCATCGTTAAGCTGAAAAATCAGAACAAATATATCAGAGAGATAGCAAAAACATTAAGTGTGGTCAAATCAACTATTTGGGAGATGCTCAAAAAGACAGTGGTGAGCTCAGGAACACCAAAAATATTGGTAAGCCTCAAAAACAGGAAGACCACATTAGAGTTTGCCAAAAACATGTAGTTAAAAAAAAGCCTGTACAGATTTGGAACAACATCCCATTGACAGATGAGACATGGCATGGGTACTAATGGCTGTCAATGGAACTGGTTCCCTTGTATTTACTGATGATTAATTCTAAAGTCTATAGGGCTACATTATCTGCTCAGATTCAGCCAAAAGCTTCAGAACTCAGTGCTTCACACTGCAGATGGACAATGACACGAAACATACTTCAAAAGCAACCCAAGATTTTTTTAGGGTAAAGAAATGGAATGTTCTGCAATGACCAAGTCAATCACCTGACCTGAATCCAACTGAATTGTATTTCACTTGCTGAAGGCAAAACTGAAGGTAAAATGCCCAGAAAACAAGCAGTAGCTGAAACCCAGTGTCTGGTGATGTTTATGGTTTCCAGACTTCAGGCAGTTATTGACTGCAAAAGATTTGCAACCAAGTATTAAAAATGACAATTTATTAATGATTATGTTAGATGTTAGTTTGTGCAATTACTTGTTGTCCCTCAAAAAAAATGAGGGGGGTGGGGGGGGTGTCTTGTGGGAACCACATATACCAAGTGCTGTAATTCCTACACTCTTTTGTCCTACACCCAATTTTGGTGTAAATACCCTTCAATTTTACAATACAAAATATACCCTTCAAATATATAAAAAAGTCATATACAGTACTGTGCAAAAGTTTTAGGCACATGCAAAGTGTTACGATTCCCCCTCGTGCTGATCGCCGAAGCATGCGAGCAGCGCACTTCCGCATTCAGTGACTTTCGCTGTTTAATTTGCCACATGTGTTTTGTTTTGTGTCTTGTCTCCGCCCCTGTGATGTCATTGGTTTCTTCCTAATGTGTCTCAGCTGTTCCATGTTAATCCCACTTATTGTTCATGTATTTAAACCCCCGTGTTTCTTAGCCTCATTGCGAAGTATTAGTTCAGCTACCTTGTGTTCTGTCTGTTGCCAAGCCTTTTGACTTTGTTACGTGTTTCCTGGTTTCGATCCTGTTTCTGTTTCGTGTTATTAATTCTTGCCTCGCCTCGTTCATGCTGTTTGCCGATCGCCTGACCCACGCCTGTTTTTTGACTACGCCATTGTCTCACGATTTGGATTACTGCTGTTTCGATTAATTTGACTGTCCCTATATTTTTGGATTTCCTAATAAAGTGACTTTTCCCTGCACTTGCATCTGCCTACCGCCGTGTTACCTAACAGAATACTTCGCCTCACCATGGATGCAGCAGGGAAGTGGAGGACACGTCGCGCCAGAGCCTATGTACCCACGTTCGATTCTATTCTGTTTCCACAATGGACTTTCATGTATCCCCCTGATGCCTACGATGGATTTTCAGTTTACCCCCAATGTTTTTTATTACAGGCCCAAATTTATTTTCTCAGCCTAGAAGACCCCAAACCCGACGAGAAGCAGTGGTTGGGGTTCCTCTTGTCACGTCTCGTAGGCTCAGCTCACCAGTGGGTGGAGTTTCACCTTGCCACAGAATCAAGAGAGCTATGTACCGTGTCAAGTTTTGTGGGACTGTTAGTAAAAGTGTTCGGGAGTCCTGATTTCGCTCCAGACCTTAAAAATTTCTTGGGGAGGGACCGCCTGTCTGATGGACCCAGCCTGCCATTCACCACGTACTATGAGAGGGAGCTGGCTGACATGGCGGCCTACACCTCTCAGCCTCAGCTCCAGGTCGACAAGGCACCAGGGACCCAGGCATGCGCGACCGAGGGCTGCAGCAGACAGGCCAAACTACGGTGTCCCACATGTGTGGAACGAGGGATACAAGGCTCATACTTCTGCTCTCAAGAGTGTTTCAAGGGCAGCTGACGTACCCACAAATGGTTCCACAAGAGTGCACCTGCAGAGCTCCAGCCAGAGACCCAGCAGATGGTCTCACCTGCGGAGCTCCAACCAGAGGTCGCCCTGGCGACCTCCAACTCAGAGCTCCAGCCAGAGACCCACCAGATGGTCTCACCTGCGGAGCTCCAACTGGAGGTCAACCTGGCGACCTCCAACCCAGAGCTCCAGCCGGAGACCCAGCAGATGGTCTCCCCAGCGGAGCTCAAGCCGGAGGTCAACGTGGCGACCTCCGCTCCAGCCATGTTCCTGCTGGAGGTCCACAGGGAGACCTCCCCTCAAGCCACGTTCCTGCCGGAGGTCCACGAGGAGACCTCCTCTGAAGCCACGTTCCTGCCGGAGGTCCACGGGGCGACCTCCTCTCAAACCATGTTCCTGACAAAAAAATTAAAATTAAAATTAAAATAGTCTCCAGTATGTGTGCAGTTTTATAAGGAAATTAGCTGGAAAGTTTTATTGAGCATCTTGCAGAACCAGACACAGTTCTCCTGGAGACTTTGACTTTCGCACTTGCTTCTTATTTTTGCAGCAAAACCCAGCAGCCTTCATTGTGTTTTTTGTCTGAAAAGTGTCTCTTACGTAATATGCTGCTTTTTTTAATGACATACAAACATTGGGTTATGGCTAATTTTGTGCTAGAAAACTAATGTTTGGGAATCTAAAATGTTTTTTGTACTGACTTGATAATGTAGAAGTCATAAAATAAAAAAATTATAACAAAGTTTGTACTAAAAAAAAATAGGGTGCCTAAAACTTTTGTACATTATTTAATTTCAACTCCAGCAAACTGTGGTAGATAGCTAAATATTTATTGACTATTTTATTTCTTCAGGACTTCATATACCAGTATAGCTTTCATAGTATATTTGCATATGCTTTCACATTTACCAGTTGCTGCCATGATGTGCATGTTTGTAACCCCTTTGCTTCTGCGATTTAAATGCTAATATTTCCACCACATGCCTGCTCATCAAATGAGTGCAATGACATGAAATAGGATGAGTGCTCGGTCAGGCTAGCATGAATGGCTACAGGCCACGACTGCTCCAGCTGGTGTCCGAACCACTCAGAGAGAAAGAGACAGAGAGAGGGGAGAAAATGAGAAATGAGAGAGAGAGAAAACAGCAATCCTGCCAGATATATGGTGGCTTTTACTGCTGTTGGCTTGTACTCTTGTTCTTGTACTGTCTTTACTTTTACACACACAGTATATCAGTCAGCAAGCACACAGGCAGCGCACTGCACTTCGATCGGGGCCAAGACAGTCATGGCCTTGCCATAACGGCCATGCAAGGGTCAGAATACTCACCACTTGCCTTCGTGACCTCTTCCTGAAATAGGAAATCTGTATGAGTGGATAAAGCCCACACACATGTACATCAGCAACAGCCAAACATGTGGATCTTCCATCGATGAAGTTGCATCATTTCATTTCATTTGTTTGAGGTAGTTCCATATATGATGCATTACAATCAGCACTTTCTATGGATTTGATTTAGAGTGCGAGCATCATTCTCGCCAGAGACTGAGACACACATTCATCAGGCTTGGAGACCTGATAAACTACAAAAAACTAATATGCCACGACCATATTCTGCAGCAGTTCTCGTGTCCTGGCTGGGCGCTCTCTACACACAATGCAGGCTTATGTCATGTAACATGAATACATAACATACGGCCATGAGCAGCTCCACACTGATGATCTTTGAATTGAAGTTAAAAGATGAATGTCAAAACACAGGCTTCTTTTTTTCCACTGAGGGCTCGGCTGTTATTCTGTGCAGTGTGGATGTTGTGAGTTGTGACCTCTACCAAAGTTATGGCTCATTAGTGCATATTAACACCCTCACACCGTCCAACCCTGTCAATAATCCCATGCGACAGGAGCACTGGCGACCTGTACTTCAAGCTCTTCAACTTGGACATGCAACACATGTACATGAACAGTTTATTAAAGATCTCTGAAGCCCTGTGTGCCTTCATATACACTGCCCTCTGGACTAAAGCCAAAAACTGTCCTTGTGAGCAATAGTTCTGTGCGTGCCTCATCCGTCTGGATGTAGCCTGTGATCTCATTGTCACATGCATCTACTATTCTAACCACTCTCGTTATCATGCCTCTAATATGCTCAGCACACCACATTTACCTACAAATTTACCTACAAATTATAAATTAATTAGCTAGCCCACCAGGAGGTAAAAACTCCAGTGTCCAGTCCCATGATTTGTTTGGCCAGAAACCTAAGTGAGGGGAGTAAGTTAGCTAGTAAAATGCATTAATACAGACTAAAGGAAACAAATGAGGATATCATTCTAACAGAGTTTCTAATATAGTACATTGTGATTGTGCCCTTGACAAAAAGTCAGCAAGTCAGTCCTAGTTACAGCATCGAGGTACATCACATAGCTTAAGCTTAAACATAGCTACATACTACATAATACCTTTGGTTTTGCAAAAGTCAATGAGAAGAAAATTTCTTCTGGCTGTTAAACTGTCTGCCATGAAATTACAAAAAATGAAATCTGCTTGTCCTGGACACTTGAACTACTGATTTGTCCACCCCTGAGTTCCACAGACTTGTATGGCCAGGATTATAAAACTGTGATCTCAGCTACTGATGCATATTAGTTTATCCACCACCTGGAATTTAAGGATGAATGGAGTCTGGCCCATGATGCTGATGGAAGGAGCAGATAAACTAGGCCTAATAATCCCAGGTGGGGGAAAAAAGCATGAAAAGGAAAGACTGAGAGCTAATGGGACACACAGACACAGATATGGCAGCTACTGTGGTAGTCAATAAATGTTTATGCAAAATATATTTTTGTAGCATATATCCTTCAGTCATTATATATAAAAATTTTAATATAATATTCTCTCATGTAATTTTTTAATCAAGGTTGCAGTTCTGAATTCATGTTAAGTCAGAAATCCTAAATGTTTATGGACAGAATTCAACATGACATAAATTAGTTTACAGTCAATGTGTTTCCCTTCATTAACCTTACCTGGAGATAATGTTATTTTTATGCTAGAAAGTTCAATTCAGTGCGTGTTCAAAATAAGACTTGGTTGGGGAGTGTATATGTGAGGTCTCTATGAAACTCCTGTCAGCACTTCTGATCTCAGCTGTTTCTCAGTCAGAATAACAACAAACACACTACAATAAAAATGATTTTTATAGACTTGGCAGAATAGTTTTGTTTTGTTTTTGTTTTTTTTTGGAAAGCAGCAGTTGAAAATCAAGAGATAAAAATCACCAGTATCCATCTTAGTGGCTGTCAGTAAGAGAGTCTCTGCTTTATCCTAGATACATAAACAATGGAGCTTTAAGGTCTAAATGCTTTTAACAGCCCTGCTACTGTGCCGCCAGGCCTGTGGGTGTTTTTCTAGCTTTCCTGTGCACTCAAGTGCTTTTGTTACAAAAGCTACTGCTGAACACTGCTTGCCAAAATCAAAATAAAATTCAAAAGGAAACTCAGACTATTTCATTGTTTTAACTTTGCTACAAAGTGAGCCTTAATTGATAAAGAGGGAGCTGAAAAAATTTATTTGTAGTTCTGGAAAGAAGACAGTACAAACATTTTGGAGTCTGTGCTATGCAGTGAACCAGATCAGACTGTAACTCCATTAGTCTGTGAGGCGGCTGCACAGAATGTCAACAACAGCATAAAGGTAAAGAATATCAGAAATCAGAGTAGAGTTGTGGGTACCACACATGTCCCCTGAGTGGGCAAAAACCCAATCCTCACCCACAGCTATCGCCATACTGCTGATGTAAGATTAAGCAGTAACAGCAAACCTGTTTAAAAATGGATTCCTAAAAAAATACATTATTAATAAAGAATTTGGTGCAGTGCCTGAGGCTTGAGGCCTACAGCATTTTTCATATGTGCCACAAATGGAACATACTGCTAACTGGATAAATTCTGTGAGCCACTTAATATGATGCCAAAAAAAGGCACTGAAAAATGTGTCAAAGATTTTTGGCACTGTCGTACATCTCACTACATCTCTGGAAAACAGGGCAACAAACAACAATTATTAAATTGTTAAATGAAATTTGTTTACTTCTTTCAACAAACACACTGAACTTTAGGCCAAAGGCCAAAAGAAGCACTCAGTTGTGAAGAAAATGGAACTTTTATTATGCAGAGTAAAGCTGAAGTATACCCTTCAGAAAGGTCCAACCTTTCATTGAGAGGAATTGAGAGGGATTGTATGATGTGCCTGTGTATCTTTGATTACATCTTTATTTACATTTGTGCTTGCGTTTATACCAGCTTTTATAAAGATGGCACTCAATTGCTAAAAACAGGAATGGTACATCTGAAAGCACACCCAAGTCCCTATATAGTGCACAATTCTGAAAGTGGAGAATATCATGCAGACTCATGAAACCCCACAATACACTTCAATATATTAATGTCTGCAAAAATCTACCTTACAGGGTACATAATACAGTATAACGCACTTTGGCTTTTGCACTTTTGACTTCACTGTCCACAAAAATCTACCAGTATTCATGGTAAGAATCCATCCCAGGTGTTTCATTGAGGGTGCAGAGGTAGGCCTTTAGATCTGGGTCAAGGTGCAGGTGGATCAGTACAGTGGCACACAACTCCATTCACTCCATTCCACCCACCGGCACCCCAATTCAACTTTTGCGGAGCTGGCCAAATATAGATAGGCTGCAGACTCTCCTCAGTCCTCTGCTCCTTCTAAGGCCAAAACCTCATCTCAATTGACCAAGCAGGATGTGTGACGTTTTTGCACTCTATCGTGAAACCCTCGCTTTGTGGAACATTCCTGCCTCAGTCCTACCCTGACACCACCCTCTCATGATCACCTGCACCTGTTCCTAGTTAATGGTCTCATTACTCTGTCTACATATACTCCTTTGTTTGTCTGAAGTCCTTATGAAGTTTTACATGTGTTTCCACTATGAGTAGTCTTTTCCCATGCTCCTCTAGTTTATGTCTTTAGCGTTTCTATGCCCTGACCTCTGCCTGCATTTGGATTCTGATTATGGATTTGCCTATGATTACTGTGTCTGTATTTGTGTTTGACCCACCTGTCTGTTCTGACCATGACTTTTGGAAGAGCCTAAAAAAGCCTTTCATGCTGTCTGCCTACCTTGGCCTTCCTTATTTTGTATAATCTATGTCTAGTACTTTGTTGGTATGGTCTTTTCTTTCCATCAATCTCTACTTGTCTCTCCCCATCCTGTCTTCCTCTGCTGCTTTCAGTGTATCCAATATACCTACAGGGTTTCGTTCCTGCAAAAAAAAAGCCAATTAACTCTGTGAGATCATAGCAGGTCTTCCATCCAAGCTGAAGCAAAGCTGGGTTCCTATTGGTCCATTTAACAGGCCAGTGAAAGTGGAGAAATTGAGGAGCTGTTCCCCTTGCATGACCCTGAACCACAGTAGCCAAAATTACACACATTTTACGTCTCCCACAGTAGTCTCCGTGCAAGGAGCTTCAGCACAACAGCCCAGGATGTAAAAGGATGTAATTGGCTTAAAAGGCAGAATGATTTGGCTTGACTGGTCTCATGAGCTTTCTACAGACCATGGCATGATTGTACATCTAACGGGCACACGTTTTACTGAGGCTGACGGCATTTCCTGGCTTCGTGATCGTTCTGGGACAAATTGGCCAATCAGGTTGGTAAACAAGAGATCTGCAGAAACGATTAGCTCTTAGAAGGTTTAAGTAATTAGTATTATGAGGCAACCAGTCTCCTCTTCCATCTCTATCCTTATGTTCTCTCTCTCTCTCTCTCTCTCTCTCTCACACACACACACACACACACACACAAGTTGTTGGATGCTTTCTGAGCATGCCAGAGATGACCAAGCTAATAAAAGTCACATTCATGTATAAACACACAGCTTTGTCCCAGGAGAGAAAAAGGGGGTGATTGTGGGAGACTGAAAAAATAGAGACTGAGGGAATGGCTATTGGCAATGTAGTGTGTGTGTGTGTGTGTGTGTGTGTGTGTGTGTGTGAGCATGTAATTAAAAACAGCCCGGCCGACTTAATCAGTGTCAGATTCACACCAGATTTTATCCAACTCATAAAAGCATGCAACACATACAGTTATGTTTTGAATAAGGCCATGATGTAGACAGATTTAAGAGCCTCAACCACACCATGGATGGCGTGGAGAGGAATTTACAGTGTACAAAAGTTGTCCTACCTGTGTGATTCTCCCTTCTGACAATTACAGGCCATGACACAGAAACTGTAAATGAGACAAACACTAAAGTTATATCCTACATATCCTAAAGTTCTCTTACAAACACACCTATGCATAACACATTTGTGGTACTTTGTTGTAAGTGCAAAAATAGCATGGCGGTTTTTCAGAATAAGGCTCAAAATTCAGTTTTCATCCCAATGTAATATGAGGAGTGAATGTCTGTAAACACAAATATAGAGAACCCTCAGTTAATAGTAATTTCAATTACACAGCGAATTTCACTTTTTACTTTATTAATTTCACTAATTAGCAGAAGCTTGCATTAAATTTTATGTAAACGAATAAGATCAAACCAGCAGTCATCATAAAAGTAAAACTATTTCTAAATGAAGTAGCTACCATAATATGATAGTGGAATAAAACCTGAGGCTATCACACTGGGAACTCTGATAAAAACAGCTAAATCTCATAACACACACACACACACACACACACACACACACACACACACACACACACACACACACACACACACGTCCCAATCCTAAGGGCATGCACTTAAGTGACTATGAAATACAGACTTCCTATCCAGATCATAGTCTAGAAAATTCAGCATTTTCTTTCATCCACCATGAAGAATAATAAATGAGGAGCAGTTCTTAAACATAGGAGCCTTTGTTAGTCTTGAGCTGGTGTAGCAGAGATTTTTTTTTTGTCAAATAAACCTGGCTCATCTGTGTACATAAATGGCTTCTCTACTGCTCCCGTTCTTCCATTCATACATCTTTCTTTAAATCTTACCATTTACAGCACTAAAACCTTCACATCTCTTTCCTCCTGCTAAAATCAAGATAAAATCTACTAATCATGCAAACTCTTACACATATAAACACACGTGTCTTGCAAGCACATTACAGTACTGTGCAAAAGTTTTAGGCACATGCAACGAAATGCTGTAGAGCAAAGATGCCTTCAAAATAATGAAATTAAATGTTTCTACATTTAAAAGAAAATACTGTAAAGAGCAGTAAACAGTAGTAAATGAAACAAAGTGTGACAAAAAAATAAATAAAAATAAAAATACAAATAGTAGTCTCTGGTACAATTTGTGCAGTTTTATAAGGAAATGAGCTGGTAAGTTTTATTGAGCATCTTGCAGAACCAGCCACAGTTCTTCTGGAAACTTTGACTTTCGCAATTGCTTCTTATTTGTCTCTTGTCTCTTATGTAATATGCTGCTTTCTTTACTGACATACAAACATTTTTCTGTAACATTTAATTTTGCGCTGGAAAACTAATGTTTGGGAATCTAAAATGTTTTTGTACTGACTTGATAATATAGAAGTCATAAAATAAAAAAAAAATCTATAACAAAGTTTGTATTTTCAAAAAAAAAAAAAAAATAGGGTGCCTAAAATTTTGCACAATACTGTACATATTGTACACTGGCCAGCACCTGAAACCTACACACGAGCCTGACTGCTGGCGTAATTGTGGCAAATTGATCCCATCTTTTCTGGTATATAGTGTAAATGTACATACACATAAATCAAATGCCAGCAGATGTTTTTCCACTGAGAGAAAAATTATAACACATCACACAAGGTATACAAGGATTTGTGCTGACTGGACCAGTTATAAACAAAATATAAACACCTGCAACTAATACTCAGAGAAGAACAAGTATTGTAAACAAAAAAGCTTCAGATCAGCTGACACTTTTCAAAATAAACAGTGTTTGGTTTCTCTGGGCTTTGTGGCTCATTCTGGACTGTCCATAAGTGTAAACACATGGTGATATACTGAACACGCAAATTATACTTCAGCGCGGATTCATCATACTTACACATAAACCTCCTTTATTATTACAGTAACATGTACACGTGTAAACATGTACATCTGCTGTCACCACTTTCCTTTACACTAGTCTACAGCCCAATATACACAGAAACATACACATGCTGTGATGATTTCACTCGGGGGTGTGAGACAGATCGGCTCGGTTCGGAAGCCCTTCTTCCATAAGTCTTGGAGTGAATGCATGGAACATGAAATTGAATGAGGAACGGCTTCTTGGCGAATCCAGACACTTTTCTGGCTACCTAACAAAAGCATGAGGTCGGTGTGGTTGCACTCTTTTGTTACTTTCATTCGGTCTGCAGCGCTTTCATTTGGTTAGACCCTCGCTGTTCACTCTGCATTAGCCCTCTGCCAAGGCATACATAATGTCATGACTTTGTGTTGTTCAATATTGAGCAGAGGGAAAAAAGGAATCAGATATACAGTTATAAAGAGTGGAAAATATTGCATGTCCAGGCCTCGCTGGCTGCTACAGGAGTCTTGCTCCTGCTTGTCAGCTCCTGCCAGGATTAAGAAGCGCTGAGCTCGTGGACACAATTTGACTTTATGGTCCAGACCGCAAGAACACGGACTGTCTGTGCTCTGGTGTACTCCATCTTGGGTTGAAATGGGGGATAATGAGGGCTTCAGCTCTTACAGACATAAACACACGCACACACACAAACACATATACATGTATGCAAGTAAGGAAACACACACAAGTAATACAAGTGACAGTCACCACTTGACTTGGATATTATCAAACTGTCAATCATTAATTAGCCTCTGATTAGTTCCAGTAAAACACACTGGGAAACTTGAACAGAACTTGTAAACCTTTTAGATGTATATCAACCATAATGAACACATATTTACATTTGCAACAGAACAAAGTATATGAGTGAAGTTAAACTCAACTTTCCAGGATGTCAAGGGTTACCAGAGCTGAGTCAAGAAGGAAAAACGCTTCTGTAACTTCATTCATTGTATGACTTAATTCAGTACCAAGTAAACAATCTTTATAAAAAAAATAAAAAATACATAGGAGAAGGGCCTCCAAAATAGATACTGCCATATGGGAGAAAAATCATTACCTAATCAAACTGTTCTTCAGGTAACAGGCTAAATGGATGTTTTCTTTTGGGCTTTGTTCCTGTATGGTATACCTCAGCCATTGTATCGGTGCCTGGAATTCACATCATCTAAATGTGAAAGATTTCAACTTCAGGAAATTGAAGATGAAGTGTGCTCAGAGGCAGTCCCATATAGGAACACAAAGATGATTTTACACTGGTGCAGATAACTATACACGGTGGAGCATATACAAGCATTGGTTTGTGCACATAATATGTGGTTCCCCAAAATAGACCTGTAAGAGACAAACGCATACACACTCATCATGCCTGGTTGTTTTCACTGTGAATCAAAAGACTTATTTGTAGCAGAGACAAGCACTGGCAAGATAGGTAAAATTATTGTCCAGGAGCGCTACGGATCAAGCAAGCGGGTAATTTTTTGTGTATCAAAAAATGCTGAAGGCTCCTTTCTGTGTTTTGAATTTATCCCTTATATCCCTTATAAATGACACTCACCTGCATAATGTTTAGAGCATTTTTTTTATTAAAAATAAAAATGACTTCTCTTAGCTTTCTGTATCAGAAACACTTTTAAGCAAACTACCCCAATGCACATATTGATACATACATGCGCACACAATTATCCTGGTCTTAATTACTTTTCCGTACAGCCTGATTGTGACTGTGCTGCAGCCAAGACATTCTCTGAGACCTCCAACCTATGAGTAATTAGTGAACTGCTTCAGTGCTAAGTGAATATGTGAGCTTTCCAGTTCATGCCAATAATTACAAACACATTTGCATGCTAGCCTGAGGAATAGGAAAACACATCATTACCAATACAGTTTGCCTTATCATTACCAATACAGTTATTATATCAACAACCTGCATGAGATTATGCCTAAAATCTGATAAATACACATTTAGGTTTTTATTCTTTTGCATATACAGACCAGCACAAATTGTTTGAAAAAAAAAAAATAATAATAATAATAAAAAAAAACAATGAATGACGCCCTTCAAAACATTATGGACTGAAAAAGAAATTAAAGTAGTGCTTGATGTGTTTTTATATCATTAATGCATCTTCTCCATGTCTGCTACAAAACACTTCAGAATAAATGAAGGATGAGACAGCTCAATGCCAGGCTATATACCACATCAGCTCCAAGCAGCCATCAATATGATTGATGTCCTTGTGGTTGGGAGAGCATGCAAAATTTGGTTGATACACAAACACCACACAAATCATGACATCTCTTTAGCCACATACTTCAGCAACATGCCAGAATCTGGTGTTTTTGAAAACTAGCCAGTAAAACCAGAACACAGCCTCAGGGAAACACACTTATCTTTTTTTTAAATGTGTGCATAAACTGGCACATGTTTCTACCTCAGAATAACTTTTGGTGTAATCTGTGGAATGATACTTACAATTATAATTAAAAGCCGGAAACTTCTTGTAACTCTACAGGAAAACTTAAATGGCACACTGTATGCATGAAAAAAGCATTCTGAATGTAGCTACTTATTGTAGCGATTGGAAAAATGCTGAGCCTGATCTCAAGGGCCTACGGGAAAGCATGACTGCCTCAAACCATGTTTCTCAAAATAATGACCATGGAAGAACTTTGACAGTCTTCAAACTACTCATCCAACATAAACACGAACCATGACTCAACCCCAGTCAACTACATATCAATCCCACTAACAGAATAAGATTCCCCCGAAACCAAATCTCATAAGCTCCTACAATAAGTCCAAAAAACATCTCCTGCAGAATTCTGGCATACTGAGTGCAAATCCAGACACAGACGACACCACACTTTTTCCGTACCTGAGGGTGGAACATGCATGTAGAATCAATCATAAATAATCATAATAAACGGGTTGAGAAAATAAAATCCCCTACCCTGATACTTTAAATGCGTCCATAAAATGAAAAATTTAACCAAAAGTGGTTGTGGGCTACATCTTACAGAAAAGTAGCAAAAAAACCCTATGTTTCTGTTCCAGAAACAGTACAAACTGTTCATTTGTTGAAAACTGGACAAAAACCTTCCAATCCCACTGGCACTAGAGCCTCCCGCCTGGCCACAGGATAATAGTGGAACAGTTCCATCTGACATGCTAACAAACATAAAGAAGGAAAGGTAGTCATAGTATACAGTAGCTTTTTTTAACAAATCAATCTGCCAAAGAAAGTGAGATTTATGGAGAATCATGTCTACAATTGCACTTGCTGCTGTGTATAACAGGTTGGCTTCTTGGGAGCTACTGGTGACTGGAGTCACCAATAGTAGGGTCAGTAGGAAGATCAGAAAATGGCTCCGTCTGTAGACTCCATTGCCTCCAGCCTCAGGAGTTCTTCTCTGAGAGGCTTTTCATTCTCTGTATCTAATTGCTCCTTATCTAGTTTATTTAATGCACTCAAGGGGAAGAAAAGCAACAAACAATTTGTTGAAGATGCCTTTGGCAGTGGTTCATGATTTGGACCCTGGACTCCCCAGTAGTCTACTGTAAGTGACTGACTAATTATACATACATATCTGCCTTTGTTATAGAACCGCATGAAGTAGACCTCCTTTGAAGTAGCACACAGTACCATTTCCACTGCCAATGGATTCTTGGGAAGAATTCCCTATAATTTGCATAAAATTTCTTGGAGAACTGACAAGTGGGGAGCATGGAGTAGGTGGAAGAAATCAAGCTGGATATATATATAATATATAGTAAATCTGTCTGAGTCAGTGTTCAGAAAAGTAGCCATCAAGGCCTATGAACAGACAAACCTCTAATTCAGAGGGACCTCTCAGCATTAGTCAGTTATGTTCCCAACCACAGGAGAAGTACTGCAACCAAAGCTCACTGGATTATCAACTCCCACTGTGGGGAAATCCAGTGATGTAACATTCCAATTCCATGAGGGAGATGTTACGACCACCAGTGTATAAAAAAAGGGAAAAAAAGAAAAAGCAAATGTGAATTTTCCATTATTTTCCATTTTGCCTTAGAAGACTAAAATCAAATACTGCAGACTAAATGTTGTTCAGTGTGGGTCACAATATCACACAGATGCACTTATATTCCCACTATCCATGATAGGTTGGCATATCAATTTTACTTCAATCCCCTTGATTACTTCCAGTCATGGTTTTGGAGTAAGAAGCACATAGTCATAGGCTTGTCTAATATCCATTTTTGAAGACTGCTCTATAGTAGGGGGCTACTTTTCTCTGCACTGGTATGTTATGACACAGGGGTGGTGTGAAGGTTATGGGTTGTTAATGTTGAGGACTTTTAAGGCTGGGTCCTATAAAAGTGAGGTCTGTGGAATGGATGTGGTCTGTGGGATGTGAGGGTGTGGTGGAGGGTCCAGTGCATGAGCTGAACAGACAAAGAGGAACCTGTCTGCAGGTATGGCTGAGCCAAGCTGCGATTGATGGAATGGTGTTGAAAGATGTATAAGTCAGCCAATCAGATGGGCCCATGGGTTTTTTGGGGGGTGGGGGAAGGGGCTGTCTCCCATCATCATCTCCTAGGTTCGAAGTAGGCAGTTGAGCTCCCCAAATCAGCCTTGGGCACTTTAATATACAGGAGTTAGAGCCGAAGGATATACACGTGGGTTTCAACAGAGACTGATGGCACATCACAGAAGTAAGAAATCTGCCAGATGATGGCCAGATTGAGACTCTTTGTATGTGTCAGGAGATGAATGGGATTCACTATGATAATATCTTACTGAAGCAGGGTACCAATGAGAAACAAGAAATCAGTGGATTGATCTTTCCTTATAGAGAAAGGCATTAAGATATCCTAGTGTTGGTTGTTAATTAATATCTACAGTTTACTTTGTTTTACAGTAAAAGAGATATTGTGAAACTTTGTACTAGAGAGGCAATGTTACTTTGTCTAATGTGACTCACCCGTGTGGGCCACACCATCGTTCACAACAAACTATAAGCAACAGATTATACTTAAGTGAACCTTTAACCTGTTTTGCTGCCTTAGATCAGCTGGTGTATATGTTAGTGTATAATTGCCCTACACATAGCAACAGTAGCTTAGTGTTTTTCGTGACTGTGAGTTAATAGCTTCACTGTGAGGTATTTGTTCTTCCCCCACCGTCTACCCACCAAACCGACAGTGTGGACAGACATGGTGATAGATGAATCAGCCATTGTTTGGAAAACACGTGGCAAATACATCAGGGACTCAGCAGAGGATCAGCTATAAGGGCATACACCACCCTCAAACACATCCCTTTCAAATCCCACTAGGAGGTAGAAACATGAGTCATGTACAAATAAATACATTCCTGTCAAAAATGTATACTTTTGGGGTAACTAGAAATGTATTTGAAATAATGCATATCAAACTGCATAAGTCACTTCAGACTGTAATGACTTCAATTTCATCTGACCTTAAATGCCCACTTCTTCTATACCAGCAATGCAACTACAGCCCATATTTTTTTTATTGTGTGGTTAGGGTTTACGGAAAAAATGGTCAGAGCTTAATGGCTCTATGCCTCATTTTAAGATTATGTTTTTTTTAATAGATGTTTACATGAAGTTAACAGTTGGGGCAAGTGACAATGGAGATAATTAAGGTAAAATCAAAGCCTGGCATTCCTGATGAAAATATATGAAGTGTGATTTGCCCCCTGTACATCATACATTCATTCCACACACATTCACACCCATCATGTACACACGTT
This sequence comes from Cranoglanis bouderius, assembly GCA_023630585.1. Lineage (NCBI taxonomy): Eukaryota > Metazoa > Chordata > Actinopteri > Siluriformes > Cranoglanididae > Cranoglanis > Cranoglanis bouderius. The sequence continues at coordinate 10,745,640 of CM042545.1, forward strand.
TACACAGTCATTTACACCAAAGCACAGTTTAGCATAGCCAATCCACCTACCAGCATGTTTTTAGAAGGTGAGAGGAAACCAGAGAACATGGAGGAAACACACACAGACATGGGAAGAACACGCAAAACTCTGCACACACAGTCATCCGAGCTCAGGATCAAACTGAGGCGACAACACTACCAACAGCACCACCGGGCCGCCTTGGAGGACAAAAACAACCCTCAAATAACAAACCTCCCAGATGTATAGAGTGCACTTTCAAACAATGAAGTATTATTGTATCCTAAAGCCTTCATTTTACACATGATGGAACTAATAAACTCTTGTTATATAGCTTCCAGAAGCATATGGTGTTGATCAAAGACACAACATGAAAATCCTGTGTGGTTGTACAGAATTACAAACACACCTACACATAGAAACCCACCGCCTTTCACCTTTCATATACTGCCAAATCAAATTGTCACCACCCATTTCTGACAAAATTACTGGGATAATGCAAAAACCTGAATTGTGTTTTGGACAGAATGGTGAAGTCTGGAATACAGCTCTCATCTGAAGAGACACTGGCCTTCTTGTAAACTGTGTATGTCATGCACGGTTCATAGAAAGAGGATATCCTGAATTTGTTCCTCTGGACTGAAGTAGAATGACAGGCCCTATAAGTCCAAGTAGACCCCACTTTCTAACAGTATACCACTGACAGTGCTAGCTCTCTCCTGGATACATTTTCTGCAGATAAACCAGGATACAACATGACATAAGGCACTTTAAAGAGTTAAGGCAGAGATTTGGCTCAGCTACTTAGCAATCTATAAGATGACAAGCATGATGGCATTAACAGCATTATTAGCATGAATGTTGAAACTTTGGAACCTTATCTGTTTAATCAGAGTGTACACATGAGGAGGTGAGAGAGCTGGACAGACTAAAGGACTAAAGTGCTGCTTCATTGCTCTCTTTAGGTAGACATGAATTGAGAGCTAATTCCCACTGGAACTACTGTCAGTGTTTAGTTAAAAGGCAATAAAAGTAGACCAGTATGTTGATGACACATGAAATGAATATGACATATTGATAATAAATATTAATATGCAAGTTATTGAGGGTGGCTTTTTCCTTTAATGACAAGTTATAAATAACTTGAATCTAATGGGAATTTAAAAAAACAAGGAAAAGTGCTGTTAATGTGATACAAAACAGTAACTGGGATAGATTTTGTTGGTTTAAATGTTCAAAAAGCTCCAAGAAATTGACAGTACACCCTTGCCTAATGTGGCGTATGTTTCAATAGCTGGATTATGTTCATAAAATATATGTGCTGTGATCATAAGGGGCTCTTATTGAAATATTTTACACAGAGAGGGGTCGCTAGCTACAAAGAAATTGAATACACTTGCTGTAGGACACATTGTGGAGTATTTACTTATATATATATATATATATATATATATATATATATATATATATATATATATATATATATATATATATATATATATATATATATATATATATATATATATAGCAAGCTGTGTCTGCAAACGTACATGTACATGCACTTTGTGGAGGGTCTTCATCCTGCTAAACTTGAAAGTGAGTTATATGAGGTGCACTGCATTTTAAACATTCTAGAAAATCTTATAGGCCTCACCATAAAATGTATTTCTCAAAGAAAGTTCTCTGTGGGTTTCTCAAAGAAAGATAGTTCCAGTTACCTCCAAATGGAGGACAGCGCTGGGAAAATGGGTGTCAAATGTCCGTGTTCATAAAAGAAACTCATTATCATTATTACTGTTGCACATTTGCACATATTAACTTGCCCGGCAATGGCTGTTTAAGTAGTGACTGGGTCAATAAATCTTTATAAAACAAGACAGAAAGCAGTAAACTTATTTATTCTTCCACTTCACTTTCCAATACACCAACTCAAACAATGCAAATGAGCAAATATTCAGCCTGAATTCCAGTTAGATCATCTCATCTTTAAAAGGGTAAAATGTCATATGGTTGATAAAATGTAAAAGTAATTAAGTGCATTGGGGTTTAGTCGGCCAGTGGATCGATGTGAAGTGGCTGTTCTGGATGCAGGGCTACATTATGCTGGAGCAGAGGAGATAAAACAAGATTGTTGAATTAATTTGAGATATTGGAAAAGGCAAGCCAGGCCTTATATGTTGATGCTGGAGGGACAAATGTGTTTTTGAAACTCTACTCAGGACTGACTGACTTGGAAGCATGTGAGAACTTGCTTGGGATTTGAAAATTGAACTGGGCTTCCTTTTTCCTTACACCAGCATCACTAACAGGCCTGAAGCAACTACTATGGACACACCCATGCAGGTGAAATAAATCAATATAGCACCGGCAACTGAAGTCAGCCAAAGTAAAATATATGGCTATATGTTGGCTGCTACCCTTGCGGTTTCAAAAATGTGAGAAGTTAACAAGCACAGTCAGTAACACATGAGTCACCTTCTCCATTACAACACAGGTACTCCCTGCCATTCATTTACTAAATATCACATAAATTATTTCATTTATGGCTATAAGACAGTACAAGCAATCCTGGCTTGATACCGCCCGACTGTAATAGAGCACAAATGCCTAGAATAAATAGAGAAATAATGCCACAGAAAGACCGCCCAAGTAGACTGTGCATGCATTCAAGGTTTACACTGCTATAATTGAGGGTTGTTACTAGAAACATTCATAGAAAGATACATGACCTGTGATGAAATCTCTTAGAGGGTACGATATTGCACCTATTCAGAATGTTTTCTTATCTTATAATTTATCTGCTTTGAGCTTTAGTGAATGAAAGAAAAATAACACCGTCCCTACAGAATACTGACTAGTGTCATGTTCACATCTACACCTGCTATGAACTCCAGATCCCATGAAACATATCCACAGTCATAGTATCCAGAATTTTAAAAAGACACACCTGTACTCAAACACACACACACACACACACACACACACACACACACACACACTGAATGATGTACCATTATCATTATCTTGATGAGTAATTTATATGATCAACACATTGTCTGGGCTTCAGTAAAATCAATTAAATTAAGTCAGTGAAGTTAGTAAGAGGCAAGAGTGCAGAGATATAGACTCGCAATGTTCTTCTCCCTGACAGTGCTCCCTATGCATACATAACATCATATGCCTAGGATGAGAAGCAGAGCTCCGTGGCACACCAGTATCTGCCATCAAAATAATCAGACAAGCAGGCAAGCTGAAGATCTGGTTTCCAAAATGGGGTAGCACTTCACATCGCTTAGTGCTAGATAGCTTGCAGTAAACACTCTCAAAGATACACTCTGAGCACCAGCAACAATTAGTAATCTCACTCTGAAGAACTGCATGAGCAGCATGCTGGATTATCATAACAGAGAGTAGCCTTTCTCCTTCAATAAGTGCTTGAATCTGCCAGAATTCAACTCCCGTTGAGTAGACATACTGATGCAGCGTATTTACTCGATATTTCTGCTGTTTCTGTTGTTCTTGTTACACAGCTACACAGTAATCACCAGAACAATCCCCCCAAAAAGACAAAGCCCAACAGCATTACAGTGAAAGCCGATTTCAATTTGTTGATGCTGTGCCCAAAATTCTGACTCCCCAGAAGAATCTGACTCCCTGTTGCGTTCACGTGTGCCACGCAGTAGCCCATTCCTAACATCACATTGAACCAACAGAATTAAATATGCAGCATCATTATGCTTACTTTATAATGCGTGTGTACATGAAGAGGAGTCTGATTTTGTGCTGCTTTGTGTTCTGATTTTGCAGAATGAACACAATAAAACTGTGGCATTGGGCAACTGGGTTGCTGGGTTGCTGTTTATCAAATAAACTGGAAATTTTGAAACATATTTTTCATGTTAATCTCTGATTTATTGCATCACTTATCATTAACAAATCATCCTACAAGTTCATAGTACATTGCAATTTTTGGGTCTCGGTATCATGCAGCCCTATTCTTAGACATTACCATATGTATGCAGTAGGCTGCAATAGGAGATGGAAAAACAAATGTAGTGGAAATTGCCTTTAAAGGATGGGAACTGTTCAGCAAAATCACTGAACAATGCAGAGATGGAAACAAGTCCAAGGCCTATCAGTACTATCAATAATATCATATTTTACCGAATCACCCAAGAGGTTGAAAAGGAATGAGTAAAGTGGAAACTTGCATGCTGTGCAATGGATATTTAGCTACTTTTATCAGTTCTGATACGCAATCATGTCCATCTGATAAATACAATAGTAGACTGTCCAACAAAGACTCAATAAAGTCATGCAGTGGACTTAAACTCAATATGCAGGGTAGTGATAGTATACACATCAATGTTGATACTTCACACACACACCAGGGCCTTTTAGCTCTCTCTTTAGTGCCTTACACATTTACAGAGCAAAATCAAGCAAACAGTAGTACATCAATTATGCAAAGCTAAAGCTCAACAGACCACACTGTTTTATCTTCCATATTCTGTACATTAAGGCACTGCCTATTTAACCGAGCACCAAACAAACTGGAGCCATTTACACAAGCTCTGATGGAGGCCAGATGGTAAGTTTCCTTCTGCATTCTCTACAATATCTCAGCTCTTCTTGGACTGTGCTCACTGTGTCCCAGAAAACCTGACCTCACTATACACAAGACTGACATTCAGATGGTGAGAAAACAAGAGGAGGTAAGAACGAAAGCAAGCCAAGTAGTTGAACAGCAAATGGACTTGGGTATCTTATTAGCCAAACCCCCTCTGGAGTGTCCCCCATGGTATATAATTTAATATAATAAGTCATATCATATAGCAAAGACCAGATTTATTCAACTCAAATTTGTAAAGGTCCAGTTACACAAAACTTCTTACTTAGAAATGTCCAGATAACCAATTAGCATGACTGAATGGTGGAAACCGTTACCTTTTAATGCTTAACCATTAGTGATAAGTTCATGGATATAAATAAGACATTTTTTTAGTGATTATGTTTTGTTTCACAGTGGCTCTCCACTTTTGACCAGCACCATGTACTCTGAAAAAGAGGCATGCATGTGACTTCTTTTCAATCCGATCTTTGATTGTATCTGCGTGCAATATTTTCTAACAAACTTGTTTCTATTCAAAGTTGTTTCTATTTCTCAAAATATAAACCAATTTAAACAACTGTGAATGAATGAGTTAAATGGTAAATGCTGCTTTTGCAGGCATAACATACCTGTTAATGAACCTGGCCTTTACTCATGGCATTTGGCAGACGCCCTTATCCAGAGCGACTTACGTTCATCTCATTTTAACTGACCAGTTAGGGTGTTTAATGGCCTTGCTCAAGGGCCCAGCAGTGGCAGCTTGGCAGTGCTAGGATTTGAACTCACAACCTTTTTCACGAGTGCCCTTTTTCCTGATGCATAGTCCTCTATTCTGAACAGATGAGACATGGCTGTTTTGAATTTGAAGCAGGGGGAAAATATATATATATATATATATATATATATATATATATATATATATATGTTGCTAAAGCTAATGTTTAGAAAATTGTGTTTTAGGAACAACAAATGCTTTTTTTTTTTCTTCATGCATTGATCAGCTCTGCTACAGTATTTTTCAAGTGCTTGGTTCAGCCTGGTGAAATATTTTGTTGGGTCCACATCCGGACCACGGTCCTCCAGTTGACGATGCCTACCATATACCATATCAGCTGATGAAAGGCCCTGTCATCTACTCAGGTTTACACTACACAGTCAAACCCACAAGCTTTGGGCCTCTGCACTGCAAGATACAGTGAAGGCTTTCTGTATATGCTGGGGCAAAAGGGTAGAGGTGCTGGGGTGGCGAGGAGTATGGTGTTTGGGAAGACCAGGAAATTGGGTAAGGAGGTCTGATTCCTGATCTTTTTTCTTCTGGAAAATACACCTCCCTCTGTGCATAATCACTTCCATGTGTATCACCCAGACTGAAAATCACAAAAGTAAGAGGAAAACGCTATATATGACCATGTTGCACATCATCAAAGCCCCCTGCAAAACAGTTCTCTTAGATGACCACTGAGTCATCTACTCTCAATATGTTTCCCCACAAACTTAATAATAATAGCCACCCCATCAGTGCTGACATACTACATTGATAGCTGCTTTAAGGAGTAAACGGTAACTTCTGTGACTTTATTAGTGTGATGCAGGCACTGAGATCATTCAACCAGATGGTGTCCAATATCACGTTTAGTACATGCCGTACTTTTCTGAACAACTTTACTTCAAAAGGCATTGAACTTCTCATGAAAACCATGCAAGTCTGGCACACACCTCTCCCAGCGCATAATAGGCAATCCCCCATATTCTTCCACCATATTTTTTTCATACTGTCAACACATTCAACACACTCATCTTTGAATGCTAACCATTACATAACCATGCACTAGCTTGTATATTGCTTGACAAAAAAAGGAGTTTGTGTCTTCAGAATCTTAGACACATATGCAAGTTGTTGTTGTTTTTTTACTTTTTAAGCATACTGCCCCACAAAAGCGCTCTGTAGTTGGAAATTCAGTATTTGCAAAAATCTGAAATCGATTTACATTCTGAATCTGAAATCGTTTTGCATAGGCTCAAGCTCAAGACAATGTAATTTGCGTTCAGATATCCTTGATAACACAGACAGAACACACATTCATGCAGAACAACAATTACAGACACTCTGGGGATAGCCAATTTGCCATATTGCTCTAAACTTGAAATGTGATTGTGCTGGTTGCATTCCCAGCATTGCCTAAAGGAAAAGGAAATTCAGAGTGAATCACATTTCGCAGAGTATTTTTTCAGCTGCATAGTGGTGCATAGTATTATGCATCTATGCAATGTTGGTGGAATTATAAACTAGCCTGGTCAGTCCTCTAGTACCATGGTTCTCAAAGTGGGCTGCGGGGATCACCTTGGGGTGGTCCATCATTTTCACATTTTGTTATGGTGGTGGAAACCACAGCCCATTGTAATAAACTGTAAATGTTATTATACATATAAATAATGGCAAAAGGAATCTACTGACAATTGTAATGAGGTGTTCTATGGGTGTAAAGTTCAGAAATAAAAGAGAGTAAAGAGCCAAACTATTACTGTATACTTTTACATAATGTGGCTAATTTTGAATAGTTCATTTGTAAAATGAAGCTGTATGAGTGGTCCATGTTTTTGTTTTTAGTCAAACAGGTTCCTGCCTGTAAAAAGTTTGAGACCCCTGCACTAGTAAACATCATCCCAGTTTTAACAGGTCTTTAAACTTTTTTTTTTTTTTTCCCAAAATAACAATGAGAAATTACAGAAATGTAAGAAAATGAAAATCTGCCAGCTCAGCTATACTAATCAGGTTAGTCTATCAAACATTTCCAGACCAAGTACTGTTGCATAATTCTCATGAGATGTCAAATTTGGAAAGAACAACGTGGAAATAAAGTTAGGAAATCAAAGTTAGGCAGGCATTTGCTTTTGTTTACAAACAACACAGCTTTTTTTTTTTTTTTTCCAGTTTTTTTTGCCGAAATTTTGTTTAATACTTAGCCAAATTAATCTGGAAGGCATAAAATAAATCTTTATAAACTTTTAAATTGAATGCATTCAAACGGATAAATGAAGTATCCACAGTATAACATCTGTGTGTCTTATTGCTTCCTGGTTCCCCATAAACTTGTTTGTATTGATGCCTATGCTAAACAACATATTTTTAATGCATGACTTATAAATAATAAACAGACAAAGACTAAGACAAGGTCACAGAGACTGATCTAGACCTAGGTCTGATCTAAATGATTCTGGGACAGTTCTGGCTCTCTCCTTGAACTGTCAGAGGCTGTAAGACAAACCTACTTTCTCCCAAAAAAAAATGGTAGTCAGCATTGCCGAATAAAAGAGAAATGATTATATTCATATGGTGCTGGGCATGCAGTGTTCCAAACCCATGTGTGATGTGGCCACTGGAACAGAAACTTTATTTTTGTTTTGTCCCCTTTTTACGAATGTGACGTGTCATTAAAACCAGTGAATTTGTAGCAGTGAGCTGCGATCCAAACAATTCATTAGAGGACGGCTGCGTATGAGGGATGTTTAAAGCCTTTACGAATTTTATTCCACATCTGTACATGATCGAAACCACAATGCTATGTTCAATGATAAATATGTGATGCAAGAACTGATAACAGGCATTTGACATAGATACTGAGAGACAGAAGGTTCAAAAAAGTACAAGACAGCACAGCAGCCCTCCAGAGGGAATGACTCTCACTCTCAGGGAAATACCCCATGCAAAACTGTGCAGCTATGAACATGGATGAGCCACATTCCAGTGGCATATTAATGTAATGTCCAATAATAGCTCATCTGGGAAGAGCCCCATTATTACACGTTTGTTTTCACACACAAATTCCTTCTGAATCGTGGATCACTGCACAATTCTATATGCTACGTATGCTGTGAGTGGAATCTTAGCAACATTGGAGAAAAAAGTACATCATTTGATTGTTTATATTCAAGGTTACTTAACTGATGTATTTTTTTGTGTGTGTTTGTTTGACAGTAGTCAATGTTTCAAATGAAGCCTTTTCCATTTTCAATCAAAGCTGTTAGATAAAAACAATTCACTGTTTTATTTGAATGCCTTGTTTTTGCCTCTTACACCACCAGTCAAAAGGTTTGGACATTTACATGCAGCCTAATAATCCAGTAAAAACCTGACTGAATAGAAAATGTTCATGCAAACACTTCAGGTGGAATACAGTAATACAGTACAGGATTTATATCTGAATGAACACGGTGGGTAATCCTTTTAATAGTCTATTAAATAGAAAAATAATAATAATCTAAACATGTGTCCAATTACTTTCACTACCAGAATCAGTGTGTACATTCTGTACATGAGCGTTTGATTCATGATTCACTCACTGAGCAATAAAACAGTGCTGTAAGAAAACACAGTTGATGTTACACATTTTAATCTAGTAAAAAAAATAATTGTGAGGTTGGATGGGCATCAAACTTTCTGAGGCAGATGTAGGACACAGACTGAAATGATACAGAACATACGCATAAAAAAGGGTTGGGGGTGGGATGTAGGGGGGTTAGGTCATAAAACCTATATATTATGTGTTATTCCCAAACAATGGCCTTTAATGTTGGTCATATTCAAAGATGAGTAAAGGCATTATATTCATGGGTAATGTTTGCATTAAATAAGCAGAGTATCCTTCCTCCTGATGTTTGAACAAATATGAAATACCCAACCAACTTTTTTTTGCTGACAAACTCCTTTTCTCTATGTCCATTTAATAATCACACTTGAATAAATTTTTGCTGTGACAGAAATCATTTAAAAGTCATAAGCAGTGGGATTGAAAAGCTGAATGCGCTTGGACTCACATGCTGCACATTGTTATGGCGAAGTTAGCAATAAACCTCACTCCATGCACATAACTTTGGATTGGATTACACATAACATGCATACATAAATGAGGATTGTCTAAAGAGTGTCCAGTTAAGAATAAATATGATTTATTTTGCCAAGATTATAAACTTTTGCCAAGAGTGTGCAAAGCTTAATCAGAAATATATAAAATAGTTTTGATATAAACACTTTTTGCTCACTGCATAATTCAATATATGCAATTTTATAGTGTTAATGTTTTCATTACTATTCTAAAATAGTATATAAAGAATGTAAAATGAAGGAACCCATTACATTAGCATGTGAGTACAAACTGAATGCTTTTGTACACCAAAAAGGCATTCTGTGGCATGAAAGTTGAAATAGGAAGTAAAGTAACAACATTATCCAATGCTAATTCAATCTGGGAGCTGATCACTGTCAGACACGGTGCCCCTGACCCAGGTGGATCAAAAACTGTTTTCTGGACTGTACTAGGGTTCAGAAACAGCTTTTACATTTGACCATATATACAAACTTATCAGTGCTAACCAACTCAAGTCTGGGACAATGTATATTGATATATGATTTGGAACAGACTGGATGTGACCTGAAGCATTTCCCTTTGCCCCACCTTTTAGGAGTTTGAATGACAGGGAAGGAAGCTGCACTGTAGTGCTCTACACAGCTGAAAAGTCAGTAAAGTTTAGTTTCATTCTACTAATAGGGTTATGCAGACAGATGACAAATTAAAAGAAAAAAACAATAGAAAGTGTCTTAGTAAGATGTTAGGTAACCATGAGGCACCAGAACAGCTTCAATGTACATTGTTATAGATTTTATACATCTCTGGAACTGTACTAGAGGAATAAACACCATTAATCCAAAAGGTATTCCCTTAATTAGTGTTTTGATGATAGTAGAGGAGAGTGGGGTCTAGCACGTTACTCCAGATGAATTGCTTCAGTACCACCAGTTCGATGATCTGTTCTATGTCCTGCTCATCTGCTGTCAACCACCGGCGACAGGAGTCTTTCAGTAGGCAAAGGGGCGGCTGACCTCAGGGAGCTGCAGCGACCGGGTGCGTCGGGGTGCTTCTCAGGTGTCCGGCAGACATGGTGCAGGACGCCCTCTTGACGCTGGAATACTTCAGCTGTGTCTGTGGCAGCAGCTGCTGGGCGGCAAGCTTGACTTCCTCCAATAGCAGATGCAGGAGTTGCAGAGCCCATTCCTCCTCTGGCCATTCTCTCACAGCTGCCGCATTCTTGATGGAAGGCCTCTGGATCGTCCATGGCAGCCATCCTGGTGATCCTCACATGTGGCATGGTGGCAGGGGACACAGCTGGAGATGTGGTGTGCTGCAGCAGCTTCTGGAGTGCCCACTGGCTCTTGGTCTGCTCCTTTGCGAGGGCTTCGAAGCGTAGCTGCTGCTCGTGGTGCAGGTCAAGGAATACTTGGTGTTGGGTTGGTGATGGAAGGTGAGGGACTTGATGATCTCACGAGTGGGGAGGCTTCCATGGCGGCGGCGGAGTCTTCCCCAATCCTAGGTTTCAGCACAACTGCAGAACCTACGGTGTGTGAGGGTGTGGAGGAAGACTCGGGAGGCAGGCAGAATTTTAGCTCCAGACTTGCATTTATTTGGCCCACGCTTTTCAGAGCACTTTCAAAAATTCAACCAAAACAGGACAACCACAGAAACAGCCCTTTAGAATTGTCCTCAGCCTGGCTCCCGGTTCCTCATTTACGACCCAACCCAGGAGAAGTTTTACAACATAATATATTATTTAAATGATTTTCATCCTCATCAAATCATTCCTCATTACCTGTGGGTGGGGCCGGGGTCATCCTGGAAGAGACCACTCCCATCAGGATATAAATGTTCATCGTAGGATAAATATAAAATAAGCTCCTGTAACACAACAGCCCCCCCTCCCCCCAACACACACACACACACATAACAACCACCCCCACCACCACACAAACACACACAAAAATGTTTATTATCTGGCCTGTAGGTTTCCAATGTAGCAATTCTTTCCATCAAACAGCATGGGCTAATAGAAAGGTTTGGAACATTCCTTTCAAAGTAATATCCCACATTTTTTTCACAATTCATCTCTAATGATGTCACAACAGAAAACCACAGCCCCTTGGCCCAAACAAACCCACAGTTAAAGGCTGCTAGATTGCACACACACAAGCACACGCTCACTCACACACTCATGTCCTCGACCCTCTCATCATGAGCAGACTCTGACTAGGCTGGGAAGTCAATGTGACAGCCAAACATAAACACTGTCCAAGGCTGGAGAACTGTTACAGAACCAATAACTCTAACAATCAAACAGTATGGCACACTTTAATGAGGCAAATGGACATTTATGGGAGGTTACTTTCCCTGCCAGCTGGATCCCCCTGCAGGGATGACGTGCTAAAGGGACACTTTTCAATAGAGGAGAGAGTTACTCAATATGCATGTCTGAACGTTTGCACCACTAAATTTTAAACCCCCCTACACACATCTGTGTTGCTAGCTAGATCTATCCTAACATTGGCCATATGGCTAACCGAGAACATCTTTCTTTAGCATGCAATCACAATTGTTGGCAAAACCCCAGGAATGAGTATGTGCAACTTGGCAATGGTGCCAAGATTATTTCTCTCAGATATGAGTGTTTTATATGTAGTTTCTTTAGAAAAGAGTATGATGTCTGGACAGTCCAGACATTTGATATACTTGTAGATCAGTAGCTGTTAGAGTGCACTATTTTATGTGGAATAAAAATAAGGCCTTACCGCCCAGGTGTATGACAAGCCAGCTCTGTTTCCCATAGCAACCATATCCTTGTCATTCTCCTAAATAAGGGTGTAATACTCTGACCCTCCAGAGACTCCAATCTCCCTCCAAATATGGAGAGTATTGTTCTCATATCTGTATTTCTTCTCTCTATTTCTTGCTCTATCTCTCACCTCTTCTTTTTCCCACACTCTAATTCTGCATCTACATCACCGGTGTCCCCCATCTTTTTGCTGAAACAGAACAACTGTGAGTGGGCCAACTCACACTAGGGAAGGTCAGTTAAAGCAACCCACTGCTGACCATTCCACTCAAGGCCCAACCACAAACAGCCACATACAGAGTGATGGTCAGCCATGCTGTTTGTATGGAACAAGAGAACACAAAAGAAAAAAACAGTGCCTCCTATTACAAAATATATACAGTTTCCTATATTTTCCTCAGAGGTTGTAAAACCTGGCTTGAGTACAGATCTATACAGTAAAACTCAAAATTCAGTGGGACAAAAAGAATGGAAAAGTTGAGAGGACTAGACATGTCTTCTGTCCAAATACCTCTAAAGTGAACTTCTTTAGTCAGGAGGCAGGGGCTTTGGTGCATGTTTGACCAAAATTGCTTGACCTTATAATAAACCGACATGACTCACTGCTGCAAACATGAACTCATAAAATGCAGTCCAATTTCAAATACTGCTACATTTCTCTCATCGGCTGTAAAGGAATTCCTTTACAGCAAACAGAAGAACTCTGGCCAAAAAGTTCTCATGAATTGCAAACTGATAAAAAAAGTAAGTATTTATATAACACTCTAATGGTAATCACTTTTTAATGCATGTGAGATCTGTCCAACAGCAGGTAACACTAAAGTGTTGACTGAAGGTTTCTCATCTGTGTTCACCCTGTTACCATAACACAGCTACAATAAAGACCAGGATGTAGAAAAAGACTGTAGGACCATGAGAATTGAGAACTGAACAATTCAGGCACATACATTCTATAGACAGCAGAGCAGAGACAGAAGACAAACTGCAGAGGCTCGTTAAAAAAAAAGAAAGAAAAAAACATCCTGTGTTACATCCCAGGTGCATGAGGCCAAAGCACTTCTCCAACACATGGTATTGGAAATTATGTTCATTTGATTGGTGACAGAGAAGATGAAACAACATGAGAACTTAGTCAGGCCATCTGCGACTGTATTTGAGGAGCAATAATCTACAAGAGATTATAAGGAGTCAGTGATCCAGCATTACTCACTGGGGCCTATCAAATAAAGGCATTACTCAAGGTCTTACCAAATAAAAACAGTAATTCAGTCTCAAAAAATTAAATACAGATTTCAACATCTGAATATCTGGTCCATCTGAATAATTATATCCAAGATTTTGTTTCCTTTGTGCAAAAATATTTGAGGAATTAAATTAGATTATTGTTTTGGCTCCGCTTTACAGTGGACCCATTACATTTTTCATGAATGCTTACACACTGGCATACAATCCTCAATAACCAAAGCTCACTTGACTTTCGGCTAAGCCATCTATAAAGCCGAAGCACATTTTACTAGAGCTCACTCTCATTACAAAACAAAACACTTCCTTGGCGTTTAAGCAAGTGTTGTCATGATCAAATGTCATGCCATCATTTGGGAATATGTAGAAAATTGAACTGACCAAATCAGAAGAAGCATCAAAGTACTTTTTCTACACTTATGTGGCTATAAAATAAGAAAAAGATAAAAAGCCAATTTCAAACATTATTGTGCTAATATAGCTACTATACATACACATGAATAAAATGGCAATGAAAGTTGGTAACTACTGGTAGACTGTGCTAGAGATGGAAGTAAAGTGGATGAGGATGAGTTGGAGGCTTCAACAAAGAGACAAACAGGCTCAAATGAATTCACTAGTTGACCATTTTTATATCCTGAAACTTTGGGTTTATTTTACACTTTTATACTTTAGTTTATTCATTAATTCATTGGTTCACTCATTTATTCATTAATTTTAATCAAAATACACTATATATTGTGTGTTCATAGGTTTCACTTCCACTTCTGAATACTAAATATACAAATAAACACATAACTAAATAATTTTTACATCTTTCTCTAGCTTATGTATACAACAAAGACAATAGCACAGACAACTGTATCCTTGGCTGATCAATGCAATGTGAAAAGCAAAGTTTGTTGTAAAAAGTCATAAGAAGTGAGAGAAAATCCACCATCATCATCCAAGAACCCAGCTTGTGGAAAAACTAAAAATGCTGTAACACCAAATAACAACATGTGATATAATCATTGGCATCTATTTTGCTGTGCCACTGAAGTGGCATGATCAAATCTTAGGGTAAAAAGCCAGAGGGTGAGGATCGCCTGCTCGATGGCCAAACACTCCTGTTCAGTGGTGTTCTACTTGGTCTCCTCTATGGATAGTTTCCTACTGATGTACAGCACCAGATACTTCACCCCTTCTACAGTGATGGAGGTTACTAAACAAACTGCTTTCCATCATGGACAATCCATCTCCCTGAAAGTTGGACTATTCTGCCAACCAGAATCCACCAAGGCCTGTGGCATCTGGACCAGTTCTCCAGCATCCATTATTGTCACCAAACTGGTGGCTGACCTCACTCAGTGTCAGTGAGTCCAGAACTGCTGTCAGTGTTGCTCAATGTCCAACTACCACAGAATGGCATTATTCAGGCTGTCATACTCCAGTCCAATGGCAGATGCAATTTGGGATTCCCTTGAGAGCAGAGCAGCAGCCAAACTGCCCACACTCTCTCAGGCTACCTCCCTTGCAGCCAGGTAGAGATCACCATGGAAGATTCCCCACTTATTAATTGAAGTCAGCTTTGTGAAGGTGATGTGAGGTGCAGCTAGAGTGCCAGAGGATTGCAGCAAGTTCCATGGCACCTCTCAACCGTCTCATTCACCAGCTGATATTCCATTCAGAGGTCGAGGAGCAACTGATCTTTCTGGTGAAGACATTCAAGGGACTTCAGCAAAGAGTGAGGACTCCATGGCATCACTGTAACACTTTGGCTGTCTTGGTTGGAAATGAGAACACAGGAGGCAGGCATTTAAATGGCAACACAGTCAGTGTTGCACACAATAAATTTAAACACTTACAGTAGTCGCTTTTGGTGATGTTGTTTTGGTAAACAACATACAGGTAGACTCAATCGTACATCTTCTATCACCAAGCTAAAACAATTCTTCAGTTGGATTAAGGTAGGGAAATAGGATGGAATGTATATTATTTGGATGTGTTGATGGGTGGTGAACTATTCTTGGCTGCGGTGGTGGAAGTTGACGTTATCCCCATAACAATATAGGTAGTGTAGTCTGGAGTCCTATGCTGTCTCTCTGTGAGTGGGAAGAAAACGTCATACATTTGAAGAATTCTAAAAGGAGTACTGTGTTGTACAAGCCAATAGCGACATGATGATGCACATTCCCTTACAGACTAACAGTAGCATATACGGTTATGGTCCTCTCTCTATGGACCTCCAGCACTGCTCTTTATCCTATTATATATTTTTCTGAACTTTTGGTCAGATTGATCAACACATATTCCACTGGGTAAGCATTTACAACCCCAATTCCAAAGTATGGAAAATGCTAATAAAAACAAAGAGAAGTGATTTGTAAATGTATGACTTAATGTAAATGACTTTGTAAAATGTATAAAGATGTATATTTGATGTTTTACCTAATCAACTGCATAGTTTTTTGAATATAAATGTTTATTTTGAAATTGATGCATGCAACACGTTCTAAAAAAGTTGGGACGGGGCAATTTAGGACTAATAGCGGTGTAACAAGTTGAAATAAGAAGGTGATGTGAAACAGGTGAGGCAGTCGTCTAATCATTGTATATAAGGAGCCTCCAAAAAAGGCCTAGTCCTTCAAGAGTAAGGATGGGTCGAAGCTCGCCAATCTGCCAAGAAAATAATCCAACACTTTAAGAACAACATTCCCCAAAGACAAATTGGTAGGAGTTTGGACATTTCACCTTCTACAGTGCACAATATAATTAAAAGATTCAAGGAATCCGGTCAAATCTCGGTGCGTAAAGGGCAAGGCCAAAAACCACTTCTGAATTTGCGTGAGCGCCGATCCCTCAGACGTCACTGTCTTAAAAACCGTCATGAGTCTGTAATGGATATCCTGACATGGGCTCGGGAATACTTTGGTACACCTTTGTCAGTCAACACCATTCACCGCTGCATCCACAGATGCAAGTTAAGGCTTTACTATGCAAAGCAGAAGCCATACATCAACACTGTCCAGAAGCGCCGCCGACTTCTCTGGGCTCAGTCTCATCTGAGATGGACAGTAGTACAGTGGAATCGTGTTTTATGGTCCGACCAGTCAACATTTCAAATAGTTTTTGGACAAAACAGCCGTCATGTTCTCCAGGCCAAAGAGGAAAAGGACCATCCAAGCTGTTTCCCCACAAACTTAATAATAATAGCCACCCCATCAGTGCTGACATACTACATTGATAGCTGCTTTAAGGAGTAAACGGTAACTTCTGTGACTTTATTAGTGTGATGCAGGCACTGAGATCATTCAACCAGATGGTGTCCAATATCACGTTTAGTACATGCCGTACTTTTCTGAACAACTTTACTTCAAAAGGCATTGAACTTCTCATGAAAACCATGCAAGTCTGGCACACACCTCTCCCAGCGCATAATAGGCAATCCCCCATATTCTTCCACCATATTTTTTTCATACTGTCAACACATTCAACACACTCATCTTTGAATGCTAACCATTACATAACCATGCACTAGCTTGTATATTGCTTGACAAAAAAAGGAGTTTGTGTCTTCAGAATCTTAGACACATATGCAAGTTGTTGTTGTTTTTTTACTTTTTAAGCATACTGCCCCACAAAAGCGCTCTGTAGTTGGAAATTCAGTATTTGCAAAAATCTGAAATCGATTTACATTCTGAATCTGAAATCGTTTTGCATAGGCTCAAGCTCAAGACAATGTAATTTGCGTTCAGATATCCTTGATAACACAGACAGAACACACATTCATGCAGAACAACAATTACAGACACTCTGGGGATAGCCAATTTGCCATATTGCTCTAAACTTGAAATGTGATTGTGCTGGTTGCATTCCCAGCATTGCCTAAAGGAAAAGGAAATTCAGAGTGAATCACATTTCGCAGAGTATTTTTTCAGCTGCATAGTGGTGCATAGTATTATGCATCTATGCAATGTTGGTGGAATTATAAACTAGCCTGGTCAGTCCTCTAGTACCATGGTTCTCAAAGTGGGCTGCGGGGATCACCTTGGGGTGGTCCATCATTTTCACATTTTGTTATGGTGGTGGAAACCACAGCCCATTGTAATAAACTGTAAATGTTATTATACATATAAATAATGGCAAAAGGAATCTACTGACAATTGTAATGAGGTGTTCTATGGGTGTAAAGTTCAGAAATAAAAGAGAGTAAAGAGCCAAACTATTACTGTATACTTTTACATAATGTGGCTAATTTTGAATAGTTCATTTGTAAAATGAAGCTGTATGAGTGGTCCATGTTTTTGTTTTTAGTCAAACAGGTTCCTGCCTGTAAAAAGTTTGAGACCCCTGCACTAGTAAACATCATCCCAGTTTTAACAGGTCTTTAAACTTTTTTTTTTTTTTTTCCAAAATAACAATGAGAAATTACAGAAATGTAAGAAAATGAAAATCTGCCAGCTCAGCTATACTAATCAGGTTAGTCTATCAAACATTTCCAGACCAAGTACTGTTGCATAATTCTCATGAGATGTCAAATTTGGAAAGAACAACGTGGAAATAAAGTTAGGAAATCAAAGTTAGGCAGGCATTTGCTTTTGTTTACAAACAACACAGCTTTTTTTTTTTTTTTCCAGTTTTTTTTGCCGAAATTTTGTTTAATACTTAGCCAAATTAATCTGGAAGGCATAAAATAAATCTTTATAAACTTTTAAATTGAATGCATTCAAACGGATAAATGAAGTATCCACAGTATAACATCTGTGTGTCTTATTGCTTCCTGGTTCCCCATAAACTTGTTTGTATTGATGCCTATGCTAAACAACATATTTTTAATGCATGACTTATAAATAATAAACAGACAAAGACTAAGACAAGGTCACAGAGACTGATCTAGACCTAGGTCTGATCTAAATGATTCTGGGACAGTTCTGGCTCTCTCCTTGAACTGTCAGAGGCTGTAAGACAAACCTACTTTCTCCCAAAAAAAAAATGGTAGTCAGCATTGCCGAATAAAAGAGAAATGATTATATTCATATGGTGCTGGGCATGCAGTGTTCCAAACCCATGTGTGATGTGGCCACTGGAACAGAAACTTTATTTTTGTTTTGTCCCCTTTTTACGAATGTGACGTGTCATTAAAACCAGTGAATTTGTAGCAGTGAGCTGCGATCCAAACAATTCATTAGAGGACGGCTGCGTATGAGGGATGTTTAAAGCCTTTACGAATTTTATTCCACATCTGTACATGATCGAAACCACAATGCTATGTTCAATGATAAATATGTGATGCAAGAACTGATAACAGGCATTTGACATAGATACTGAGAGACAGAAGGTTCAAAAAAGTACAAGACAGCACAGCAGCCCTCCAGAGGGAATGACTCTCACTCTCAGGGAAATACCCCATGCAAAACTGTGCAGCTATGAACATGGATGAGCCACATTCCAGTGGCATATTAATGTAATGTCCAATAATAGCTCATCTGGGAAGAGCCCCATTATTACACGTTTGTTTTCACACACAAATTCCTTCTGAATCGTGGATCACTGCACAATTCTATATGCTACTTATGCTGTGAGTGGAATCTTAGCAACATTGGAGAAAAAAGTACATCATTTGATTGTTTATATTCAAGGTTACTTAACTGATGTATTTTTTTGTGTGTGTTTGTTTGACAGTAGTCAATGTTTCAAATGAAGCCTTTTCCATTTTCAATCAAAGCTGTTAGATAAAAACAATTCACTGTTTTATTTGAATGCCTTGTTTTTGCCTCTTACACCACCAGTCAAAAGGTTTGGACATTTACATGCAGCCTAATAATCCAGTAAAAACCTGACTGAATAGAAAATGTTCATGCAAACACTTCAGGTGGAATACAGTAATACAGTACAGGATTTATATCTGAATGAACACGGTGGGTAATCCTTTTAATAGTCTATTAAATAGAAAAATAATAATAATCTAAACATGTGTCCAATTACTTTCACTACCAGAATCAGTGTGTACATTCTGTACATGAGCGTTTGATTCATGATTCACTCACTGAGCAATAAAACAGTGCTGTAAGAAAACACAGTTGATGTTACACATTTTAATCTAGTAAAAAAAATAATTGTGAGGTTGGATGGGCATCAAACTTTCTGAGGCAGATGTAGGACACAGACTGAAATGATACAGAACATACGCATAAAAAAGGGTTGGGGGTGGGATGTAGGGGGGTTAGGTCATAAAACCTATATATTATGTGTTATTCCCAAACAATGGCCTTTAATGTTGGTCATATTCAAAGATGAGTAAAGGCATTATATTCATGGGTAATGTTTGCATTAAATAAGCAGAGTATCCTTCCTCCTGATGTTTGAACAAATATGAAATACCCAACCAACTTTTTTTTGCTGACAAACTCCTTTTCTCTATGTCCATTTAATAATCACACTTGAATAAATTTTTGCTGTGACAGAAATCATTTAAAAGTCATAAGCAGTGGGATTGAAAAGCTGAATGCGCTTGGACTCACATGCTGCACATTGTTATGGCGAAGTTAGCAATAAACCTCACTCCATGCACATAACTTTGGATTGGATTACACATAACATGCATACATAAATGAGGATTGTCTAAAGAGTGTCCAGTTAAGAATAAATATGATTTATTTTGCCAAGATTATAAACTTTTGCCAAGAGTGTGCAAAGCTTAATCAGAAATATATAAAATAGTTTTGATATAAACACTTTTTGCTCACTGCATAATTCAATATATGCAATTTTATAGTGTTAATGTTTTCATTACTATTCTAAAATAGTATATAAAGAATGTAAAATGAAGGAACCCATTACATTAGCATGTGAGTACAAACTGAATGCTTTTGTACACCAAAAAGGCATTCTGTGGCATGAAAGTTGAAATAGGAAGTAAAGTAACAACATTATCCAATGCTAATTCAATCTGGGAGCTGATCACTGTCAGACACGGTGCCCCTGACCCAGGTGGATCAAAAACTGTTTTCTGGACTGTACTAGGGTTCAGAAACAGCTTTTACATTTGACCATATATACAAACTTATCAGTGCTAACCAACTCAAGTCTGGGACAATGTATATTGATATATGATTTGGAACAGACTGGATGTGACCTGAAGCATTTCCCTTTGCCCCACCTTTTAGGAGTTTGAATGACAGGGAAGGAAGCTGCACTGTAGTGCTCTACACAGCTGAAAAGTCAGTAAAGTTTAGTTTCATTCTACTAATAGGGTTATGCAGACAGATGACAAATTAAAAGAAAAAAACAATAGAAAGTGTCTTAGTAAGATGTTAGGTAACCATGAGGCACCAGAACAGCTTCAATGTACATTGTTATAGATTTTATACATCTCTGGAACTGTACTAGAGGAATAAACACCATTAATCCAAAAGGTATTCCCTTAATTAGTGTTTTGATGATAGTAGAGGAGAGTGGGGTCTAGCACGTTACTCCAGATGAATTGCTTCAGTACCACCAGTTCGATGATCTGTTCTATGTCCTGCTCATCTGCTGTCAACCACCGGCGACAGGAGTCTTTCAGTAGGCAAAGGGGCGGCTGACCTCAGGGAGCTGCAGCGACCGGGTGCGTCGGGGTGCTTCTCAGGTGTCCGGCAGACATGGTGCAGGACGCCCTCTTGACGCTGGAATACTTCAGCTGTGTCTGTGGCAGCAGCTGCTGGGCGGCAAGCTTGACTTCCTCCAATAGCAGATGCAGGAGTTGCAGAGCCCATTCCTCCTCTGGCCATTCTCTCACAGCTGCCGCATTCTTGATGGAAGGCCTCTGGATCGTCCATGGCAGCCATCCTGGTGATCCTCACATGTGGCATGGTGGCAGGGGACACAGCTGGAGATGTGGTGTGCTGCAGCAGCTTCTGGAGTGCCCACTGGCTCTTGGTCTGCTCCTTTGCGAGGGCTTCGAAGCGTAGCTGCTGCTCGTGGTGCAGGTCAAGGAATACTTGGTGTTGGGTTGGTGATGGAAGGTGAGGGACTTGATGATCTCACGAGTGGGGAGGCTTCCATGGCGGCGGCGGAGTCTTCCCCAATCCTAGGTTTCAGCACAACTGCAGAACCTACGGTGTGTGAGGGTGTGGAGGAAGACTCGGGAGGCAGGCAGAATTTTAGCTCCAGACTTGCATTTATTTGGCCCACGCTTTTCAGAGCACTTTCAAAAATTCAACCAAAACAGGACAACCACAGAAACAGCCCTTTAGAATTGTCCTCAGCCTGGCTCCCGGTTCCTCATTTACGACCCAACCCAGGAGAAGTTTTACAACATAATATATTATTTAAATGATTTTCATCCTCATCAAATCATTCCTCATTACCTGTGGGTGGGGCCGGGGTCATCCTGGAAGAGACCACTCCCATCAGGATATAAATGTTCATCGTAGGATAAATATAAAATAAGCTCCTGTAACACAACAGCCCCCCCTCCCCCCAACACACACACACACACATAACAACCACCCCCACCACCACACAAACACACACAAAAATGTTTATTATCTGGCCTGTAGGTTTCCAATGTAGCAATTCTTTCCATCAAACAGCATGGGCTAATAGAAAGGTTTGGAACATTCCTTTCAAAGTAATATCCCACATTTTTTTCACAATTCATCTCTAATGATGTCACAACAGAAAACCACAGCCCCTTGGCCCAAACAAACCCACAGTTAAAGGCTGCTAGATTGCACACACACAAGCACACGCTCACTCACACACTCATGTCCTCGACCCTCTCATCATGAGCAGACTCTGACTAGGCTGGGAAGTCAATGTGACAGCCAAACATAAACACTGTCCAAGGCTGGAGAACTGTTACAGAACCAATAACTCTAACAATCAAACAGTATGGCACACTTTAATGAGGCAAATGGACATTTATGGGAGGTTACTTTCCCTGCCAGCTGGATCCCCCTGCAGGGATGACGTGCTAAAGGGACACTTTTCAATAGAGGAGAGAGTTACTCAATATGCATGTCTGAACGTTTGCACCACTAAATTTTAAACCCCCCTACACACATCTGTGTTGCTAGCTAGATCTATCCTAACATTGGCCATATGGCTAACCGAGAACATCTTTCTTTAGCATGCAATCACAATTGTTGGCAAAACCCCAGGAATGAGTATGTGCAACTTGGCAATGGTGCCAAGATTATTTCTCTCAGATATGAGTGTTTTATATGTAGTTTCTTTAGAAAAGAGTATGATGTCTGGACAGTCCAGACATTTGATATACTTGTAGATCAGTAGCTGTTAGAGTGCACTATTTTATGTGGAATAAAAATAAGGCCTTACCGCCCAGGTGTATGACAAGCCAGCTCTGTTTCCCATAGCAACCATATCCTTGTCATTCTCCTAAATAAGGGTGTAATACTCTGACCCTCCAGAGACTCCAATCTCCCTCCAAATATGGAGAGTATTGTTCTCATATCTGTATTTCTTCTCTCTATTTCTTGCTCTATCTCTCACCTCTTCTTTTTCCCACACTCTAATTCTGCATCTACATCACCGGTGTCCCCCATCTTTTTGCTGAAACAGAACAACTGTGAGTGGGCCAACTCACACTAGGGAAGGTCAGTTAAAGCAACCCACTGCTGACCATTCCACTCAAGGCCCAACCACAAACAGCCACATACAGAGTGATGGTCAGCCATGCTGTTTGTATGGAACAAGAGAACACAAAAGAAAAAAACAGTGCCTCCTATTACAAAATATATACAGTTTCCTATATTTTCCTCAGAGGTTGTAAAACCTGGCTTGAGTACAGATCTATACAGTAAAACTCAAAATTCAGTGGGACAAAAAGAATGGAAAAGTTGAGAGGACTAGACATGTCTTCTGTCCAAATACCTCTAAAGTGAACTTCTTTAGTCAGGAGGCAGGGGCTTTGGTGCATGTTTGACCAAAATTGTTTGACCTTATAATAAACCGACATGACTCACTGCTGCAAACATGAACTCATAAAATGCAGTCCAATTTCAAATACTGCTACATTTCTCTCATCGGCTGTAAAGGAATTCCTTTACAGCAAACAGAAGAACTCTGGCCAAAAAGTTCTCATGAATTGCAAACTGATAAAAAAAGTAAGTATTTATATAACACTCTAATGGTAATCACTTTTTAATGCATGTGAGATCTGTCCAACAGCAGGTAACACTAAAGTGTTGACTGAAGGTTTCTCATCTGTGTTCACCATGTTACCATAACACAGCTACAATAAAGACCAGGATGTAGAAAAAGACTGTAGGACCATGAGAATTGAGAACTGAACAATTCAGGCACATACATTCTATAGACAGCAGAGCAGAGACAGAAGACAAACTGCAGAGGCTCGTTAAAAAAAAAGAAAGAAAAAAACATCCTGTGTTACATCCCAGGTGCATGAGGCCAAAGCACTTCTCCAACACATGGTATTGGAAATTATGTTCATTTGATTGGTGACAGAGAAGATGAAACAACATGAGAACTTAGTCAGGCCATCTGCGACTGTATTTGAGGAGCAATAATCTACAAGAGATTATAAGGAGTCAGTGATCCAGCATTACTCACTGGGGCCTATCAAATAAAGGCATTACTCAAGGTCTTACCAAATAAAAACAGTAATTCAGTCTCAAAAAATTAAATACAGATTTCAACATCTGAATATCTGGTCCATCTGAATAATTATATCCAAGATTTTGTTTCCTTTGTGCAAAAATATTTGAGGAATTAAATTAGATTATTGTTTTGGCTCCGCTTTACAGTGGACCCATTACATTTTTCATGAATGCTTACACACTGGCATACAATCCTCAATAACCAAAGCTCACTTGACTTTCGGCTAAGCCATCTATAAAGCCGAAGCACATTTTACTAGAGCTCACTCTCATTACAAAACAAAACACTTCCTTGGCGTTTAAGCAAGTGTTGTCATGATCAAATGTCATGCCATCATTTGGGAATATGTAGAAAATTGAACTGACCAAATCAGAAGAAGCATCAAAGTACTTTTTCTACACTTATGTGGCTATAAAATAAGAAAAAGATAAAAAGCCAATTTCAAACATTATTGTGCTAATATAGCTACTATACATACACATGAATAAAATGGCAATGAAAGTTGGTAACTACTGGTAGACTGTGCTAGAGATGGAAGTAAAGTGGATGAGGATGAGTTGGAGGCTTCAACAAAGAGACAAACAGGCTCAAATGAATTCACTAGTTGACCATTTTTATATCCTGAAACTTTGGGTTTATTTTACACTTTTATACTTTAGTTTATTCATTAATTCATTGGTTCACTCATTTATTCATTAATTTTAATCAAAATACACTATATATTGTGTGTTCATAGGTTTCACTTCCACTTCTGAATACTAAATATACAAATAAACACATAACTAAATAATTTTTACATCTTTCTCTAGCTTATGTATACAACAAAGACAATAGCACAGACAACTGTATCCTTGGCTGATCAATGCAATGTGAAAAACAAAGTTTGTTGTAAAAAGTCATAAGAAGTGAGAGAAAATCCACCATCATCATCCAAGAACCCAGCTTGTGGAAAAACTAAAAATGCTGTAACACCAAATAACAACATGTGATATAATCATTGGCATCTATTTTGCTGTGCCACTGAAGTGGCATGATCAAATCTTAGGGTAAAAAGCCAGAGGGTGAGGATCGCCTGCTCGATGGCCAAACACTCCTGTTCAGTGGTGTTCTACTTGGTCTCCTCTATGGATAGTTTCCTACTGATGTACAGCACCAGATACTTCACCCCTTCTACAGTGATGGAGGTTACTAAACAAACTGCTTTCCATCATGGACAATCCATCTCCCTGAAAGTTGGACTATTCTGCCAACCAGAATCCACCAAGGCCTGTGGCATCTGGACCAGTTCTCCAGCATCCATTATTGTCACCAAACTGGTGGCTGACCTCACTCAGTGTCAGTGAGTCCAGAACTGCTGTCAGTGTTGCTCAATGTCCAACTACCACAGAATGGCATTATTCAGGCTGTCATACTCCAGTCCAATGGCAGATGCAATTTGGGATTCCCTTGAGAGCAGAGCAGCAGCCAAACTGCCCACACTCTCTCAGGCTACCTCCCTTGCAGCCAGGTAGAGATCACCATGGAAGATTCCCCACTTATTAATTGAAGTCAGCTTTGTGAAGGTGATGTGAGGTGCAGCTAGAGTGCCAGGGGATTGCAGCAAGTTCCATGGCACCTCTCAACCGTCTCATTCACCAGCTGATATTCCATTCAGAGGTCGAGGAGCAACTGATCTTTCTGGTGAAGACATTCAAGGGACTTCAGCAAAGAGTGAGGACTCCATGGCATCACTGTAACACTTTGGCTGTCTTGGTTGGAAATGAGAACACAGGAGGCAGGCATTTAAATGGCAACACAGTCAGTGTTGCACACAATAAATTTAAACACTTACAGTAGTCGCATTTGGTGATGTTGTTTTGGTAAACAACATACAGGTAGACTCAATCGTACATCTTCTATTACCAAGCTAAAACAATTCTTCAGTTGGATTAAGGTAGGGAAATAGGATGGAATGTATATTATTTGGATGTGTTGATGGGTGGTGAACTATTCTTGGCTGCGGTGGTGGAAGTTGACGTTATCCCCATAACAATATAGGTAGTGTAGTCTGGAGTCCTATGCTGTCTCTCTGTGAGTGGGAAGAAAACGTCATACATTTGAAGAATTCTAAAAGGAGTACTGTGTTGTACAAGCCAATAGCGACATGATGATGCACATTCCCTTACAGACTAACAGTAGCATATATGGTTATGGTCCTCTCTCTATGGACCTCCAGCACTGCTCTTTATCCTATTATATATTTTTCTGAACTTTTGGTCAGATTGATCAACACATATTCCACTGGGTAAGCATTTACAACCCCAATTCCAAAGTATGGAAAATGCTAATAAAAACAAAGAGAAGTGATTTGTAAATGTATGACTTAATGTAAATGACTTTGTAAAATGTATAAAGATGTATATTTGATGTTTTACCTAATCAACTGCATAGTTTTTTGAATATAAATGTTTATTTTGAAATTGATGCATGCAACACGTTCTAAAAAAGTTGGGACGGGGCAATTTAGGACTAATAGCGGTGTAACAAGTTGAAATAAGAAGGTGATGTGAAACAGGTGAGGCAGTCGTCTAATCATTGTATATAAGGAGCCTCCAAAAAAGGCCTAGTCCTTCAAGAGTAAGGATGGGTCGAAGCTCGCCAATCTGCCAAGAAAATAATCCAACACTTTAAGAACAACATTCCCCAAAGACAAATTGGTAGGAGTTTGGACATTTCACCTTCTACAGTGCACAATATAATTAAAAGATTCAAGGAATCCGGTCAAATCTCGGTGCGTAAAGGGCAAGGCCAAAAACCACTTCTGAATTTGCGTGAGCGCCGATCCCTCAGACGTCACTGTCTTAAAAACCGTCATGAGTCTGTAATGGATATCCTGACATGGGCTCGGGAATACTTTGGTACACCTTTGTCAGTCAACACCATTCACCGCTGCATCCACAGATGCAAGTTAAGGCTTTACTATGCAAAGCAGAAGCCATACATCAACACTGTCCAGAAGCGCCGCCGACTTCTCTGGGCTCAGTCTCATCTGAGATGGACAGTAGTACAGTGGAATCGTGTTTTATGGTCCGATGATTCAACATTTCAAATAGTTTTTGGACAAAACAGCCGTCATGTTCTCCAGGCCAAAGAGGAAAAGGACCATCCAAGCTGTTATCAGCGTCAGGTCCAAAAGCCAGCGTCTGTCATGGTATGGGGGTGTGTTTCAGTGCCCATGGCATGGGTAACTTGCACATCTGTGAGGGCATCATTAATGCAGAAAGGTATGTACACATTTTGGAGCAACATATGCTACCATCCAGAGCAGGACAACGCCAAACCACATTCTGCCTGGATGGTTACGTGAGCAGAGAGTGCGGGTGCTAGCATGGCCTGCCTCCGACTGAGTCACCGATTGAGAATGTGTGGCGCATTATGAAGCACAAAATAAGACAACGAAGGCCCCGTACAGTTGCGCAGCTGAAGAAATGCATAATGGATGAATGGAGGAAAATTCTGCTTGCTAAACTTAAACAACTGGTGTCTTCAATGCCCAAACACTTAATAAGTGTTATTAAAAGGTGATGTTACACAGTGGTAAACAGTGGTCACAACTTTTTTGCACTGTGTTACAGTCATCAGATTTGAAATGAGTGTATATTTTCAAAAATAAATAAATTTAGTTATTAATATTTATTAATAACTTTATTAATAATAAAGTAAAACATCAAATAACGTGTCAATAATGTGTTTTCAATATAGTACAGGGTGAACTGAATTTTCAAATGACCCGTTTTGTTTGTTTTTTTGCATTTTCCATAGTGTCCCAACTTTTCCAGAATTGGGGTTGTACATCAAACTCATGATCCAATGGATACCACAGCCCAGAGAATACTATACAGTGTGAGGTACTACACACCTGACACATTCTCACTTGTACATATATGTATTGCATCTCTTTTCTTCATGAATGTTCTATTCAAATGTAACTAAATATATTTGCTTCAGGCCTTCACTGTTTCCCTGTACATGACATCATTCTTATATATTTCCCAGGATATTACATTTGTTATTTTACAAAAATGTCTCTCTGAAAAATGTCCTGACTTCTCAATGTTGTTACTTGAGAAAACCATGTTGACAACTGTGGCTTTTTGATCTTGGATAAGCAGGTTGTCCCTTCTATAGATGGTCTTCCTGTAATCTGGCAGAACAAAATTGTGTTTCAATCATATCATAGAAAAATAGTTCCTAAATATAAAGCCATGATTTAATGGTTCAAACGTGGTTATAATTGCTGCCTAGTTACCTCAAACCCACTATAAACAATAACAGCTCTTATTTCATCAAAATGATTTCTCTGTGTTCCTTACAAATATGAAAATGTCTCAACTTATAAGACATTTAAGAACTGTTTTTTTTTTTATTTAGCTTATCTATTTTTCATAAATGGTCTGAAATAACAATTATTAATATTTCATCAATAATAAGGAAAAAGACGTTCTGGAAATCAGTATCTGGGGTCTAATTAGTAAATCAGGGCCAAAGGATGAACAATTAATGCAATATGAAACATGATTTTGAATTCTTGTGTGGAATTCAAAATGAGTAAACCAGAGAAAGACTAAACATTATCAGCTTGACCATGATGAATAAATAACAGAGTTCACACTTGAAAATACATCATATCTTGAAAACGCATTGAGATATTTCAAACATGCTTATGGCCTCCCCCCTAGTGGCTGAACAAGATATTACCAACCAAAACTGCCTGAAAATCACAAGTTGTCAAGTAGATGTAAATGTAGCAAGGCTGTCCTGAAGTCCTGAAGATAAAATAGTGATATTTGTTCTGATCACAAACACAACACACCCAATTAACTGCTCTCAGCTTGGGGCAAATCATTCCTAAAGTGAAAAACATTAAATTCTCCCTGACAAAAATAACAGATTTGTTAGTCTTGGAGTATGTTCAGGAGGCGCAATTCTCTTCCAAATAAAACATCACTATCAGTTTACCTCAGCTGGAGAACTTTTGCTCTGTCTTCTGTCTGAGGAGACTGGTGTGTGCGTGTGTGTGTGTAGTATACAGTATATATATATATATATATATATATATATATATATATATATATATATATATATATATATATATATGCAGGTTTTAGAAAAACATATGCTTCCATCCAGATGATGTCTTTTTCAGGGAAGGCCTTGCACATTTCAGCAAGACAATGCTAGACCACATACTGCATCTATTACAACAGCATGGCTTCGTAGTAGAAGAGTCCAGGTGCTGAACTGGCCTGCCTGCAGTCCAGACCTTTCACCAACTGAAAACATTTGGCGCATCATGAAATGAAAAATAGAACAAAGACCCAGGGCTGTTGAGCAGCTAGAATCCTGTATCAGACACGAATGGGACAACATTCCTCTCACAAAACTCCAGCAACTGGTCTCCTCAGTTCCCAGACGTATACGGACTGTAGTTAAAAGAAGAGGGGATGCTACACAGTGGTAAACATGGCCCTGTCCCAACTTTTTTGAGACATGTTGCCATCAAATTCAAAACTATTCAAAAATATGTTTTCCTTAAAATGGTACATTTCCTCAATTTAAACATTTGATATTTTTCTTTGTTTTATTGTGAATAAATTATGGGTTTATGAGATTTGCAAATTATTGCATTCTGTTTTTATTTACATTTTACACAGTGTTGGAATTGGGGTTGTATTTTTGCAGCAAAACCCAGCAGCTTTCATTGTGCTTTTTATCTGAAAAGTGGTCTCTTATGTAATATGCTGCTTTCTTTAATGACATACAAACATTTTTCTGTAACATTTTAATTTTGTGCTAGAAAACTAATGTTTGGGAATCTAAAATGTTTTTTGTACTGGCTTGATAAATCTATAACAAGTAGTTATACATAGTTTATACTAAAAAAAAGGGTGCCTAAAATTTATATATGAGCATGTATCTCTGTCTCTGTAGATATATCTGTTCTGACTCAAACTCACCAAGTGTCGCATCGTATCAGAGAGCTGACACTGAAGGGAGGCAAGAGGAGTCTCACAGCATGGGAAACTGATGCTGAACCCTGATAGCTGTGCACACACTGATTATGCTATATCTAAGGGGATTAATTGATGAAGGCAAAGTTATAATGAGGTATGTTACTGAGGTACTCTGCTGATAGCTGGGCAACTCTGATAATGCACACGGACACAATATGCATTTTTCTTCTTCCACACTGCAAGACAGCTACAGAGACATTCCTCTGAAATGTCCAGTGTCAGAGTAGCTTAATCCAAACTTTCTCATGAGCTTATGCTCTGTTTGCACCTAACAAAGCTAAATAAACATCCATTAGAGTTTGAGCTAAGTGGGAACATGTTTCAACCCAGGGCAACAGTTGTCTTGTGCGTTGTGTCACTTCTTACAGTAACACCTAACAAGTCAAGATTAAGTGAGCGTGTGTTAAGACATGTTCAGAGAGCAAGACAGCATTCAGTGCAAATCTGTACAACCGGATTGTTTTGCAAGTGGTAATAAAACTATAAATCAATGATTTAACAAATAACAATTAGCAAGATACATTAACTGTTACAAGTTTCTCTGCTTGTTGAGGACTCTGGTTGACTCTAAGACAGAATGGCTGGCGTCAGCAATTTTTTGGTACGTGCTCACATTGTGTTTGTTGCAATTTGGTTTACGTTACCAGCTACAACTTCACCATTGGTGCACAAGAACTGCCTTGTGCTATTTCTGCCTAACTTTCCCTGTAAACTCATTTACATTTACATTTATTTAGTTATTTACATTTTTAGTAACTAGGCTAACCATAACCAGGCACAGGCCTACTTGTTGCCCAATGAAAAAATAGAATTAAACCCAAATGATCTGCATTATACTGTAGCTCACAGCAAAAATTGGAGACAAAAAACAACACCTATCAAACTTGTCCACAACCTATGCCTCTGCCAGCCCCTTCTAACTGAAGAACGGCTTTTCTTGAGGAGGATTTACCCGAAATCAGTGAAGATGGATGAAGTGCAACAGAGGATATCCAGATTGTATCCAACCATAAGGAAATGATTGAACATTTGTGCAAGCTACAAATTGTTTATGTATTGGAGAGTTTGTGTTCAAAATTTTGTGTATGTCTCCAAAGCAAACCAGCCATATGACTGTTGTGTGAACCCATTCTTCTTTTGATCGGATTTTTCTGTGGTGCCATAAGGGTCAGAAATTGGTCACAGATATTTACCTGCCTGATATTAATTACCATGATAGTTTATAACCAACATTAACCTCACTTGCTAATATACTATAATAAGACCAGTGCACGGTCATTGAAATGTAGCAACTGAATATAGATGCATTTTGAAGCAAATCAAAACAGAATGGAGAGCTTTGAGGGTCCTTTGTTGAACTTTCCACTGTCCCATGTTGATTCATCAACAATCCATTATGTTTTCATGGAGCAGAACGAATGCAGGACATTAGATTGCTCTGAAATGCATTAGTTTGTAATTAAAAGCACTATCATGGCAACGACTTATTGCATTCAACAACCATGTGTAACAAACATCTTACTTTATCGTAAAACTATTACAGCACTTTGAACACAGGCATAAGAAGCCTCATAAGAAAAAGTCTAACTTTCATTAAAATCACCTTAGGTCAGCACAAAAAGCTATTACTCAAATTTCTGGAGCTTGTTTGTAGTCTTAAATGGATTTGATTGTGTAAACACTGCTTGGTGTGACAGAGTCAAAAGTTGAACTATACACATTCACAGAATACACTATCAGTGCAATTAATTTCCAGAATAAATCCTGATCAAAAAGAAATACCAGAATTTGGTCAGGATTTATCTCTCCTCCCCCAAGCAACAACAACACACATTTACAGTCAATGCAGAAAACAAAAACATCCAGACATGCTCCCTTCCCATGCTACGGAGGCTGTCAGTCAACACACCCACATAGCCTTAATTTGTGCAGTCTAGACTGAAAAGGGTCTAAATTAACAACCAAAAGCACTAACAGTCTAGTAGCTCTAGATAACCACATAAGTACACACAACCACCATTTAGTGTCATAAATCACTCATAAACACCACCCTAACAAATGTGTTAACAGATTTAATATAGCCTTTTTCAAGGTACAGTATACCTTAAGTTAGTCGTCTATGAGCTGCACGACAGCAGGGGAATTTTCTGTACTGTAATTACTTTCCATTTTGTTTTATGATCACACTATAGCCATTTGCAGAGGACAGATGCTTCATACAAAGTCCTTATTGCCATTAAATCTATTCACCTGTTATTGTTAATATGGCACCAGTAAAAAAAAAAGATGCATATTGTATGCATATTGTACAAAAATAAGTTGTAAAAGCAATACTTGATCTTCCAGCGTCACAGTGCATATTGATTTATTTTAGGTACAAACTGATTAATATTCAGCTGGGGCCTGATTGAAAGTAAGGCTAAATACTAACTTTGGTATTTATATGAAAATTAACAATAGATATACTGTGGGATTACTGTGGGATTAGTGTATTTAGCTTTGGGGAAGAATGAATGATTCCTCAGTGGTTAGACCTGACTAGGTCCTTCTAAACAGAACATACTACTTCTCTGATGTGGATTGATGGGATCTGACCTGTCTGGGATCACAGAGAGGAAGTGCAAATGTTATTGTTATGAACTCTGGGTGGTCTACCCATTTGGCGCACACACACACACACACACACACACACACACACACACACACACACACAGAGCTATCCTTCTGAGGTATTTCCATTGACTTCTGTATTAACGTAGGTAACATTGCTACACCTATGCATAGTCTTATCCTCAGTATCCAAAATCTCTCTTTAACTTTTAAAATAAATGTTGTAATTAAAAAGCTTTTCCTCATAGAAACCAACCAAGCTTCC
Source organism: Cranoglanis bouderius (assembly GCA_023630585.1). NCBI lineage: Eukaryota > Metazoa > Chordata > Actinopteri > Siluriformes > Cranoglanididae > Cranoglanis > Cranoglanis bouderius. The sequence continues at coordinate 10,778,686 of CM042545.1, forward strand.
AAACTGTCACCTATTAGTATTATTAGGGAACATTTGGTCCCCCAAAACCCCAACACACACACACAAAGATACAAATAAAATAGTCACAAAACCGTTTTAAGACAAACATCTTTGAGAACGTCATGCTACTAAAAGCATGAATCAAAAAGAGAGCACAACAGCAAACAAGTAAACATACTCATTGAAACAGCTTGCAGATGTTCAAATGCATTTATGAATGAACTAAAACACAAGCATAAAAAAGTCTATAAAACCTTTGAGAGCCACTGCCTCTAATAATAACAACATAGGTTTAGAAACACTTCACTGGTCCAAAATATGCATAGCCAAACTAAACCACACTGGGAATAACTGCATACACTGTGAAACGCATGTACCTGGATATGTGTTTGTAAGAGCATGTGTGTGTCTAAGACCTAACGCTGGCACATTGCCATATGGCTCCGGTAGACAGAAAGCAGGCCTGTCCAAGTTGCAGGAATGCACTGCTCCACCCAAGATAAGCAGGTGGAGCTGAAAGTGACTCAAAAACTGAGCATCTGAGGAAAGCATGCGGTAGCCAGAGAGAAAGGACACAAGCTGAATTGGGTTCATGCTCAGTTCAGCTGCCGCTCAATGCCATTGATAAAGTTCACAACGTTCGCCAGGGCCAAAATGGTGACAGACAGTCTCCTTGTTGGTGATGCTTGCTTGCACTTCAGACATTTTCTAATGCCTCCAATTTCGGCTTTGTCACACAAGGCTTTGCTCAGTTTTTATTCCATAATACACTCCGTAGTCCGCCAGTCCGTCCGCCAGTCCGTACAGGATTTCGCTGAGTTTTTATAATTGTTGAGGCCAAAAATGCTTGATTTTGTTGCGGCTTTTTTCAAAATTTGAGATGCAACTTGCAGAGTTTTTGTGCTTTTTTTTCCAGAAAACTACTTCAATTGGCGAAATGTCAATTGCACAGAATTTCTTTGCATGGTCTTTCACAGTGAGGTTGCTAAATGAGACCTTTTAGCTGTAATCATGTTTGACGCACGTGAATCGAAGAAGGTTTTGGCTGAATGACCGTTGTGATGATGTCACCTGACGTCTTGGACCAAATCTGCAGAAAATCTGCGGTAATTTTTAAAAATTGCAAACTCCTCCAAATATTGCTGAGTTTGCTTGATTTCTGCGATCGCAAAATCGAAAAATCCTGGAGGGACTGAATAACAAATATTACCTAAGTAATTAAGTAGTCTCTTAATATACTAAAAAATAGTGTATGAGCGGGCATGTATTTCTGTTTGTGTGCATTTGTGTGTATGTGCTGTGGGAACGTTGCTTGCTCCTGGATACAGTAACTTGCCTCATTAATCACTGTATGTTTTAGGTAATGATGCATTTAGGAGAACACATGAAGGAGCATTTACCGCATTAGAGGCTGTTCACAATATGCTCAAGAGTAGAATTCAGCTTGAATGGCTTTGGCTTCTCTGCTATTGTATTGTGAACAGTTACCTCAGCTCTCAGCTGCAGCAGCCACTGCGGCTCTTAATCAAGAACATGTTAACTCTATATGGTTGAAATTAGTTTGTTTTCAATAGCCTTAATCCCGTATTTTCAAATAGTGTGATAGTTGTGTAACTGAGCATTGTCTTCATTTCAGACAACATCATGATACATGACTTGCTGGTGATCTCCAGTAGATAGAAACAGATCCAACTCGAATAAAGGCTTAGTTATTGGCGCTAGACTAGCTGCATTGAGCTTAGGGAATAAACATGAGCTAGACTGGGTGGGTGTGCTGTAGTCCAGAAAAAGCAAAGCTTCTCACGCAAAGCAGGAAGACTTGTGACAAATAAATTCCTGTATCGTTTCATGATAAGTTCTCCTACCAGGAGAGAAATTACTCTGTAAAAGTGTGCCCAGATGTCTCTTTATTCCCACTGGCTCTTCTGTCCCTTTTGTCATGCATTTATTCCTGTGGTTTGTCCAGATATCTTGCTCTTTTCAGCCTGAACTCTGATGGATAGCTCTGTTGGTGGCCTATCATCACAATGAAGTCACGACACATGGATGGAATCACTTGCACTCTCTTCATCCTGGGCCTGAGACCAGCATTCATCCTCTGTGAGCCAACTCCATCCCTATCCTCAGGAAAGAAAGCAGAGAGCATAGCAGCCCAGCCAAAGGTGTATACAAACACAAGTAAACCATAGAGCAGCTGATGATGAGATGAGCCAGTGACAGAGAGCTGTCAAGTTACTGTTAAGAAACATGTGCAATAAGCAGAGAACTACAGTGAAGGGGTATAATCACAGAAACACCTAAATATAGACTAATGTCAGGTTGATAGTAAGACATAGTGCCACTGTTTGCCTTTCTTCAAATACTGTCCCAAACTGTGCAATAATTATTCAATAAGAAAGGTCACAAATTCTTTCATCTTCACACTCTGTGCTCCAGAGTCCCAGGCCAGGGACAGCATAAGTCTCCATCCTGTTTTTCATAAAACCATTCTTGCATTATAATATTGAATCATCAGGGAATAGTGCTTGCACTATATGGGTGCATGGTCCTACAAAATGGCCTTATATTTCTTGGTCAAAATACACCACAAAAAGACTGAATCTAATGAATCCCAGAATATAACTGTTTATTGCTGGGCCAACATGTGTTTTAGACAATGCTGGTGTTCAAACTGGTAGAAACAAATCTATAAACATTTGTTTATTTGTTTGTTTGTTTGTTTGTTTATTTTACCTGTTTAAGGGTCCAGGTCCTTATATCCAACTCAGTGAAGTTCTCAATGCACAATGTTTGTTGAGACTGCACAGCAGCGATGCTTATTCAGTGTCCTAATTGCAGTGGTATTCCAACTTGTTGACAGGGAGCATAAATATCCTGAGCTTTCTTTGGTGACAGTAGTGGTCCCTCATACTTTCTGATCCTGTCTCTACACAGTGTAAGAGGTGAAGTGTGTGCCACTTTCAATATGTGCTCATTATTCACTCTCACTTTTAACCTCAAATCTCAATTTTTCTGTTTTGCATATGTTGTTTTGGTCTGTAAGAATTTTTCTTCAGGTTTTGTGTCCAATACACAAGTAAATTGGAAACTTTTGGAACTATGGATCTACAGACAAATAGCCAAGTGATACATATACTGTCGATATTCAACATCACCTGACTCACCTGTTAGTGCAGTGAGTAGCATTGTTGCCTCGCAACTCAAGGGTCCTAGAACCGATCCTGAGTCTGTGTAGTGTTGTGCTTGGAGTTGGTCTCCCCATATCAGTATGGGTTTCCTCCAGGTTTTATGGTTTCCTCCCACAATCCAAAAACATGCTGGTAGATGGATTGGTTACTCTAAATTGCCCCTAGGTGTGAATGAGTGTGTGAATGTGTGTGTGTATGGAACTCTGCAATACCTATCTAGGGTGTAACCCTGTCATGCACCCAATGTAATGAATTCACCATGAACCTGACAAGGATAATGTGGTTACTGAAAATGAATGAATGAATTAATTAATTAATTAATTAATTAATTAATTAACAAATGAATAAAAGAATGACTCACCTTTCTAACTGAAATCGCTTTAAAATAAATTTAAAAATTACAGCAATGTGGTTAAATGTCAGTGCCCTTCACTGGGTCTTTGGAGAATGAACTGTAGTACTAGATCTACTGTACCTCTACATCCTATGAGCATTTCATGTACCCTGCCTTATTCAAACGGTGCCACTGGTTAAATTCTACTCAAAAACATCTCAACCTGTTTCTGTAAGACAAGGTCTTGTGTCTTATCCTGAAAGTGAAGTGCTGGAATTGAGCAAATATTTTTTGCAGTGCAAAGCTCTAAATCCCCCACTGCAACTTACTGAGCAAATAATGAAACTTCACCTCTGACAAACCATACAGACAGGAGTAAAAAGTATGAGGGGACACTAATCTCCCCAGTTAAAGTTAATGTATGCTCCTTATCAAAAAGTCAGAGCACATTGTGGATCTTATGCAACTACAGATGTCTGCACATTTGTCTCAATTTAGTAATCTGAGGGTTCACCCACAGTTGGCTATCAGTTTCTAAAATATCACTTTGAGTCCCATTATTTTGCCTGATAACCTAGACTTCAAGTATTGTACCCTTTTATTGCCCATGCCCACAGATGCTGTTTTGCCTACTCATTTCACAGGTCCTTGCAACCTCTTTTAAACATATTACTAAACACCATACGGAAATCATAGATATACAGTGGGTATAGAAAAGAATCACCCCCCTTTAAAATAATCACATTTTGTTGCTTTTCAGCCTGAAATGAAGACGGACACAGTTTTTGTTTTATCCAGCTGTATTTACTCAGTGCAACTTATAACATCCAAGGGAAAGATATAACACCAACATGTCAGAAAAAAAATTATTAATTAATCATTAAAAAAATTAATTATATAATTAATTATTAATTAAAAAGTATCACCCCCTTGCTTTACTTTGCCTTATTTTTTTAATTACAGCCTTTAGTCTGTTGGGATATGTCTCTACTAACTTTGCACATCTAGACTCAATATTTGCAGAACTCTTCGTTGCAGAACTGCTCAAGTTCAGTTAAATTTGATGGTGACCATTTGTGGACTAGGCTCTGACTAGGCCATGCAAGGACATTCACTTTTTTCTCCTTCAACCACCGTGTGGTCAGTTTCGCTGTGTGCTTTGGGTCATTGTCATGTTGGAAGGTAAACCTTCTTCCCATTGACAACTTTTTGGCAGAGGGCAGCAGATTTTCCATCCATTTCTATCCTTCTTCTATCCTGACAAGTGCTCCAGTCCCTGCTGCAGAGAAACACCCCCATAACAGGATATTACCACCTCCATGCTTTACTGTAGGAATGGTGTTATTTGGATGGTGAGCTGTATTGGATTTCCACCGGACATATCGTTTGGTGTTGAGGCCAAATAATTCAATTTTAGTCTCATCTGACCATAACACCTTTTTCCATGTGGCCTCAGAATCTTCAAGGTGCATTCATGTGGCCTTTCTTGAGGAGTGGCTTTTTTCTTGCAACCCTCCCATACAAGCCAGATTTGTGAAGAATTTGTGATATTGATTTCACATGCACACAATGACCTGCAACTGCTTCAGAGTTGCTGTAGGTCTCTTCGTAGCCTCTCTGACCAGTTTCCTCCTGGCTCTTTCATCCAGTTTGGAGCAACATCCTGATCCAAGGAGGGTCTGTTTTGTACCAAATACCTTCCACTTCTTAATTATAGACTTCACTGTGCTTCTAGGCATTGATCAAGCCTTTGAAATTTTTTTGTATTCATCTCCTGACTTGTGCCTGTCCACAACTTTATCCTGGAGATCTTTTGACAGTGCCTTGCCACCCATAGTTGATTGTTTGCTTCAGTTGCACTACAAAATGCTCCAGGAAAGCTCTTTTCATGCTGAGCTAATCAAAATGACCACAGCTGATCACAGTTGAAAGTCAAATGGCTTTGTGTGCCACTGAGAAAGTGATTAGTTACACCTGATTGAGTTTACAAGTCATTTTTCGGAGGGGGGTGATCCTTTTTCCAACTCAGTGATTCTGGTTTTTTATTTATTTTATTTTTCTGACATGTTGGTGTTATATTTTCACTTGGATGTTATAAGTTGCACTGAGTAAATACAGCTGGATAAAACAAAAACTGTGTCCGTCTTCATCTCGGGCTGCAAAGCAAAAAATGTAATTATTTTAAAGGGGGGTGATTCTTTTCTATACCCACTGTAGGTGAAAAATGCCATGGCTGCATTGGCTGCATTGATTGAATAATTTCATTACATCACATTTAATGTTCCATAGTTTGTTTGTACATGTCAATTCCACAACAAAAAATACAACTCTTACACAAGTTTGGGAACTCTGTTTTGGGCAAATCCTGCAAGTCAGTAGTTAATGCTGAGATCTGATTACAGTTTCATTACCAGCTCATTAACTCCTAAACTGATAAATTGCTGATGGCTGTTGTCTGCATAATTGCTACTATTGTACTAGACAATGACATTAGAACAATGGCAAAACACTGTTATCCTGCATTTAAATAAGATTTTTGTTTATTTCTATGATCTGATTACCTTTAAATCACTGAGCAGTCATTTAAACCCAATGCAATTTGTGATCTGTAGTTTTCCCATACATGAAGACTGTACACATACCTGCAAGATAGAGCAGTGATGTTGTCCGTGGTTCCTACCCACTTCTGCTGCAGCTGCAGTCCCTGCCAAGCAAACACACATCAATCACCTAAACACATCATCGACGGGCTGAGTGCCTCATTAATTTGCTCCAGTACCAGAGGAAGGAGACTTCATTCCAGGCATAACAGCTGGTCTCCACACCCTGAAGCTGGACCTGGCTCAATAACAAGGCTTTAGGGAAACTTTCAGGAAATGCCCGATGAATGCTTCAAAACAAGCGTAAAGCACTGTTTAAAAACTGCAGAGAAGGAAAGCACCACCCTTTCAACCGTAAGAGTATGTGTACAAGTGTACCATCTGATAACACATCAAAGCATCAAAGCACTGGTGATAGCTGTTCAAGGCAATTTAGTTCAAGGCAAGTTCTAGTTCTCCACTGATCTATTTCAGAATATAGTGGATTAAACAATATGAATCATTTGCTTTACTTATTCTACATACATGACCAACATGAGACCTCAGACACTGAGACACTATCTAAACCAAAGTGGGGCATCTGAGAATCCTCCCCCAGAAAAAAAATGGAGTTTCAGAGACTTTGATTTGAACTTCATTGTGACTTATGAAAATACCCCAAAAAAAAAGAAAAGCCAACGGCAAATACACATTTCTTTGACAAATATACAAATTTTAAAGCTCTCAAACTATAGGGTTCTACAGATGTGTGATCAATGGAACAATCCTCATGCAACTAGTTGAAAAAAGCACAGGCTATTAGCACTGATATTGAATGTAATATGCCTTTTCTTAATTGATCAAATATAGCAGGGAGGTAACATTGCATCGGAATGCCATCAAAGGAATATCAGCACCATGGCCAGCTACCACAATAAAACTATTGAAAATATGTACCTGAGGCAGAGCCAGACCCAACTGCCTGAGGCTGGGAGGTGATAATTGTACAATTTAGCCTGGGCTGGCAGCGCAAACAGGAACAGACAAAGGAACACGCCATATAGGAGAAGAACATCTCTGAATGCTCTGCTCACCTCTGAAGCCAGTACACTTCTGAAGCATGCTTTCCAATCAACACCTCAGAGGTCTTTTGGCATCTTACTATTTAGACTGCCGTTTAGCAAACACCCTAGACTCTGCATGACATAGTCAAGGATGCTTGGAAGCATTAATTATCAGCATAATGGAAACAAATTAATGCAAAGCAGAAAGTGTATAACCAGCAAGTCTAGTTGCACAAGTTTCAGACAGGTAACTGGGTCATGAACCTCTCTGGTTAACTTCAAGTTTTTGGTGACATGGCAGAGGACTGTGCCCACCGCTGTGAAGCTGACGTGTCAGTTGAGCCAGCTCAGCCAACAGACAGGTGAAAATCCCATTATGTTAATCTTCCAAATAGATAGATATACTGTAGCATATACCTGTTATGTTCACTGTGACCCCTAGGAAGACTGAAGCTTGGCTCACAGCTCTTGGCCCACCAGTGCCAGAAACTCGCTTGAGTTGGAGAATTCACTGAAAGATGTATTCACCACTTTCCCCAGTTAATCCAATGTTTTACAACATTGGTCACAAACTGTATATGAACCATCATGGACCTAAAACAGGTGCAATTATGTGGCTATGGTCGTACCAGGTGATCAAAAGGGTAGGAGACATAATATATGAAGGGAGTCTGTAAGTCTATGATTAAAACCCATGATGGTCAAGCTGGACAGGCTGCTCTGGTTCTGTAATGATTTCCAAAAGCTAAATAAGGTATCAAACTTTGGAACCTACCCCATGCCCTGGGTGGATAAGCTCATTGGAAGTCTGGGAAGACTGCAATTCAGCTAAACCCATAAATTCAGAACATGTTACTGACAGGTCCTTTGTCCCTTGTCCCTTGCCAAACAACCATGTCATGATGGGGATTTCTACCTGGTTGGGTTTGGCAGCACCATGTCCTAGCTTTTGGGCTCCTTGTGATCTTTATGCTTTACATGGCCATGAGATTAAAATGGGTGTTTTTTCTATGGCTCTTGGCATTATGGACACAAATAAGCCAGTATACAGTAAAATAATGAAAAAGGTATGTTGTTATGTATTCTCTTTTTAATTTTACAGTTTCTAATTTCCAGAGTCATTGATTTTTGATTTCAAATGCTTCTAGTCAAATGCTCTGTAGAATGCATACTGTATGCCCTGGTTCATAAACAGACTGTGGGCATCACTCTACAGTAGCAGCTAGTTAGCATTAAATATGAGTCGCTTGAATAGGTTTGGTCATTTGGTTATTCCCCCTTCCAAACCATCTCTTCGGTGTTGATAGATGGTTGGAGTTTATATGTGTGTGGTTAGCTCATAAAAAGCTTTTAAACTTTTGGCTGTATTATATAGTGCAATTTAGTATTAAGTACATCAACATACGGAATCAAACCATTGCTTTCAATCCATTTCATGAACACCATAACAGATGCAGGCCAGTCTCCCATAGCTGGAGAACTGCACAACTCAGCCTCAGCTAGTAGCTAAATCAAAAGCACACAAAACACCTATGTGCATGGGAGAACAAAATAACTGATGAGCTGCTTCAATCTGAAGCCTAGCTCTGGCAAGTATTTCTTTCTCTCCAACCCGCAGATCCCATTTTTCCTTTATGCCTTTTTCACCTCTCCTACGAATTGAAATAAAATACCCTCCAATGTTAAAACTGTTACTGTTTATGTGATTGTTTGCCACTGACATATCAAATTAAGTTGCAGCAAAAAACAAAATAATAATAATAATAATAATAATAATAATAATAATAATAATAATAATAATAATAATAATAATAATAATAATAATAATAATAATAATGTGTTCTACAATCAGAGAATTATGGAATAATTTGGATAATTTAAACTTTGAGTTGAATGAAAATTGAGACTGCCCCAGGGAAATCAAGAGATTTGATCAGTGAGGCTGAGACTATCATGTCATTCTTGCCTAAAAATTTGAGCTAGATATTAATGTATCCAATAATTTACTCAACAGTCATCAACCTAGAGGGTCTACAAAGAAATATACAATATTTAAATAAAAGAGCTGGTCTAAAACAACACACAGAACACTACCATTTTCTAGTGTCTGATGAGTTGAGACTACTATCTACATACATTTCACACTCACTGAAAGCTCTACAGATGTTGCTCCATTTACCTGGAGCAAATCCAGCTGGGACACCATCTATAATTCAGTGTTCTCTGTCATGCATCTCAGGAGGCATCACAGATCGCTGAGTGGTGTATGGAAGAAAGATTAAAAGTGACATTTGGCAGAAAGAGAAAACAACCGATAAACAGAGTGATAGAAGATGAGGAAGGATATACTAAATTAAGAAACAAGGTTTATCGTAATGGCAGTGTGAGATTGTATCATGGTTTGACTCATTCACAGGGAGATCACAGAAAACTAAAGTGCTCATAATCTTCATGTACACAAAGACACGGTGTCTGAACAAACGCTATGAACTCTTTCACAAATGCAATACATGTGCATCACCTTGCTCTGGAACTGTATGTATAGCCAATTGTCCACAATTTACAAAGCAGACAAAATATACTACATAACACACAGTGAAGTAACTGAATTAAAAAAAAAAAACAGAGGAAGAGGTTAGGAGATGTTATCTGATCAGGGGAATTCTGCATGGTTTTTTATTACAGCAAGCTTCATTCAGAGCAGAGAAGCTGTTCTTTTACCCAGGATAGAAGTCAACAGTAACATATAACATATGGTAACATATGGTAGACATTGTGAGCAATTACCATACAGTAGTTCACTTATTCATACGTGCAATATGTACACACTCAAACCACGAAGTTCATCAGTACACAAATCCCAGACAGCTCAGGTTAAGGGGTCTGGCATTACAAGGGCTCTATGTATACTTGTGTGTATGTGTACTGTATGTCTGTGTGTACATTTGAGAAATATTAGACTATGAAAAACAGGTGGCACAGAAACACAGAAAGAAAAGAAGCGATGGTATCCTGTGAAAACCCAAATGTAAATATGCATAACATGCTCAAAGCTAGGATAGCTCACTAACTGAGGAGAGTAAGGTTGTTTTCACAGTTGTGTTTTTTTTTTTTCCAGACTCAGAGCCATTTTTGCAGAGAGTTCAGTACGTTTGAAGTTTAACATGCTGTTTTCAAGCCCGGGAGCAGTCCAGAGAACCGATCCCTGGTCCGCATGAAAACAGTGGACTGAGGCTCACTTCAACTGAAACAAGTTGTGTCTAACCTATCTACTCATAGTAACATATTGATATTGATATATAAAAGCAAACTTCATAAGACTAGGGCACTGTAATTAGATTATGAATAGATTAAAATAGGCCGGGCTAAACAAGTACACAAGTTTGTAATCTGGGTTTAAAAATCTAGAGTTTGAGGGCAATATAAAAACATGAGTAGGTTAAACTGCTTTAGGAGATCAGCAAGATATTCCACAGCTAACATAATCTAGGGCTTAAGTGATAAATGGACTTTGTAGTCAGTCTAGAGCCTATTAAGACTAGGGTAAAACTGCATGCTATTTTCGTGATAAATCAACATAAAACCAAAGGAACCAAAAGATTTAACAAAGTGAATCATTTTATCTGTTTACTGACAAGACAGCGTTATTACCATAGTGTGCCTGTGACTGTTTTAGTTTGTGGCAAGACAATAAGAGCATGAACAATCTGTCTTCTGGCCTGTATCTTAAGTCTAATGAAGACCAGTCTTTGTTTTGGTCATCTGCTCTGAAGGGGGATTTGGTGGTTTGGGTCTAGGATGATGGCATGTTCGTTGCAGACTTTATTTTAGATGTGTTGTTTGGCAGTGACTCATTTCAGCATGAGAAACTGATTGCTACAGTGCTGACAAAGCTGTTTTTAAAGGTTTGACCTAAATCTCAATGTTTGACCATGACTTTGTCTGCACAGTGTTATTACAACCACACAGACCTTAAGACTAAGAGCATTTGTGTACACAGACAGACATATAGTCACACAGATGCTTACAGAACAGCTTAGTCATCGGTTAGTCAAGTGCACAGCTTCATATCCACTATGAAATTCCTTTACCATAACCATCTGCACATGGTTATATCACTGGTTGCTAAATCTATCTCTTCCCACAGCCTGAGTGTGTATATATTTCTGTGCTTCTAGCTGGAGCATCTGTACTGAATAAACATAATTTTAGTCGGGGTGCCAAGCACAGGGCAACATTATGTAGCAGTTTTCCATATTCTCCTTTCCAAGGAGCATTCTGCCAGATGCTCCTTGGAGCAAGGTCTCATTGATTTTTCTCATATTCACTAAATACACTATCACTATCTAATGAAAAGGGGACATCAATGCAACACTGTCTGATTAAACCTAAATGTAATAACCTTTTCTTTATGCTGCATCATTTACTTAGTGCATAAGTGATCTTGAAATACCAGCTTCTCTCATTCCATACCTGTCTTCAGACAGTAAATAAGCAGAAATTATTAAATAATATCTACCACATAGCACAAATAATGCTAGAAAATTCTCCCCACTTGGTCATGACAGACTAATATAAACACAAATGCAGTTCATGTAATAATTCATAATTATGTCATCTCCTGTATACATGTAGGATCCTCCCATAGGAGAGGACCAATAGGTCAAGCCATAATCATTTGCAAACCTGTGAAACAGCAGACGCAGGTCACACTCTTGTGTGTGTTACACAGATAAAGAATAACTCTGTGAACTGTCTTCCCTCTGAAAAACCCCGAAAAGTGAAATAAGCAGTGGTAAATATTTTCCTTTCTTTAAAACAACCATCCATGTGGAAAAATGGATAAAACTTTTACAATGCAGAAGTGTCAAGCATGCAGGCCAAGACAGAAACACATGCTCTTGCACACAAACCCACACACCCTATAGCTGCCTTTGATATATCTTTAGGGACGTAATGTCATGGTTTTGCCAAGAGATTTTCAGGTAGAGTCCATATTAATGAGCTTAATAATTAAACCACCATTTGGATTTGATAAAGAAGGAATAATATCGGGCTGAAGAAAAACACATGTTCAGTCTGCAATCTGAAGAAATGATTTGCATTCTTTTTCTAGCTGCATGATTAAATATAATAATACACTTAAAACACCCCCTCCCCCCCACCAAAAAAGTGACATTTACCTGTAGTATATCCATCACTAATTCAAATAACATGCTTTTCTGCAACTTTCAGGAATAATTTCGCTCTGCAGGGACATTATCGTGCAATTTGAGGAAATGATTAGGAAATTTTTGGGAGGAATGCAGAATACACAAAATTGTGCTAAACTGTTATGTCTGTCTCTGATAGAGCTGTAAAGTTGTGGGAAGTGGGAAAAGCCTAAACAATGATTTTTCATTGCAATGATTGCAATCTGGAGGTTGTGAATATGTGTCTAATGACATGGTGACATGCATTTAAGCCAAACTGGAAGTGAAAAGATATGAACAAAATGTGTGAGAAAGTATAGCTGAAAACATGGTGAGACCTCCATTTTGGATGAGTAAATCAAATTAAATTAAAAACAAGGAGGCTACAATAAATGAAGGCTTTATGACTGGAGTTTTGGGGAAGTGTGAGTTTCTGTATTTGTGTACAAGAGTAATAGTTTTCCCCTCAGTTTACCCCACTAATCATCCAACCTTCAAAAGAACACCACATGTGAAACAAGGCCCTTAATCCTCTCTGCTCCAGGGGCGCTGTATCATGGCTGACCCTGCGCTCTGACCCCAAGTTCCTCACAATCTGGGATACGCAAAGAAAATAATTTCACTGTGCTGTAATGTATATGTGACCAATAAAGGCTTCTTCTTCTTCACACCCTCACACTTCACCAGGTTGTAACACACGCTTCTCTCATCCTCTCATCTTGTCCCAAATTTCAAATGTAAATCATTCTATATGACAGATAAGCAGTAGCTGGAGGAGAAAAAAACAAAAAACAAAACAAATCCTTTTTGTTTAGTGCTGATTGCTAAGTGGAGCATCCAAACCTCAAAACCAGGCAAACTCTCTGTCTTCTTCCTCCATAAGAACCACAGCTCAGGTCTGACCTGTTTTATTTTAAATCAGGCATACTGCCTGAGCCAGCTGATTTGGCTGAGCGCCTGCTCTAGCTCGAAACCTAAAAATGTAATCATGCTGTATATTTCAAGTATATGCGATTTATTTCAGTGAACAAGATGTGATAGACCTTCTGTTTCTCATTTTCCTCCATCACTCTTTGCCACACATTCTGGACTGCATTATGGAGGAAATAAATGAATGACAGGCCCAGGACAGGCAGCGCTGTTTGTATGGAGATTAACTGCATCTTACGCTTTGCACTGTGTTTCTCAGGCACTCCTGAGTTCAGTGTCCAGCCTACAAGAAGGCAAGAGAGTTTTATGTGGTCAGTTCTAAGGACTGTACTCTGGAGTCACAGACACCTGCCCAGGAAAGGCTCATCCAGAAAGAACTTCTTTTCTTCTTACTTCTAGAGCAAACTTGAAACGTTTTAGGTCATGTGACAAAAGCTGTACAGTAGACACGAATAAAAGCCACTTAAAAAAAAAAAAAAAACTTTGTATGCGTATCTTATATCAGTTTAAAAATAAAGGGACTTTTCAGTGTAATGTGCACACTTTTCTGAGATAGTCTACAGTTTAGGTTTCATGGTTCACTGAGGTCATTTTCCCACCCTGAACTCGAGGCAGTTTAAGTCCAGAGTTTGTATGATTGGTGAAGTGTGTACGCTATGCTTGAGCCGGGGAGCGGTCCAGAGAATCCATCCCTGGTCCTCGTGGGGTCACTTCAACCGAACCCTGGTGCAGCGCGCATAATGTGTGGAAGCTATCCACGCTCAGCGCCATATGCAGAGTAATATGACTGCTTCAACTGGTCACACTGCACATCAAGTGACTAAAAATCTTCTTATATGAGAACAGTTCCTTGTATGCAGGTATTGCTGCACAATGACATGCCATGCATCCAAAAAATGCTGATTTTCACTGCTTGAGTGTTACCAAAGCAAAAATATATAATAATAATAATAATAATAATAATAATAATAATAATAATAATTAAATAAATAGATAAATAAATAAAAACAGCAAATGAATGAACATTGTGTCTAACACTTTGCAAATATGGCTACACAAAAATGACATAGAAATGTGCAGAAGGAATTCATGAGTCAGAAGGAATTCTTCGATGTGAACGCAAACCTGTGATTATGAACCCCACCCCCAACTGAGCCCTGAATCAGTCTTGGGTGTGGACCACGTTTGGGAATGTCCTGAGAGAGGAAAAGCCCTCAGGTATAATGAGAGACAAAAGACAGGTTTGACCTAGGCCTCTCTGAACAGTGCAGGAACAGGCTGTAAGGATTCAGGATAAGGAATCAAACATCCTTTTGAGCCGTGAGTAGTGTAAAAAATACCAAGCAGCCATCCAAAACTATCTGTTCTTTCACCTTTAGTCATCAATGAAAGCTGATTCCAATTATCTTGACTTTTATCATCCCATTACTGGACATAAAGCATGAAAAATCTGACTGCCAAAATCTCAGGTCATTCCCTCTTTCAACTCCTTCTTTGTTATTTTCTTCTTTAGCATTCCCCTCCTGAAGAGTGCAACCTAGAAAGTCTTGGCAAGAATGCTACCAGTTTCTGAGTGCCTAGCAATTACCTTCCTAATAACTTAATTTACACCACAGTCCCTGTCTGACAATTATCTCTCATGGATTAAGATCTATGAAAGACAGCCAGAACGAGGCTAGGCTAGGGGAGGGCTGAGGAGGGGAAGGAGCATTAAGTGGTTTAGCCTGGGACTTTACACTTCCGCACAGGGCACGACCCGGTGTGTCCGTCTGGAACAAGGCGTTCTGAGACTGTGTGTGAGCGATGCTGTTGCTCCTCTTCACCCCATTTCCCATGTAAGCTTCAGTCGCACCCATGTATACAAAAATCCCAAATATTTGACCTAAAAGACTATTAAGAACACAGGACACATATGTTGAAAAAAGAACACATGAGGGGAAAAAAAAAACGTTTCCTCCCCTGAACGGGCCTCTTAGTTCTCCTCTAATGTTCTGGCATTAAAGGAGTCAAAAATTATCAAATGTTTTTGGCTGCAACTGAAGCATGACTCGAATCCCACATCTGGCATAACCATAGCAAAGATATGAAAAAAGGACAATCAAAGGCAGCTTTTCCCAGGCCAGTCAAACTTTGTGTTTAGGGAGGAAAGAGTTGTATTGCGTTAACAAATAAGACCTTTTTCTCTCATGGAATATGAACAGGTTGTTCCATACAGAAACCTAGAGCCTACACCCACTCACAAAACAACAGACTTTTCAGCATTTGTCAAAAAAATCACCCTGTCCAGATGTGTCAGATGTCACAATTAATCAATCTATGATATCCCTTGTGCATGCTGCATGTTTTATAAAACAATTTTGTAGAATTTTCCTGATTAAAAACTATTTGTCAATAAAATATGATTAGACTTTACATCTGTCCATTATCAAAACAATCCAACCTCTTGGGCCAACTTTTCATAGGTTCACAAATACTCTGGGAACCGAAAACATTTCAATACCTAAACTGCAGCTCACAGACTTTTTATTCGGCACTGAAGGGTTTTGAATAAGGTCTGTGATTATTTGGCATGATACTGTGAATCCCACTACTAATGATCTGAAATAACTGCTATAAAACTGAAATAAAAAGAACATTCCAGAGAAACTAAAATGCATTAATTGTTCAATTACCAAATTGCAAAGGCCAACACTTAGTATGAATATATTTTTAGTTATACAGCCCTCAATCACACTCAAATACAGAGTTCTCTGTTTGAAAGCAAGTTGTTTAAACACTGCACTCAAACTCTGATTTCTGCCGACATAAATGACTCAGTTTTACAGATTTCCAATCAAAACGAAGCAGTATAAAATGTGCGTACTGAAGTATCTCTGGGATCTCTGCCAAAGTTGTTAGTGTTGACTTTGCAGTGACAGTCTGGTTAACACATCCCTTCATATAATTTGCACAAATTCAGACTGTAACACAGCCCCCTCATGCAGCTGATGGTTATTTGCCTCATTTGCAAAAGGAAGCTGAAGAGATTTGACTTGGACGCTGTCTCTGCCTCTCCACTCTCTCATAATTTGGAGCACCAACAAATTGCTTTCAGCCCCGAGGAAGTTCTGGAAGAGTAGATGTCTTGCGATTATGCATTCCCACATGAAGCCACTGAACAAATATAAATTAAAAGATAAGATAAAAATGCTGATGTATAATAAATTAGTTTGAATTGTTGGAACGTTCTGCCCACGAACGTTCAACCCATTGCACTCACACACTCACACACCCATTCACACACTACAGACAACTTGGGAAGGCCAATCAGCTTGCAAGGCATGTCTTTGGACTGGGGGAGGAAACCGGAGTACCCGGAGGAAACCCCCGATTCACGGGGAGAACATGCAAACACCGCACACACAGGGTGGGGGAGAGATTCAAACTCCCATCCTTGGAGGTGCAAGACAGGCTCCCTGTGCCTTCCTATGCACAATAATTTGAAAAGTAGTGTATAAGGGTGATCATTAAGCAATCCAAAAACTAACCAGAGACATGGCAGTGTGACAAATGCTTTAACTATTATACTGCAACGAGCCATATCCCATTAATGCAAAATACACTACTATTGCTTCTGGCAAACAGTCTTGCTGCCCCACTTTAATAAGGCCGACTTTTATGCATTCTTGGATACATTTCTGCTAGTGTGATGCTAAACTCTAGACCAAAATAGATGCAATCTTAATAATGAGAGAATAATTAATGCAACCCTGTGTTGCATTATAAATAAAATGTTTACACGTCACACAGATAGACACGAGACGTGCTATCCGACAGGAGACAAAGTCTGAATCACACTTGTGCAAGGTGCAGCTGGTGTATCTCAAGCTTAAAGAGAGAGACAGGACACCCAGCATCTCTCCTCCTCTTCAGTCTCAGCACCTCCCACACACACCCCTATCTGACAGCAACACCATGACTTACAGCTTCCATTAGAAACATTTACTGCTGCTATGGGAAACAGGAAGATGGTGGGGGGTCCACAATTTTTATCAGAACTGTGGTATGTCTGTGATTTTGTTTTGGGCATTCGGCACCTAGGGAAGAACTATTTGAAACTTTAAATGCTTGGAGGTGTATTGAAACGCGAAACAAAACAGAGGTGTGGGCAAAAGTGGCACCAGGTTTTATCACTGCCACCTTAAAGGAATGTTAATTATGTTTACACTGAAATATGTGTGATGTGCTTAAAGATATGCTGGTGCTAATATGTTGGTTGGTGCTGTAGTTTCTTATTCCTGAGGGAGGTTATTCATTATTCAGTCCATACAGGATTTCGAGAGAGAGTTTTTTGTTGTGATTGTTGCAGCCAAAAATGTTTGATTTTGCTGCGACATTTTTCAAACCTTTGTGATGCAACTTGCAGACTTTTTTGTGCTTTTTTGTGGAAAACTACTTGAATTGGCAAAATTGCAAGTTGTAGGCACAGTTGGGGCACAGTCACTTAGTGGTTAGTACATATTCATCCCACCTCGGCCTTGTGTGCAGAACAAGTTTGCATGCTCTTCCTGTGCTTTGAGGGTTTCCTCCCCCAGTCCAAAGACATGTGTTGGCTGACTGGCATTTCCATGAATGTATGTGTGATTGGGTGTGTGATTGGGTGTGTGATTGTGCCCTGCGATGGGTTGGCACCCCATACAGGGTGTCCCCCGCCTTGTGCCTCGAGTTCCCCGGGATAGGCTCCAGGCTCCCTGTGACCCTGTGTAGGTTAATAGGTAAGGAAAATGGGTGGATGGATGGACGTTCTCTGAAATCAGATCTCTGTGAGGTCCATCACCCTCAGATGCTACTCATGCAGACATTATTAAACATATCCAGCGCATGTTGCTTTAAATCATTGTTTTTCTAAGTATTTTTATTAGATATTTAGAACTCGATAGCCAGTACTGTAATGTCATTATCTGTCAGACTGTTATTATTGAGCCAAGAAATCAAGAAGATTTTCTGCAATGCAACCTCAACATAATTTGCTTGGGTTAAGTAGCATCCTAAATAAATTAAGTCTTCTGCTGACACAGTAAACAAAGATAAGAAGTGTTAAAACGCATTTAAGTGCTGCTAATGCTAATGTCGCTTCAAATGTGGAATATAAGAGTCAATTCTGTCAGGAAAAGCCGATATCTAATAGGACCTTTTATTCATGCGATGCTGGATGAACACTGGTCCTGAACTTCTCACGTCTCCCCTCAGGTTCAGTCTGAGGCCGAGGCTCGGACTCAGTGCCCAACTTCCCCCTCGACACTTTATTTTTGTACTTTACTCTGAGTGTAGCGGCAGTGGTAAGTGGACTCACCCTCAGGTTACACTTTAGAAACGCGAGTTCAGCCGTGGTTGACGAACGCAGCGGAACGGCTCCTCCATAGCCCTCGCGCTGTTTGCTAGAGCCCTCGCGCGCGCTTCCCGCTCCGCTCCATACGCGTATCTGCGCGCGCGCGCGCGCACGCACGTGCCGCTTTGCGCGCGTCCCCGCCCACTCAATCGAAAATTAACCGTTACAATACCAGCGCGTTTAAACGCCTCACACTGTTCGCACAGCGGCACTCGATCTCTTAACGTGGCTTTTAAATCATATCTAACACAAAATCAAGTTTAAATACAAAATCTGGGGATGAAATAAAGAAAGAATGAACCCATACAGCTGAGATTACTCTGAGCCAGGCCCATGGATAGTGCCAAATTCTGTCAGTGCAATGAGAACAGGCCTGTTGGGAAATAACTGGAGTCAGTTTTCTAATAAAAACAGTCAAAATCCAGTCTGAACTGCACAGACCTTGGGAAACAGCTTAAAATTTTAATACCAGACAGAAATAAGAAACAAAGCCGAGCAGACAAGAGTACTCTGTCGATAATGAGGTCTCTCAGCTACTGAACTCTTCATCCCCTGAGCCTGATCCATCCTTTCCCACTATAACCACCCATGACCTCTTTCCAGTGTTTATAAAGTGATAAAAGTCCTATTAGGCAATGGATTTTGGTGAGAGTGCAGCAGGAAGTGTTCATTAAGAGAAGTAAATGATGTAATTCTCTGGACCAGTGTTATAAATTCAAAGCATGTGTCATCCTTTTGTAAACCATTGAATTTATACATTTGACAAAAAATTATCCATGAAACTTACTCTTTAATGTCAAATGTTTAATTTTCAGGAATCTGCCATTGGTCCTGACAACTGAGCATAACTATCAGTATTCCTGTATACATGGTTGTTGTAAGTGTGCCTGAGTTGCCATTCCTAAATACCTAGCCTACAACTAAGCATCTGTTAGTACCCATGATTCCTTGCAGACTGAGTATGCGCATATATATCCTTTCAGTGGATTTTCTGAATAGGGTGTTTACATGCAACAATTTTCTGATTAAAACAGGCATATTCCAGCGATGGGAATCAGAATTTGGGGAATCAGAATATTGTCTTAATCTGAATCGGCAATCAGATTGCTGCATTTACGTGACTCAATACTAATTAGAATATTGCAAAATTCTGATTAACATTGGAAAATCGATGTTTCCAAGGTTTTAGGCATTGTAGCAAAATGTGATGGAGCAGCAAGAGCACTGGGTCGCATAATGTACAGGACAGTTTATAGCCCCATAATATCTGATTTGATCCTTGGTGCAAAAAATGTAATGAATGAATTATCATATTATATTTCATTAGGACTGCATGAAATGCCCAGGATTTATAGACTTCTCAGATATGTGATTAGCAACCAAAATATGGGTGTCCATAGGAATGAAGAAGTTTGTTTGCTCCCTAGGTGCTACCCATTTGGACATGGCTTGAAAAACCATCACCTGATAGCTGCACCTGTATGGAAAATAATGCCTAACCTCTAATTGAGACATGGTGGCATCATACAGTAAATGGCCCACATTACTGACAGATGCTGTCCTTCAAGTCAGATTGAGGCTAAACTGCTGCTTTTTTTCAGCAGAACAACAAATGATGATTTATAACCACTGGTCTATTTTTTTTTGAAAATCTTTTTATTGTTTGGACCTCTTAAACAGCCTTAGTCTGATTCAAAAATGTTCCACTCCACTTAATGTATTCCTAGATATCTCTTCCAGGCTTGTAAAAAGTAAAAGGGGAAAGGGGGGAGAAAAGGTGGATAAACAGACCAGGCGAACTCAAGCTGAAGGTGGTGAGAAGCTGTGAGGGAGGCAAGAAGGGAGTAAAGGGTGCTTGCTGTAGCCTAGCTGCTGCTAAGGCATAAGAGCTTGTGGTCATGAAGACAGGCCTGAGTGAGGTGATATACTGCTCACCTCCTCCTCTTCATATCTGTCCATCTCTTAAATGCCCAGTTCTCCTCTAACTATTCTGTCTTTTTTTTCCATGGCCTCTTAGAACACTGTCATGACGACATGGATGAGCGGTCCCTGTTGCTGGGCCAAAGTTGTAAAAGCTGAAGAAACTAGGACGCTGCACATGGAAGTTTTCGCCTGTCTTTTTGTTTTTCAGACGAGCGGAGAGGACAGCCAGATCCCATAAGAATCGGATGAGTCAGGCAAAGAAAGGGGGGTGAGGGGTGACCGAGGGGTTCCTGCAGCTCCAGCTTTGCCAAGACTGCCCCAAACAAACTGATAGTAGAACAAAGACAGAGGAGAGGAAGAGAGGGAGACAGACAGATAAAACGGATGAAGGGGAAAAAAGAGCAAAGGAGCAGAAATCTGAGAAAGAGGGTTTGTGTTAAAGTGCTGGAAAGATAGAGGGTGGAAGCTTAAAATAGTGGTTAATAGACACACAGAGACTAAGAGAAAACAAAAGGAAATAGAGAAGAAGTGGGTTTATCAACGTTTGTACAACTTGTTTCTTGCAAGCACTCCAAAATACACCATTACATCACAGAATGTGTGGGAACTGCAGTGAAGCTCCAAAAAGACTCTTTATCTTGCTCTCCCCCGATCTTCCTGATACCCATCACCAGAGGCCCACTCCTCCATCTGGAGTACACACACACACACACACACACACACAGAGGAAGCATTATAGCAGGAGAGGAAGCTTAGTTCGGTCACCGTGTCTTGAGCTGTGATGAGAAAATGTGTGGTGACCTAGAGGAAGTACTTTATCCTTCAACACACCCAGTCCCCAGAATATAAAATTAACAGAAAACAGACTACTCTTTTAACAGCAAAAAGCCACATTACTACAACACTTATAATATCACCCATTACACCACAAGCCTCTGAATTCCAAATCATGTGTTTTAATATTATTGACAGGACTTGCACTAAACCCAGATCTTGCTTCATATACAGCACAAAGCTCTCAAGAGACAGAGTAATCTGTAAAAAGAAATCTTTTTTTCTGTTCTCTACTGAATTCCGTCTGGCAGCTACTGTTAACACTCAGAACCAAAACATATGTAGTACTAGTACATGGCAATGGCAGTCTTTTATTCCCTTTTGAACAAGTCATACACACAGTGTAAAGCAGCGTATTCTCTACAGCGCAATTCAAGCCTTGATGGAGACTCAGCAAACATGTGGTTCTTTGTTCTGATGAGAGCACAACTGAACAGTTTGACCTTGGCACAAAATCCTACAAGTGGTGGAAACCCAACATTGCTCATCACTCTGAGGAGACTCAACACGTTGAAGCATGGTGGTGATAACATCACATTGGCCTTTTGGTTGCTTCTCTGACTAATGGTGTCCTTACCTGGTTACTGACTTTTGGTGGACAGCTTCGTCAAGACACAGTTGTAGATGTTCCATATTCTGTCCATGTTTTAACGGATTTAATGGTGCTACACAGGATGTTCAAAGTTTGGGATATCTTTTATAACCAAACACTGATTGATATGTTTCCACAACTCTCTCCTGGATACTGTTTGGTTAAATATGTTCTCTAACAAACTCTTGGGCCTTCCAGGTACATTCCAGGTTTATTTATATTTATATTTAATTGTAATTGTAATTGACTTGTGGTGGAAACGGCTTGCAGTAGAACTGAAATTCATGATATATAATCCCAATTAATTCCATTTCAGTACCAGGTTTTACCAGTACAAAATGTGAAAAGGTTCACATGTGGAAAATACTTATGTAGCACATTGTATGTACATGGGCTTGATCACTGTCACTGCCAAATAGAAATTCATGTTTCCTATCTACAGTATGGATCAAATGTCTGCTAAAAAGGCGTCATAAAGATTTCCGCTTAATACATTTGTTACCATAAGGTTTCAGGAATCTACAATGCACTTTAATGGGCTAACCAGTGTGAAAGCCAACTGAAAGCCAAACAATGACAGCAAACAAATGAAATGGGGAAAAAAAAAAAAAAAAAAAAAGAATTCACATTATTTTTAACAAAGCAATTTGATGTTAGTTATGCAGTAGATGCTCCAGCTGATTAGGAAACCAGAACCTTAGAGGAAGAATGTGAAGCAAAGCCTCCTTCATTTACAATCTTCAGTTTTTACAGGGTAGGTTCTTTGTCGTAACTGAGGAGATTAGCTGAACTTGAAAACCTAACAGCTAGACAGACTTCTCTAAGCTGTAGTTAAATAAACTCATCTTGCACAATGAAGCTGCTGCAGTGATGGAGCGCAGATGCAGAGGGGGGAAAAACCTCCTTTCTCCTGTACTCAGCTGGGCCACAGCCTGTATCACATGCACCACTGACAAGCCTGCACTAGAGCCAACATTGCTTTTGTGTTAATAAGCTGACTGGCCACTTTCAGAGTCTGTGATTGTCAGGAGGTTGGCAATAAGACTGATTGACCCAAAAGGAATTATATGATTTGTTTAAACTAAGACTCTCTGCCTGGGCTTAATCCATGGTTGTTCATTCAAATTTTGAACTTGAGCACCGACACATATCAGTCTTTATCTCCCTCTCTTTCTCTCTCTCTTTCTCTCTGTATCTCAGGTGCTCCTGCTGCAGAATCGCAATGATGCATCTGTGTACGCAGAGGAGTCTTGTGTTTGAGAGAGAGTGCATGAGCTGGTGTCTCAGGTGCCCACTGTGTTGACAGGCATCTGAATCTGGACCACTTCTCCGTTCGCACCTTGCTGGATCTGTATAGCCTCCTTCACCTCCATCTCCGCCTGCAGTGCAGAGCCTAGTGCCTCAGCCTGAAAAGACAGAAAGAGGGTGGGGGAGAGAGAAAAAGGTAAGATGAATATGGGTTGTGATAAAAACAGACAAGTAGATGACAAGGTTGGATAGAGGAATGGTAAATAACTGAAGCAAAAAAATATAAATCAGATTGAAAGAGGCCGTGACAGCCATACCGTGACATGAATATATACCATGTTATAACAATACTGTCATCACTTACATTTTTTAAAACTTACTACTGTTAGCAGATTGCATTAATAGTGTTTATTTTCTTTGATCACTGTTAACACTACCATTATGAACTCAACTCTATCAGTGCTGTGGTATTTGAGAGCCCTACTAATAATGAACCATTGAACCGAACTGAACTGCAGAGGGGTTGGAATAAGAATATACTTTATCTCTGTCAACCACCAAATAAAAACAGTGTGTGAGGTAGAGCACGAGGGACGACAATGAGTCACATTTGAGAGCGAAGCATGTTGAGTGAGTCATTCCTTCCTCACACACTCGCCAAGAGACTGTACACCTGCACAACATGAAGAGGCAATGTCACTCAAGGACATGGCCCAGGCACACACTAAAGCCTCTTTCTCTTTCACACACTCACATCACACAGCTGTAAATGCAACAGCCTACACTACATCAGTCCCTTATGTGCTGTAGTTCTAAAAGATGGCTGTTTTGACCCAACATGTTCAACGGATGTGATTTGTCTGCCAAGTGCTCTGTCCAATGTCCTTCAAGTACTCAACCATGAATTGTAACTGTTCCACAAGAGGGCAGTGATGGGAAGTCCTGCTTAAAGTCACTTTTTTCTAGAAGTGTTTTGGCATTATAGACACAATTAAAGTCAAATTTTATCTTAATTGTACAATATAATTTAAACAAACTGTAAACAAATTGGGTGGGACAGCACAGTAGCATCAAACATGGGTCACTCATGTAGCTGTGGTTGTGCAGCATGTTATTTTCCTTCCGAAAATCTTGTGTTTTGAGAAAATGGTTGGTGCATATACACCGATTACCCATTTAAAACCACTGACAGGTGAAGTGAATAGCAGTTCTCAATGTTGATGTGTTAGAAGCAGAAAAAAAAATGGGCAAGCGTAAGGATCTGAGCGACTCTGACCAGGGCCAAATTGTGATGGCTAGACGACTGGGTCAGAGCATCTCCAAAACAGCAGGTCCTGTGGGTTGTTCCTGGTATGCAGTGTTTAGTATTTATCAAAAGTGGTCCAAGCAACGACAACCAGTGAACCGGCAACAGGGTCATGGGTGCCCAAGGCCCAAGGCTGTGCGTGGGGAGCGAGTGCTAGACCGTCTGGTCCAATCCGACAGAAGAGCTACTGTAGCACAAACTGCTGGAAAAGTTAATGCTGGCTATGATAGAAAGGTGTCAGAACACACAGTGTATTGCGGCATGCTGCGTATAGGGCTGCATAGCCACAGACCAGTCAGAGTGCCCATGCTGACCCCTGCCCACTGTAGAAAGCGCCTATAATGGGCATGTGAGCATCAGAACTGGACCATGGAGCAATGGAAGAAGGTGGCCTGGCCCGATGAATCATGTTTTCTTTTACATCATATGGACGGCTTGGTGAGTGTGCATCGCTTACCTGGGGAACCAGGATGCACTATGGGAAGAAAGCAAGTCGGTGGAGGAAGTGTGATGCTCTGGGCAATTTCTGCTGGGAAACCTTGGGTCCTGGCATTCATGTGGATGTTACTTTGACACGTACCATTTACCTAAACATTGTTGCCGACCAAGTGCACCCCTACATGGCAACGGTATTCCCTAATGGCAGTGGCCTCTTTCAGCAGGATAATGTGCCCTGCCACACTGCAAAAAATTACTCAGGAATGATTTGAGGAACATGACAAAGAGTTCAAGGCGTTGACTTGCCCTCCAAAGTCCCCAGATCTAAAATCTGTGGGATGTTCTGAACAAACGGGTTCGATCCATGGAAGACTCTCAATGATTAGTTTTGGTGTGTGTGTGTGACAGTGACAGACAGACAGACAGACAGACAGACAGACAGACAGAGAGAGAGAGAGAGAGAGAGAGACAGAGAGAGAGAGAGAGAGAGAGAGAGAGAGAGAGAGAGAGAGAGAGAGAGAGAGAGAGAGAGAGAGAGAGAGAGAGAGAGAGAGAGAGTTATCCAGAAACTTTTTACTGCCACGTGATAAAGAGCAGTCTTTTCCCTCTCTCCGTCAGGTAGCCTAAAAACTACTGTGTACTGGTTACAAATGGCCCACACCAATCCAATGGGTGGTGGCTGGAGGTCTATTCTCTAGGACAGAGGTGTCCAATCTTATCCGGAAAGGGCCAGTGTGGGTGCAGGTTTTCATTCTAACCAAGCAGAAGCCACACCTGAGTCTATTGAAAACCTGATGGACAGGTGGACTCAGGTATGACTCCTTTTTGATTGGAATGAAAACCTGCACCCACACCAGCCCTTTGGGGATAAGACTGGACGCCCCTGCTCTAGAATACTGAACATGACTAAGTCACAATGAGCAAATTGGCGGTGAGAAATGTACACAGTTGAAAACAAGCTCTATTTAAGTTGTGGCCTCTTATTTAGCTGGTTTGCAATGCCACTGTTGAGTCTGTTTAGATTGGACAGGAAGTGTGGCATATCTCGCACAATAGTGGCAATCAAGCAAGCGTTTTGACACACTGACACCCTGACTTCCTGTTTTGAAAGGAAATACGTCATACAGAATCAAATCACAGGCCTCAAGCCATGTCATTGGCAATAGGTGTGAAATCAGTGCTCATATAGTCTAATGGATATAGTAGTGCCTTCATTTATGTCTGATTGAAAAATCAGGTCTCAGGAAGAAAATTCACTTCTGGATTGGTTCTGAGAGAACATCAGTGATATCTGGGATCCTATCATATAGACCTTTTTTCTGTTTGTAAACATTGGTGATGTCATGCACCAGCAAATGCAGAGTGGAGGCTGAAAACAGCAGCCAAACTAGCTAGCTAGCCTGTGTACACAACAATGTTGGCCATGTTTCAATGTCAGATATCATTAGGAATGCCTAATGATCTCTTTAGTCCAGTCGGAGCTTGATTTAAAAAAAAAAAAAAAAAAAGCCCAAGAATAGGCACGTAATCACCAGTTTAACTCGCTCTGACTTTGTTGAATTAAATCAACTTGCTTGTTGATTTCTGTCCAATGCTTTGATAATCATCAATCATTAAACACATTTCCAGATAGCCACAAAGTGTAAACAAACATGATTACAGCAACAGCTACAATAAAACCCAGGCGGTCCAAGAAATCGCAGCTCAACACACGGGGTAATCGAGAACACACTTTCCAGTGAACCCATGTCATCATAAAATGCTCCCAATGAGGCAACATGGCCTGAACTCATGCTTCGGAGCTGAGAAGGAAGGGGTATCCATTTCAGAAGAGCCAGGCTGTGAGTGAGAATCAGGCCAAATGGGAAGAGCTGATCTGGTGAACAAGGCTAGTCATGAAGTCTCTCACACACTGGCCCTCTGGGCATGATGTAGGAAGATGACAGGCTGAGTTCTAAAGATCAGCCAAAGAGTTTGTGTGTGTGAGGGATAGAAAGATGGATTGAAGGAATAAGAGATGAGAGATAGAATTTGAAAGAAAAAAAAACAACATGCCAGGAAAGTTCAATACCCAGGCTTAACACTTGGATAGCTGCCTGTTAAGAGCAATACGAGGACATTTTGTTTACATCAGTTTTGCACAAGCACATCAGGACAGGATGCGAGTATTTGTTTGGAGGAACCTTGAAATACAGAGAAACTGTGGAAAATGGAAGAGTGAACATATGCCACGGTACACTGAAGATGTGGACAGCTGCCCAGAGACAGAACAAGAGAGAGAGCGAGAGAGAGAGGGGTGGGGGGGTGTGTGGGTGTGAGTGTGTGTGGGGGGGGGGAGGGGGGGACAGTGCAACAAGGATGCACATGTAGTCCAACATTTTTCAACGTTGAAATTAATGAGCCACCAGTGCACATTAAACCATCTGCCTTCCTTGGACTCACCTTATAGGATAGGAAAACAAAACTCCTCTATGTAGAAGACCTGGTGCTGTTGTTGCTGCTGCTGCTCACAACATATGAGCTATAGCATTTACATCTATCAGATCCTCTTATCCATAGCGACTTACAGAAGTACTTTGTAGTCTATATCAAAAAATATCCTCACGTTAGATCACTATGTCAGGTACTAAGAATACCATTAAGCTAAAATCCTGTTAGACAGGAGGGTTAGGACAGCAAGAAAAAAATGATACATTAAATAAATTAAATAAGTGCTAATTCAAGTGCTTGGTGATGAGGTATGCTAGGGCAAGCATTTTTCTGTTATGCCAGAAAAAACATACACTATATGGCCAAAAGTATGTGGACACTTGACCATCACACCCATATGTTGGTCGTCACCAAACTGCTCCAATAAGCTGGAAGCACACAAATGTTTGGAATGTTTTTGTATGCTGTAGCATTAAGATTTCCCTTAGCTGAAACTAAAGAGCCCAAACCTGTTTCATCATGACACTGCTCGTGGGAACACAGTGAGCTCTATAAAGACATGGTTTGCCAAAGCTGAAGTAGAAGAACCCGAGTGGGCCGAGCCGTGACCTCAACCCTACTGAACACCCTTGGGGTGAATGACAGCGCCCCCAGCTGCACCCCAGGCCTTCTCACTTGACATCAGTGCCCAACCTCACTAATTCTCTTATGACTGAATGAGGACAAATCAGCACAGCCACATTTTAAAAATCTAGTGGAAATCCTTCCCAGAAGAGTGGATGCTATTATAGCAAAGCGGGGCCCAACTCCGTTATTAATGCCCATGGTTTTGAAATGGGCACATATGGGTGTGATTGACAGTTGTCCATATAGTGCATCCATATAGTGCATGTTCATTATGGTTATTAGGCACTGAATACATAGACCCTATTGTTAATGACTGTGCACTCAGGAAATGTTTTATTCCCCTAGGAGGCATGGAGGCATGAGGTAAGGGAGCATGGGGAGCAGTGAGCATTCCAGTTCATCCCAAAGGTGTTTAGTAGGTTTGAGGTCAGGGCTCTGTGCAGACCACTCAAGATTTTCCACACCAACCTTGGCAAACCATGTCTTTATGGAGCTCACTTTTTGCACATGGGGCACTGTAATGATGAAACAGGTTTGGGCCCCTTAGTTCCAGTGAAGGGAAATTGAAATGCTACAGCATACAAAGACATCCTATACAATTGTGTGTCTCCAACTTCGTGGCAAAAGTACCACATATGGATGTGATGGTCAGGTGTCCACAAACTTTTGGATATATAGTCTATGTTGGACCAAGACCACGAAGAACTCTATTTTGTTCTACTGTGTACTTGCATATGGCTGGAATGACAAAGTTCTACTTCTGACTATTTGAAATTAAAAATACAAAAGAAGACCCCAATTCCAAAATAGTATGAAGAGAATCAAGCCCTAGGGAGGCGTTGCATTTTAAAGCACTACAGACCCAGGAACTGACTTCAGAAGAGGGTACCCATAGTCAGGTGGTTCAGAGGATCACTTAGCCTGTAACTGGCACTAACACAAAGCACACCCAGATCAGCAATAAAACCCAATAAAACCAAATAAAATCATCAACTAGCATCAAACAGAGTTAAGACACCGGTCTGGAACATTGCGACTGTGAAACTAAAAGCCAGAGTCAACCAGAGTGCTATCAGGCTCTAAACAGAGAGGACTGATCGGTACAGTATCTACTCACTGTTGCAGATCCAGAACACAGACAGATCCTGAATAAGTACAGATTCAGTGCTTACAGCCTCACTATTATAAAGGGTAGACATTAAAACACCTGGCTGCTCAGACAGGAGAGAGTATATGCACAGTGCATGATAACTTTACTGTTTAAAAAAAAAAGTAAAAAGTCTTGAGAAAGTTTAATATCTAAATACCTTTGAACGCTAATCACAAACCATAATCAGAGGTCTCCATCTGATAAACTTCGGCACTTCCTTCGTGAAGGATGTAGAACAATACTCAATATAAAGTACGGAACAACATCCATTGTTATTATTGTTGTCATTATCATACATGTGGTATTAATTTTGGTAATATTATTGGTATGACCATTATTAGTGTTATTGTTGATTCCGATCCATTTCCCTCCATTGTTCTGGCAACAAAAGTTAAATTGAATTGAAAGAAAAGAAACAGTACATATGGGGTCCACCTCTTTTATGTTTCTTTTAAAAAGCACACAGAAAAAAGGAATGGGAAATTCAGTAAAAAAAAAAAAAGAAAAAGAAAAAGAAAAAGAAAAAAAGAAAAGAAAAAAAAAGATTTAAAAAAAAAAGAAAAGAAATTTAAAAAATGCTTGGCTGAAGTGGAAAGGTTGGAAGATGACATGGAGAAAGAGCAATCCTTTTTTATTTTTGCCATCTGGATGCAGTTCAAATATTTTTTTAATGAAAAGTGTCAGATTATAACATGTTTATAACATTTTGACCTGCTTGACGAAATATGCAAAACATAGGATTTACATTTAGATTTTTAAGCTCTTATGTTCCAATTTATAATTTATCTTGTGCTTCAATAACTAGCTGCTAAAGATGGAGACACAATCTCCCCTTTATACTAATGTTTGTTTGGTGGTTCTTTTCTTTACCTACAAAAGCCAACAATAGCCATGCAAGTCCTCCATAATCTTGCCATGTCATCTTCAGAATATTCAAATATTAGTACTAAGAAACAGATTCAGTCAAAGTTTTGGCACATTTTTTGCTAATTCACGTAATTTGTGAAGCTTTTGAATGGGAACCCAGCTACAGAGATCAATGGACAGAATAAGGAAGGATTTAGTAAATACATGTGGTGGTTGTGGATTGAAGGAGAAACAGACCAAAGGGGAAAAAAAGCTAATGAAAGTGTGTGAAGATGTGAAAAAAGAGCAGATACACAGAGTGGTTAAAATATTCCTAGCTTGATTCAGTGCATTCCAGCTGAAATGCAGTGCCACAAATCATCAAGGAGGGAAAGATGTTAGTACAGTTTTATAATGCCACTGGTTCAGAAGAATCCACTCTGTTCCTGGTGGGAGAGAAGGATGGATATTCACGTAAACCACCTGGCAGAGACACAGGCAAGCTTCACAATTTCACACACTTCCTCATTTCTATACTTTGCTCTCCTTAGCATAATCAAATACCATTTAAACATTTAGACAACAGTGACTCCCGAAAGTCAGCTGTTTTGGTTTTGCCAGACTGGCCACTTTAAAGGCTCCAGTGGGAAGCAAATGCCCTCCTCTTTCTTTCCACATGGCCTACATTACCCTCTACTTCACCACCATGCCAAAAGGATTTGAAGCTCATCTACTAATTATTACTTTCCATTCTTCTAGCATTCCATCCTTTGCAGGCTCATATGCTTTTTAAATGCTTAGAGAAAGATGAAACCAGACAGTTGGCAGAACTGGTGGAACTGTGATTGCATCTCATTCTGGATGTGGAGAAGTATATATTGTAGAAATATATTATTCAAGGTGCAGAAATATGAATGCAACATGTATGCCTCGGTTGACATTTCAAGCATACGTAGCATTATGACACACTCCATACATCCTCAAAAGATGACTTCTGACCGGGTATTGGATGGCTCACTAAAACCTTTGTGTTGTTTGTGTAAACGCGGCCTTAGCATCTTTGAAACACGATAATGGCACCATAAGGAAATGATTACAGTACTTCCTCACATACAGGGAGTTAGAGAGATAGACAGAGTAAGACAGAGAGTCTATGAAAACAAACTTATGTGATGTGCTAATTAGCAGAGCCCAAGTGCTGGAGCCAGAGAAGTGGGAAGGCAGCCAGGATTTACAGGAAGTATTAATTTAAAAAAAAATAAATAAATAAAAAAAAACCATCCAGCAAATGCAGCTCCATTCTGACTGTATCAAAGCTGCCATTCTGAAGTGTGCTGAGTGGAAGTGTTAACTGTTACGTATGGGGAAGAGTGTGTGCATGTGTGTGTGTGTGTGTGTGTGGGTGTGTGTGTGTGTGTGTGTGTGTGTGTGTGTGTGTGTGTGTTTGTGTGTGTGTGTGTGTGTGTTTGTGTGTGTGTGCACTTACTTGCACAGTTCCTGCATGGTCAGTCACAGGGCCCAGCTGGACGTATTGTACTTGGATGTCGTTGGCCTGCAGAGGAGATGCATCCACCGTCCCCGTCCCATCAGCAGAGGCCACCGCAATGAGCTGAGTCCCTCTCAAAACCTATACACATGCACAGAGTGAAAGCTCAGAATGAACATGCCTGTTTTTTTAATAGTATATTTATTGGAGTTTCACCAATGAACCAATAACAACAAAAAAAGAACATTCATACTGAATATCGGTAAATAGAAAAAAAGAAAAAAAAGTGAGAAGGAGGAGTTAAAAGTGTGTCTGAAAAGATGCCAGTTGAGACAACTTGACTCATACAGCTTATTTAGCGAAGGCCACTCTGCAGTACATCCACATGGTAGCAGAGACAGGAACAAAGCTAACGCTTATATAAGCGGAAAACTGCTCAACACCTCATGGTACAGTTTATTTGCAGTCTAATAATATTTATTATCTGACTGCAATCATCAGTAAACCAAATGAAGGCATTCTGAATGGAGTTTATCTGATTGAAGGAGGTGTAAATCTGTTTAATTATCTGTTTAATAGAAGAATAACTGCAAATAATCCTTTGCATGTGATAATGTTTAGAACGGCACTATAAATAACTGCATGTATTGTTTGCATGTGTGCACACTGACCAACATGGAGGTTGAAAAAAATTGAAAGACTGTAGGTAAGGGACAGGAACTTATCATTCTACCTGCGTTCTGTTCAATAAGGGCTTTTAAATCATAGTTTGCTCAGACTGACACCATTCAAGACTAAGTGTGAACTAATATTAGCTACTTGTTACACTCAGAGGACTCATTAACTGATGTGCCTCCTATGCACATGCATTCATATTTCAGGTGAACTACAACGTTTAGGATACATGTGCTACATTCTGAATTTGCAAGCCATATTAATTCTTTTACACTGAGAAGAATCTTTGAATGAAAACTTCAATCATGCCAGCGGTGCGTGTGAAAGCTGTAAAGCAGGCTGCCAGGAAAATTCAAAATAGAATTTACAGTCTATCCCTGCTCTCTAATTCCCAGCATGCCACACATTACACAAACAGGAAGAGATAGACGTATTCAAAAGAAGCAGCAGATGTGTAGTGGTGTTATGATACATTGCGCCATGTCGCGATGCAAATATGTGATATTGTGCTTTGAGGGAATGTGTGATTCGCATCGTGGAAATCAGCATTCTATTCATTATGCATCTAAAGCAATTGCACTGTTTGAACACCAGAGGTCCCAAACGATACAACCATAAAATGTATAGACAACACGCTGGTCCCGATAGCTCCATATCACAACGACCGTTATGTTATAAGTTATATGGTTACACAACCACGTTATAACAGTTAAAAAGAGCTCTCCAGTAGCTTTCAAATGACACCAGTCCTGCATTGCTGTTATTTACAGTGCCTGAGATCGAGGCCACGGAAGCCAGGCATTTTAGCTGACTTTGGAGCTCTATTTCTGGTTAAAATGATACCTTGGGTGCTGCTCATTAAGTTTCAAGCAATTATTTCCCCCCAGGTCAGAGACTATGTTTATTCTAACAATTTTTAGGAGAATTTATACATTTATTTCTGTATTTATTTTTAATATATGGTGAACCTGTTTACAATATTAAACCCGCTGTTTGTAGCATTTTTTTATTTAGTTTTATACAGACAAAAATTACACATCGTTTTTCATTGTTCATTGTTTTTTAGTCAGAAATAAAAAAAAAAAGTCTTTCCAGTCCAATTTTTTTTTTCATTCAAATTTGGTTCAAAACATTCTGAGAATCAATTGAATCATGAATCGTGAAGCCTCTGATTGCATCATGACCGGAGAGTATCGTTACCCCTAGTGTTCACCCTCTTTACAATAAACGCATCAGAGTTTAGCCCTCCACTCACATGCGTGCAGACACTCATTCATTCATGCACAGCAGACCAGGAAAATAATTACAGTGATATGGAAAATGTGTATGTGTGTGTGTGTGTAGATTTATGTGTATGGCTTGCATTAGCATTAGCTGTGGAGTGTGCATGTAGCCTTAACTTGATACAGTAAATGAGGTCCTGATTTTGCTCCTGGCAGGAAACGATCTCAAAATAAATTTTAATACTTTTTTCCATTTTCAACATAAGTAGTATGGAATATTTTATTATAAACCTCCCATGTCACTGGTACCTCGAACGCAATCTATCTTGTCCAAACCACTCGACTCGAGATCACAAATTCCTGTAGAAAATGAATAAAATGAAGACCATAGATTTGCACATGTGGCACAGAGAAAAGTGGAACACATCAAGGCCTTGACTAACTGACACTGCATTGTTTCAGTGTGTGTTCTCAATCTACTAAAGCATCACAATTTGTTTGATGGATATGACCACAAGAAGAGGAATTTAATTTTCACAACAGCTCATACATTTGTAGTAATTCGACTAAAATCTCATGGATTGTACTGGTCAACAAAAGAGGCCCCGTTGGTGTGGATGAGAACATTCATATTTAGAAAATGACTTAATAACAAATGAATGTGTGTGTTAAGGGTGTAACGCAATGCCACTATCTGTGTCTGGATCTGTTTAGCGCTCCAAATGTTCATGGGACTGTTTTAATCCCACTCATCTATTTATTATTTTTGTTTCTATCTTCCAGTGATATTTTCTAACAAATTTAGTTTAGTTCTATTGCGCAAAATCTAAACAAAGTGGCCTAATTTAAACAACCATGACCCAGACCAGGCAGTTACTAAGGACTGCCGCATGTTCGTGTTAATGAATGTTGTCCTTATTTTAGCCTCATATCTGACCGCTCACTCGCACACACATGCAGGTGAAATCCACCCACTTACTCAACTTTTTTGTTGCCTCCCTGAGCATTCCAGTCCCAATACACACCTCCAGTTTCAGTCAGATGCTCTCTGAACCTTTCTGGCAAGCTGTCTTAAAAAAATATATATATATACAGTAGGCCTCCTATTCTTATCTGTATTGGTATCCGTTTGGAACACATTATCTGTTCGATCTGAATCTTCTTTTCCTTTCGGCTGTTCTCTTCAGGGGTCGCCACAGCTAATCATCTGCCTCCATCTAGCCCTATCCCCTGCATCCTCTTCTCACTACCTTCATGTCCTCTTTCACTACATCCATAAACCTCCTCTTTGGTCTTCCTCTCGGCCTCCTGCCTGGCAGCTCTAACCTCAGCATCCTTTTACCGATATATTCACTCTCCCTCCTCTGAACATGTCCAAACCATCTCAACCTGGCCTCTCTAACTTTGTCTCCAAAACATCTCACATGTGCTGTCCCCCTGATGTACTCATTCCTGATCCTATCCATCCTCGTCACTCCCAAAGAGAACCTCAACATCTTTAGCTCTGCTACCTCTAACTCTTCCTCCTGTCTTTTCCTCAGTGCAACTGTCTCCAAACCATACAACATCGCTGGTCTCACTACTGTCCTGTACACCTTTCCTTTCATTCTTGCTGGTACTCTTTTATCACACAACAGACTTGACACTTTTCTCCACCCATTCCAACCTGCCTGCACACGCTTCTTCACCTCTTTTCCACACTCCCCGTTGCTCTGGACTGTTGACCCTAAGTACTTAAAATCCTGCACCTTCTTTACCTCTTCTCCCTGTAACCTCACTGTTCCCCTTGGATCCCTCTCATTCACACACATGTATTCTGTCTTGCTGCAACTAACCTTCATTCCTCTTCTCTCCAGAGCAAACCTCCACCTCTCTAGACTTTCCTCCACCTGCTCCCTGCTCTCACTACAGATCACAATGTCATCCGCAAACATCATAGTCCATGGAGATTCCTGTCTGACCTCATCTGTCAGTCTGTCCATCACCACAGCAAACAAGAAGGGGCTCAGAGCCAATCCTTGATGCAGTCCCACCTTCACAGTGAACTCCTCTGTCACACCTACCGCACACCTTACCACTGTCCTACTGCTCTCATACATATCCTGCACCACTCTAACATACTTCTCTGCCACTCCAGACCTCCTCATACAATACTACAGCTCCTCTCTTGGCACCCTGGCATACGCTTTCTCTAAATCTACAAAAACACAATGCAGCTCTTTCTGACCCTCTCTGTACTTCTCCATCAACATTCTCAAAGCAAATATTGTATCTGTAGTGCTCTTTCTTGGCATGAAACCATACTGCTGCTCACAAATGCTCACTTCTCCCCTTAGCTTTGCTTCCACTACTCTTTCCCACAACTTCATTGTATGGCTCATCAGCTTAATACCTCTGTAGTTTCCACAGCTCTGCACATCTCCCTTGTTCTTAAAAATCGGCACCAAAACACTTCTCCTCCATTCCTCAGGCATCCTCTCACTCTCTAAGACCTCGTTGAACAATCTAGTTAAAAACTCTACTGCCATCTCTCCTAGACACTTCCATACCTCCACTGATATGTCAACAGGATCAACTGCCTTTCCTCTCTTCATCCTCTTATCTGTTCAATCTGTAACCGAATACAGTGTACTTGTATTCGGTTACATCCCTAATCTGTTTGTGTGTGTGTGTGTGTGTGTGTGTGTGTGTGTGTGTGTGTGTGTGTGTGTGTGAGAGAGAAAGTGAGAGAGGGAGAGGGAGAGGGAGAGAGAGAGTACTGGTGGGAAGCTAAATAACTTTTGGAACTGATGCTGACAGAGAGTATGTCCCAGTATGTAATTAATTAACAAAGGCAGGCAAACACACACACAAGCAGACACACAACCAGTCCACAAAGCTGAGGTAAACCAGCAGATGAGCAATGTGAATAATTCGTTCAACAATGTCACTCCTCTTATTATCATCAGCCTCCTGTTGTTCATGTATTATCACACCTCTCTGTCTCCCACTGATGACCTCACTGCCCGAGCATGCATAACAACTCGTACCGTGTGATACCAGCAGGGGACAGAACTGCCATCCATTCTCAATTAGTACGAGGAGGAATCTATTGCTCAGCACAAAATGCCACACAAACCTCAATTAAAGATGCAATGCAGGCTCAGGCTCCCCTTCCTACCACAATCCAAACCTTGACTTTGAAGCTGTGAGTCACTGGCATGTCTCGTGGTTGCGCCGAGTCATCGTGGTGCCCAATGCGTCTCCACTGGTGCTGAGAAATTTGCCAGATTTACCACAGTCTCTCCTGTTCCTTAACCAAACTAGGGTAGGATCGCTCAGATCCCTTCAGTACGATTAGGGTAAGTCATACTGCTTTAATTACAATACAAGCGGCACCGAGTCATCAAATGCAAAGCGTTCCTCACAGTGCTGCTATCTACTTTAATTCATAATGCTGAAATAAATAATAGTTGTGGAGTGGGTCATGGAATGGGTCATCCCAGCCATGTGGAGTGGGTCAAAATCTTAACAAATATTCTTCCTTTGAATTTTATGAAGGAATATTCAATAAGAATGTATATAATTTATAAACGCAATATATAATCTGTTTAAGACCAATGTTCTGCAAAGAATAGTAAAGTGAATGGTAATCTAGTACTGAGTTATGGGTGCAGAGTGAATTGTAAAATGATGACTGCTTATAAGCTATCCGTCAGACACGCATGCAAAAATTGCAGGTGACTTTTATAAGTTGCAATGGGATTCCAGCAAGGCTCGGTATAACAAGATGGAACAGTTTGGAGCAACCTAAGACAAATCACAGAACTCATTTCACTAACTGAAATACATGGGACTGTGATTAAGCCTGGGACTAACACGTAAGCTGTAGTAGGTAACTCTACTCAAATTTAATTTAGAGCCGTCAGGTTAGATTTGGGGCAGATATTTTTTGATTTGTAAGCTATCCGGCACCAAGGAAGGTCCAGCTGCAAACAGTGACGTACTGAAAACAGCACTGATCCATAAATATTATGAGAGAAGGATACACAAACTATGGTTATCCTTGGTGGTCAAGCCAAAAGCACAATAAGTATAATTGCAAATGCACACTATAAGATTTTAGGCTGGATAAGATTATCTGTGACAGACTAATTTTTCTCTTATTTCTCTTTTTTCCGTACAAAACAGCACAGAAACAACCACCAGTTGCACTTGAAACAAAAGAAGTCACAGTATAGACAGCTCTTGTGTTTATTTTCTTGAGAAAGCAGTACTTTGCAGGGATCTCTCCAAGCGAAATTTGAGACTCATCTGCAATTGCTTGCGTAGTGCGTACACTGTTATATCCAGAAAACAACAGCCAAGTGATAGAAGTCGTATAGTGTGAGCAGGACAGAGATTCTGAGATTTTGAAAGTCATGTTGTGTCCACTTGGCATAAAATGTTATAAGCAAAAACAAAGATGGAATCATGAAATATGCATGTCCAGAGTTATCATTTGTTAAATGCCCAACAAATACATGCAGGGGTACGACAGCATACACACACACACACACACACACACACACACACACACACACACACACACACACACACACACACACACACACTAACTATTGGGGCAGTCTCTCTCCCAAATTCTGGGATAATACAGCAAAAAATTAGATCACAGCAAAGTAAATTAATAAATGAAATCTTTTAAGCAGAAACAGCTTAGTGATGCTGAAAAGCAATGGCAGTGTCAACATCTGCAACAGACTTCTGCCAAGTTTGTACACAAATGAGATCTCTGTGTTGACAGACTACAGATGGCTGAAATATGAGGGGCTGCATACACAAAGTATCATAGTGCAACAATAAAATACTGTATCTGTAAATAGGAAATACAAATTGAAAGTAGAACTCAGTGCGACCATTTCACCTTGATGTTATAAGCACGGTCATCACTCATAAACGCGTGAACTTAGTTCAATACAAGATGTCTGAGACCAGGAAACCTGTCCAAATCTGTCAGGGATTTGAATTCTGGAGGACAGCTTAATGAGAAGCACACATAGTGAGAAGTTGGGAGGAAAGGAAGTTCATGAATGCCCAACGCTCATACACACAGAGCCCTAAGGGTTACGTTTACATTTCCATTCAAATTTTAAATTCTAGCCCTAACTTGATCTTTTTAAATTAGTATTTAAATGAGCCAATGCCCGAACAGCAACAACACTGAGAAAAACGAATAAAATCACGCTTCGAGTCATGACTCTGTTCAAGGCCCAGACATGCTCTCTCACTTAGACACACATTGCTTACACACATTGTTTCATCCAAACATTTGCATGTGTCATCATCTATTCATCACTCTGACCACATAAAAGAGAATGGGAGACTGGATAGCAGGTATCTGTGGTGTGTGTGCGTGTGTGTGTGTGTGTGTGTGTGTGTGTGTGTGTGTGTGTGTGTGTGTGTGTACTGGATTTCTACAAATACTTCTCCAAACCAGCCCACTGAAGGAACCGGAACTGTAAACCTCTGGCTGAGACTCGGTTGCATGTTCAGCTGCAAAGGCTCAACACGCCGAGGGTTAGTGGAAGTGATGAAAGAAGCTCTCGTCAACTGACTTTAACACTGTTCTCAAATCAGCTGCTCCTCTTCTATTACTATTCAGTTCACGAGCATGTAGTTCCACACTTCCAAAACAAACCCGGAGTATTCAGAGTACTGATAGCATCACCATGACAAAAAGACCAACAAAAACCGACATGCATGAGAAACATTTCCAGACAAAATGTTCTGACACAGGGATTTCCATACAAGCTGTTTTTGGCACAGGTGGTGTACATCCTTGGAAATATGATCAGGAACAAAAACAATACCTGTCACATGATCAGTTGTGCAGAAACGGACATCAAGATGGTGAAAATGGCTGGAACCCAGGACGTGTCTGTGACCGACTGTTGAAAGGATGGCCTATGAAAGAGCAGGGATGGACCACTAAAGCTTTACGCATGGTGACAAAGTAGGATCAGTTAAATCTGCTATATCTATTCAGTCTATCCACCATGTACAAGATGAGTGCAGTATAGTGAACTCTGTGAACTGAAACCCTCACTCGGTGTACACTGGTTGCTAGGCCCAAAAACAAACAAGAGAGGAAAAACGATTTAAATAAATCTTTCAGTTATGCAGTAATGCCTTCAGCAGTAACACAGGACACCAAACACATCCAGCAACTGGAGCAAAGATGACAGAACAAAACAACAACAGCTTAATGCAAAAAACATTCAGCAATGACCTTGCTCTGAAACACAATAACCAACTGTCCAAACAAGTCCTCTTCCAAATCCCCTTTATCTGTGTTCCAGTACCTTCACTACATATGAATCTCACTAAACTCAATTATAAAAGATAAATAAGAGCCTGTGACACACCCCAAAACAGAAGGAGTTGTGAACTTGAATGCCGCATGAGCTAACAAACTTTGCTAACTCGAGCATAGCTGCAATATCAGAGCACTTTACAACATTATTTAAGATAGTGACAGCTAGGTGGATGCAGTGGCTCATCATTTCTCTCTCAGAATAAAATCAAATAGGCATTGTTTTGGACTTTTTTTCTTTATGATTTTTTTTCTTTAATGTGAGCTTGCCTTGTGTGGAAAATGTTGAGAAAGCTGAACATGCTGTTGAAGTATGGAGATACCAGAATACATCAGAAAAGGAGTACTATCTGCACCAGATATCGAAATGATCAAACTCGGCACTTCTGCCCAAGCGTCACAGAGGTAAGGCCCGTGTGATGCACATCATTTTCAGCGCATTCATCTGCAACATGCTCACAAAGCTACGGGGAGAAAAAAAACTAGTCATTTGTATCTACAGTCATCAAAAGTCAACAACATCTGCAGCAGGCAGACCAGAGCCAAAACAGATGTGGAGGGAGGAATGAAAAGTCAGAAAAAGAGATTCAAAGATAAAAAGAGAAAGAATAAATACAGAAAAGCAAAAATCATGAAAAAATCAAACAAGAAATAAAGAAACAAAGCAAGAAGTAAATAAATAAAAGCAAAAAAAAGACCAAAAGGTCACCGCACAAACCATGTAACCCCTGAAAGCCTTTAATCAGCTCGACAGAATCTGTTCTCCAGCTGATAAGATCCAGCTGAAAGCATGCTTTGCTGCATGGGGCAAACAGAGGTTGAGTGAGAACATCCTCAGTTAGCTGCTTGTCTGAAATATGACTGGGCCACCTGGAAGTATAATAGAACCACTGACATTGGCAGGTTTTAGCCTTAGTTGTTTCTCAAATGTTGAAAGGAAATGCCGTTTGAAAAGATTCTTTACAACTCATTGATAATTCAGAAAGCAGTGAAGATTTCTTACAAAAACTCAGCTGAACCTTTGGTGCCCCTTAAACACATCCCCTCTGGATCAGAATGTCATTTTATGGAAACTGATATTTACATCATTCTGGTAACAGAAGAAGAAAAAAAATTGGCGTTTTCTAAATGATTTCTGCAGCTGTATTTCACCGTGCCCACTTTCTTCTCTATTTACACATCCTCACAAAAATGTTACAGATCAAGCAGATGTGGAGAAAGTTGGCCACATCGCAAAACAGGCAACACCATGTGATCTATTGCAGTGCTCTCTCCACTGTTCTGTGTCAAAACGGAGAAAAAAAAAGACAAGAAAGGGAAAAAACTGTTTAAATGACACAAACATCAAATAGGTTCATGCAAAGTTCACCAAAAACAGACCATACATGCATGAGAACATGTTGTAATTAACTATGATTGTTTATGATTGGCCGTCCTACATTCACTTGTCACCCAGTGTTGACATCGTTACATCTCTTTCACCTCCAAAACCATCGAATTCCCACAACTGCTGAAAAACCCATACCACTGTTTAATTACCAACACAAGCCACTATTGCGATGAACCTGAACAACAGTTAACAGAACCACATGACCTTCCTTTCCAATCTTCCAACAGACCTCAGCAAATCCTTTCATGTCGCCTACTGACTGACCTTCCACACACTGCCTTACTGCTAATTTACCTCTTGGAACTAACTTTGGTGTAGGATAGGATTCAAGTATGTACTTAAAAATTAGGAGTCAGGTTCAGCTTAAATCTGCTCGAAAAGGCAATGCCTCTGTCTTTTCAGAAATGCTATCAGCCCATAAATGTCTGCTGCGAGTCTATCCACATAGTCCTTAAGGACACATTTTAGCTGGAAATCCAACACCCTGATATAGGCACGGCCAAGATATCAAACACACCCAGCACTGTTTTCAAATAAAATCAACATCAGTTAAAATCAGCCAATTAGGTGCAGGCAGTGATCCAGCTGACCAAAAAAAAATGACTATAATTTACAACAAATTTACCAACACGCAGCTACGACATGAAGCCAAGCCTGTCCTTGGGACCAAAACAGCCCAGTTGTGTTTAAATCTTTTTTTAAAAAATCTTTTAACATTTTGCATTAGGTTTAAGTAAATGTTAAACATATTTCAGCATTTAAACCTTTCACTGGATAGGGACTGCTTGAGAGTTCATATTTCTAATGATCTTCTGGGATTAGATACGTGCGTTCAAACAGGAAAGATTCTCAAATATTTCGATATATTAAGATACAAATTCTGTAATACCACCGTTGGACAGAAGGAGATATTTATAAGTAGGACCAAATTCAAGTTATTTGAGCACTATTTGACTATAACAGCCTTTTTATCTTGTTTCGTATGAAGGGCAACGCATGGCAACATACGTTAAGAATAAGCGCCTTGGTTATTTTTTCATCAGTGGATGATTTCACAGCCTCTCACTCCTCAACCCTTATCGCTTTCTCCAACTGGACAGGAAACAAAAGATGCTTGACAAGCACTGCCTCCATCATCCTTTTTTCCACTCATGTCAACAGGCAGAGACAGCCAGACCGTGTTGTCATTAATGAAGCAGTGAGAGAAAGATAGAGTGTGTTTGCGTCTCTTTCTTTGGCTCCCATAAGTGTGTAGCTTCAAGGCCAGCTGGCCCCTTAGCTCACTGGAACAGGCACACACAGAAACTCTACCAGAGACATCTGGAGTCCTTTACCCATAAGCCTAAGGAGCCAGGCTCCAGTCGCCTGCCCAGAGCACTGCAATCCAGCAGGGGCATCAGGTTCCTTCAGCTTCCTGACTCTGCCAAGGAAACACAAGCTCAATTGCACACTCAAATGAGCAAAATTAGATCTGTTCATAGTTCATCCAATATGCATGTATGCACACAAGCATTCTCAGTTCTCAATTCTCAGTCGCTCTCTTTAACAAGTCAGCACACGCTACCCCTAAAGCCTGATCATATTAAAGTGTTCTCCTGAGTGTGTCTGGGTAAAGCCTTCTGATCCCACCAACGTCCTCGGTTTTATAATACCACAGCAGACCTCGATCCACTGCAGCTTTGAAATATGAAGCGCTCCATTAGGAGCTCAACATTACACACACTTGACGGCGTAACATGAGCTCCGTTTAATTTTTCTAAGTCAAGAAAAGCCTTGCACTACCATCTTTTCCTCATGACACCACTGGGAAGACAGGTAAATTAATTGAGGGTCTAGAAGGTTGCACTCCAGAGGTTCAGTAATGGCAACCACTGGATCCCGGGTTAAATCCAAGAGAAGTTAAGTTCTTAAGCAGGTATTTAGCCTAGTAAGACTTAAAACATCTGGTTTTAATGTTAGCATGGAGGAAACCTGAACCACTGGCTTTCTCTCTCTCTCTCTCTCTCTCTCTCTCACACACACACACACACACACACACACACACACACACACACACACACACACACACACACTGCATTCATACACAAGCTTACCAATCAAAAAGAGCAGTGACATCATTGAGGCTGGACACGGACTGAATAAATACACAACTTTTTAAGATGCTGTATAACCGATTCAACATGGACTAGGGATAAATGCTGGCTCATCAAAATACTATGGGAAAAAACACCACAACAGACCAAAACAAAACGAAACATATGTGAACGAGAAGCACACCCTTAAGGCCTATTGTGGCTCATAATCGTAAACACATCTAGCCCCTCTTTAACACTGCACTGACCCTGTAACCAGGTTAGCGGAAACTCTATATGAATGAATTCAGCTTGCAGTGGTCTTCCGACACCAAAGATCCAAGATACAGATCTTTGAAGGCCTTGGTTTAAACACAGTGTCTCCAGCATCCGGTGTGGAAGCAGAAACCCTCAAAGGATTCCTGGCTTAAGAAATATCAAACCTTTCCAACAGTGCACCTGGCTTGTCCAGGAGGTGCTGCTGCTCAACCCTTCCTCCCTTGTTCTTTCACCCTGTCCTCCGTCTTTACCTCCTTCTCTCAGGAGAGTCATAAGTGTCGACACATTCCCCAGAATGTGACCCCAGCAGGGGCACAACTAAATGAGGGCTTGTATTTAACCTGAACATTCCAGGTTTCTGTACAAAAGCACTCACTATGAGGGAAACTGACCTGATCTACTGAAAGAAGTGATTTGTGGGGAAGGAGTGTTGAGCCCAGAGTGATTCTTGGGAGACATCTGGATGAGGAAAGATGTAAGAATAGCTTTTGGAGCATTGGACTGTCTG
The DNA here is from genome assembly GCA_023630585.1 of Cranoglanis bouderius. Classification (NCBI taxonomy): domain Eukaryota; kingdom Metazoa; phylum Chordata; class Actinopteri; order Siluriformes; family Cranoglanididae; genus Cranoglanis; species Cranoglanis bouderius. The sequence continues at coordinate 10,822,720 of CM042545.1, forward strand.
CCTCTTTGGCTGCTCTTGTTCCTTCCTCTCATAGACTCAGCATCGGGAGCATTATGCTGCCTGATGGAGGTCAAAAGGTATAACTGCACGATGATTCACAACCCTTAATGACATACATCTTTATGGTCTGTGTCGGGGGAAGAGATTTCTCCGAGATAAGCAACACCAGAGACACCATGTTTTTGCCTTTGCCACCTTCTCCACTCTGCCGCATCATCAGTCATTCACTCTTATCTCTCCATCTGGATGTGGACTGTGGCTTGGTGTCAGCAGGATCAAAGAACAGAGACTGGAACCATCAGATAAAAGAGCCAAAAAAAAGCTCTCACTCTTTCTCTCAGAGAAATGTTAAGGAAAAGTGGCTGTTTTGTCCTGAACACAGACGTTGGACAGACGAGTGATGCTCAGCGCCGTGGCTGGCAGACTGTAAATCTCTTCATTCAAGGCAAGCTCTTCAGTTACAGTTAAAGGTGCAGCCAGGAAGTAAGAATGAAAAGCAGAAAAGCAGTATACAAATTACAGTGTGGTTCCTTTATCTTAAATATACAAATCCCATAAAGCATGGTTTATCTGTTTGTTTTGTTTATTCTTCGCTATGCTTTTAGAGTAAAAAAAAAAACAACCTAGCAGCTTTAGAGGTTCTTCAGTTTGTCCCTTTGGAGAAACCTTTAAAGGTTCTAGTCAGAACTCTTACATCACAGAGGATTCAGAGATGATATACAGAAGTCTTAAGAACCCTTTAGGAACCGTTTTTTTTTTTTTTTTAAATTAAAAAAAAAACTGCCTAATTCCAATGATTAGTTTCATTTCCAAATACTGCTCCATCTACTGAACAAATACAAATCCCTCTGCCAAACAATCTGTAACTTTTCCCTTGTCAGCTCTACTTAACCTTTGACTTATGCATTACCGCTGAACTGATATTTGCCCCAGACATGGCTGAGCCGTGACCTTGAGCAAGAACAACCCATAAACACATCAATACTGATAGCGACCAGAACCCAAGAACTGAACTGCACTTCAATCATAAATCCAGACATTGCTCATTTTCAACACAATGCACAACACTGACCAAAATCACCAACATTTCCACTTTACTACTTATGAACAAAAAGCTGTTCAGACTACCATAAACTTCAAACACTAGGAAAGCCATATAGGAGTGAAATATCATAAGTGCGTGCAGTATTCACACTGCCAGACGAGGTCCTGTGCAACGTCGCAGAATGCGTAGCAGAGGCCACTGGTTGGGAGCAGGACCAAGACAGGAGAAGAGAGAGGATCTAACTATAGCACATGGAGATGAAAAGGAAAGACGAGGGCGAAGAAGAAGCACGGAAAAATCCTTGGACAGGACAGAGAGACCTGATGTGAAGTGAGATGTGGAAGAGGTCCAGAGAAATAAACCGCAATGGGACTTGGGCCTAATAACCAAACTCTCTCTCCCTCCAAGATATACATACAGAAGGCAGAAGACACAAGCTGCTCTGTGCTCTCCTGTCTCCTGCCAGGCCCTGCTTTAGAGCTCTAACATCAATAAGGTAGTGAGGATGCTGCCACCAGAACAATGCTGACATTTTTCACAGCTATTTTTGTTTCTCGCCATGGGAATCACACTCAGAAAAGGAAAAAATGGCTCTGCCATTCGTGTGTCTGAGTTTTGAAAGAGCCGGCTCTGGAACACAGGGTTACGGGAATAAGTCACTGTGTGTTTGCACTGGCTTGAACATCACATCGCATCATTTAACAGTGCAGTCTGGAAGTAATTGAGTAATGGCATGGTTTTTGTTGTTTTAGCTCTGTGCTTCCACACATTTGACATGAAATAATCACAATGAGGTAAAAGTGCAGAACATCAGATCTAATTAAAGAGACTTACATGTATACTGATTAAACCATGTAGGAAACACAGCCATTTTTATACATCATCCATTCTTTGCCAGGAGACCAAAAGTAGCATAATCTTACATAAAACTGTCATGTATAGTACTTGTCTCAAAATCCCTTGCAATTGATGACTATAATAGACATAAGCTGACAGAGACAAAAACTGGACATCTTCCCTGGTGATGCTCTGCCAGGTCTGTAATGCAGTTATACTGAGAGGGTTTGTGCTTTCACTCTTTGAGCAAAATGCATGCTCATTTTAGCCCATCAAGAACATTAAACTCTGTGGACATGAAAACTGTTTTATCCTGGTCAGGATCTACTCAATCCATCACAGGACACCTTGCACACACACACACACATTCACACCTAGGCACGATTTAGAGTCACCAATTCACCTACTTATTATTGTTTGGTAAGTTTTGTGTTTCATGTTCATTCCCCCCCCCAAAAAAAAAAAGTTATGTTGGATAAATAAATTAGATTCATTAAACTCTGTCCACACTTTGTCCTGTCCACAAACATTTTAAATACAAAATGTAACCAAACTGTACCCTGGCCTTGTTGGTTATATCTTGTGCCTATACTCTTAGAAAGCAGGGTTCTTAAGCTCCTGAGTTGCACAACAGGGAATTATTTGCCCTATTCTCGTGAAATCGCAAGTTCAAATCCCGACGATGCCACATCCAAGGGAGCAAAATTGGCCATGCTCTCTGGGTGGGAGGGATGGAATACTCTCTCTCTCCTGTCAGTCATTGCATTACTAGTCAATCGTGGCCATTTGTGAGTTCATGTATGTGGAAGAGGGCACACTCCTTTACGTGTTTTATACGACCATGCGACACTTCGTGAGCAGCAGTTCGGAAGGAGGTGGTTGGCTGGCTTCAGGTGTCTCAGAGGAAGTATGTTAGTTTGGAGGTGGGAACTGGCATATGACTAAATTGTGGAGAAAAAGGTTTCTTTATGGGTTAAGGTTTTTAAGGATTCTTTATGGGTTAGTTGGGTTATTAAAGGTTCTTAACTCCATAAAATGGTTCTCCTTGGAACCCTTTCTAATTGGGAAACGCACTGTTGTAGAACCTTTCAGGGTTTCACTAGAGGGATGACCAAAGAAATATACATCATCTGATGCCATGCTGCTGTAACATCCCTTTGTGTTAGTCTTTGACAAGTCTCTGCTCAAGACATGGAGAATGCTTCTTGTTATTTCAACATTTTTCCTTGATGATCGAAAGTATTTTTGATCCATTCACTCAGCGGTGTTCCATGGCCACAAACTCACCAGCGCATTTTCATTTCTTAACAAATTTTTGTGGTTGGTGTTTGCTTTGGCATGTCTAATCCGTTGTCTATGCCTTGAATTGAGTTGTTTGGATCGGTCTTCCTCAGGATGACCTACTTAACTAGAATCTAAACTTTCTTGGTCCTCATGCTGAAGCGTAACAGTAACAAACTCAAGATGCCAATGCCACACTTATGCATCAAACAGTGATAAAACGACACACAGTCAGCCAAAAACAACTCAGCAGTTGTTCAGTTATATATTTGATCCAGTGAAATGTGAAGACTGTTTATGAAAAGTGTTGCAAGTCCTACATGGTTCAACTCATATGGGTGCCCATACACTCAAATTAAAGGTGACAATCCACACTTTAACCTCATTTCAAATCCAGTGTACTGTAGCACAGAGTCAAAACAATAAAAGCTGGGTCATTTTCCAAAACTGCACAACTGTAGTATAAGAGTTTGTACGAAAAGAGGCTTTAACTAAGAGTGCTTTCTATACACAATGCATTTAAACACTTATCCACAGAAGTGCACGTGTAAGAACACATGCACTGACCCACACACTGTGTACACCACATTAAAAATTAAATTGCTTTTCTAAATTAATAAAATTAATTAGGTAGCTGAAAATGTAAAACTATAATGTGATGTATAATTAGAGTAGTCATGTACATGATGCTATCTTCCTGCTACACCCACTTTTACAACGGCTGTCATGCATACACAACACGTGACGTAAATGGTGTGTATATGTGTGACTGTTGCACTGGTCTCCTTTGATTTGAGGCCCCTTTGATGTGAGCGGACGCAGAGCTAAGACAGCTGAGATAAAGCACTGTTTCACATCGTGAGAGAGAGGGAAAGAAAGAGAGAGAGCAAAAGAAAGAGACAGACAGAGAAAGACAGAAACAGACAGATAGCAAATGAGAAAGTGTGAGAGAGAAACAAACACACAGAGAGAGAGAGAGAGAGAGAGAGAGAGAGAGAGAGAGAGAGAGAGAGAGAGAGAGAGAGAGAGAGAGAGAGAGAGAGAGAGACACATCATCCATCAGACATCACCCATTGGAACACAAATTGACTGAGCACAGTACAGTATCAGTGCACCTCCGTGAAATACATTTCGAAAAATTTCAAATCACACACCCTCAATAATCTCTTCAATTCTCAACACTGACAAACTGCCCGATCTATTAGGAGAAATGAAGGACAGCTGTGTTTAGCAGGGCAGTACATATCTACCTGCCACAATCTGACTAACAGTGAGTAACATAGTCAAACACACACACACACACACACACACACACACACACACACACACACACACACACACACACACACACACAGAGCCCTATTTGTCTTCAGTTTGGTTTTTATCTTATTTCTTTAAGAGAAATATTTTTTATAATGCTTATTAATGCTTAATTTCTATTTTCACATCTCCATGTTTATATACGGACAGTCAGTGTTATAACAAATATGTTTGTTAATAACAGTTCTTCTCTTTCCTGTAATCGTTTGGCGTACTGTACATGGAGGGGGGGGGGGGGGGGACAGACAGACAGACAGACAGATAGAGAAAAAAAATGAGCAAGACAGAGTTACACAGAGAGAAAGAGAGAGAGAGATAGAGAGACAAGAGTCAGAGAGAGCTTGGGAGTGAATGAGAACCAGACATTGACAGAGAGAGAGAGAGAGAGAGAGAGAGAGAGAGAGAGAGAGAGAGAGAGAGAGAGAGAGAGAGAAATCGAGACTTCAAGAGGGAGTAAGAGCAAGATTTAACCAAGCTTTAGCAATACAAATGTTAATATTTGTCATGCCAATAAAGCAACCTTTCTTTGACTAGAGAAAGAGACAGACAGACACACAGAGACGTGTGTGGTGGAGAGAGGAGGGTATTACCTGTCCATCCTGCCCAACATGCACCTGGTGGATCTGAAGGTTGCCCTGAAAAAGACACAAGCCGAAGCATGAGCTGACGTTCCACACACACATGTACTAATAGATTATACAAGTATTAGCAGGTTCTCCCTTTAAACCCTGCGTGTTTTAGACAGCAAACAGAACACAACAGTCATGTGAACTCTTTCATTTCAACTAATCCACCTTTTATTTCAGTGAATCATTCTTGTATTTAAATGAATCAGGCTATTTGGTCATCTTCTGTGAGTGATCAGACCTCCAGCTGTCAACACATTAATCTTTTTGAGCGTTCATGATGGTTTTTGGTTTGGGTGTTTTTTTGTCTTTTATGGCTAGAACACACGCACAAGAGGAAAAACGAGAGTCACTCCAATAAACACAAAGTGGCAGCAGAGAAGGGCACAACTACCACATTTAGAGCACACACACACACACACACACACACACACACACACACACACACACACACACACACACACACACACACACACACATAATGTTGTGGAAGAATAAGAAAGCAAACTATTCATCTTTTGTGTATAGGATCCCCCGTTATTTTCTCATCTAAATACTGGCAGGAAGGGAGCACAGTCACTCGTGCACACACACACACACACACACACTCAGACGCACACATATACACACAGACTTCCTCTCTTGAACACACTGGAGATGTGAGCAGCGGGGAATAAGAGCTCATTTCCTTTTCAAACTTTTAAACAAATGGCTTTGATGAGGCAGGCCCAGCTTTGAACTCCAACAACAAACAATATCACTAAAGTTAAAAGAGGAGAAAAACTTTTTCTGATGTTCCTCAAGTGAAATAAAAAAAACCTATATAGATTTTCTCTTTTCTTCCCCCTCACACTCTCACTATTTCTTTAGGAATACCCCCATTCAGTTTGCATTAATGCCATTCATGTTTACATTTGCATGCATTTAGTGTGGTGTTTTGGAAAGTCTGTCATTTACACTGCTTTAACTACAGTGCTAGTGCATTAACTACACTTGTAAACTTCAGCCTCAGCTGCTCCCACTGAGCTCAAGAGTCTAATAACTGCTAAACAGTACATCCTCACTGCTCATTATACTTTTTTCTCACTCTGCCTGACTTTTACATCTCTCCTACAGTGGGGGAAAAAAGTATTTGATCCCCTGCTGATTTTGTACGTTTGCCCACTGACAAAGAAATGATCAGTCTATAATTTTAATGGTTGGTGTATTTTAACAGTGAGAGACACAATAACAACAAAAAAATCCAGAAAAACGCATTTCAAAAAAGTTATAAATTGATTTGCATTTTAATGAGGGAAATAAGTATTTGATCCCCTATCAATCAGCAAGATTTCTGGCTGCCAGGTGTCTTTTACACAGGTAACGAGCTGAGATTAGGAGCACTCTCTTAAAGGGATTGTTCCTAATCTCAGTTTGTTACCTGTAAAAAGACACATTTACATTTATGGCATTTAGCAGACGCCCTTATCCAGAGCGACTTACATTTATCTCATTTGTACATCTGAGCAGTTGAGGGTTAAGGGCCTTGCTCAAGGGCCCAACAGTGGCAGCTTGGCAGCACTGGGGTTTGAACTCATGACCTTCCAATCAGTAGCCCAATGTCTTAACCACTGAGCAGACACCTGTCCACAGAAGCAATCAATCAATCAGATTCCAAACTCTCCACCATGGCCAAGACCAAGAGCTGTCCAAGGATATCAGGGACAAGATTGTAGACCTACACAAGGCTGGAATGGGCTACAAGACCATCGCCAAGCAGCTTGGTGAGAAGGTGACAACAGTTGGTGCGATTATTCGCAAATGGAAGAAACTGTCAGTCTCCCTCGGTCTGGGGCTCCATGCAAGATCTCACCTCATGGAGTTTCAATGATTATGAGAATGGTGAGGAATCAGCCCAGAACTACATCGGAGGAGCTTGTTAATGATCTCAAGGCAGCTGGAACCATAGTCACCAAGAAAACAATTGGTAACACACTACGCCGTGAAGGACTGAAATCCTGCAGCGCCCGCAAGGTCCCCCTGCTCAAGAAAGCACATGTACAGGCCCGTTTGAAGTTTGCCTGAATGATTCAGAACTGGGTGAAAGTGTTGTGGTCAGGTGTGGTCAGATCTCTCTGGCATCAACTCAACTCGCCATGTTTGGAGGAGGAGGAATGCTGCCTATGACCCCAAGTCATAACACCATCCCCACCGTCAAACATGGAGGTGGGAACATTATGCTTTGGGGGTGTTTTTCTGCTAAGGGGACACGACAACTGCACCGCATCAAAGGGACGATGGATGGGGCCATGTACCGTCAAATCTTGGGTGAGAACATGCAAGTGCCGCGCAAACAAGTTGGAGGCGGGATTCAAACCCTCAACCCCAGGGGTGTGAGGCAAACGTACTAACCACCAAGCCACCGTGCCCTCCTCAAACTGTGAGGTGAGAAAAAATACATATTTAAATGACTGTATCAGATGTGACAACTTTTACGTATTTAGCATAGGAGCTCTGAATTTTAACATCTGAGCATGCTAGAATAATAATAAAAACAGCAGAATCGACATATGAATCTGGAAGAATCGACAGTCCAGCCCCCTGGTAATGTTTTGCCCGGTGCTCTCATCTCCACTGATTTTGAAAGATGTGCTGAAGAATGTTTCGAGGTCATTAATGTGAAATAAAATCTATGAATTCTACCAGCTCATTAGACATATACACAGGTAACATCAGTTAACTTTGTTTATTAAAGATGCACCAAAGACCTGGTCAAAATGGCTAACAAAGGGGAAAAAGTCAAAAAAAAAATTTGACCACAAATAAAATGATATGCTTGTTATTTGTTTAGGTGTGTTCTCTGACAAACTCTGGGATCTTCCAGGAACAGGTGTATTTATATTGAGATCACGTGACTTTAATTACATGCTGGTGGACTTCAGACTCCATTCCAACTAAATATGTATCTAATGGTAACGGGTTGCACTAGATCTAATTTAGGGGTTTCCTAGGAACAGGGGCTGAATACTTATGCAGTCACAACTTTTCTGTTTTTTTATTTGTAAATATTTTTATTGCTTTTTTCTCCTCGCTTCAATATTATGGGCTATTTTGTGTAGATTCATGATATATGATCAAAATTTAGTCCATTTAAATTCCAGTTTGTAGCACTACAAAATATGGGAACGTTCTACTTTGTCTACAACAAGGTGTCAGATGTAACAATTTACATATAATTAGACAGTGCTCAAAAAACTGGGACGTGGGACTCATGGTGAAAAATTCTTGTAACTACATTCCTATAACTATATTGTTTTATAGTGGGTACTGAAAATATGCTCCGAGATAAATAACTGTATACTGAACTGGGAGATTACGAGGTTAAATAATGATGCACCATGATAAAACAGAAAGATTTCTGTGTAGCCTATAACCTGAATAAAGCTTGAAAACAGATTCTCAAACTTTTTGCAGCCAAGGTTTTCCAGTGTGAAAACACTCTCATGAAACCCCCGTATGATCACAGCACAGATTTACCACATGAATATAATCCCACTATTCAAACATGTTGCCTCATCCTATGATGGTCCCATCACATTTACTGATAGAAAAGTAGAACCAAAAAACTCCTTATAGTGGCTATATCTGAGATTTTACGTGTCACATTTCTTCCCCATCATCATTCATTTGAAACATCAGTATGTGTAACTCTTTATTTCCATGACTGGAACAAATCCATAAGTTACCATCTGTTTGGTTCTAAAACTACTTTCTAAATATCTTCAAATATAATGCATTTACTAGTCCAAAAGCCACAAACAGCAAAACAAGATGAGAAAGTTCAGTCTCAGGGAACTGCCCATAAATTCACTTCGTATTCCACTCTAGGCCAAACTATTGCATAAACTGCTTTTGTCCTTTTTTTTTCTTTTTGCATAGCCAGAAATGAGCCATCTGGTTACAGACTGGAAACAAACAGACCTCTGAGTCACCATGAAAAGCTATATATTTTAATTCTCTTCAAAAAAAAACGGTGTGAAAAATGCTGTAAAATAAGAATGCTTTCAAAAATAGACATGTTAATGGTTCATATTGATCAATTAACAAAAGAAAAATCTACACAAAATCAATATTTGGTGTGACCACCCTTTGCCTTTAAAACAACATCAATCAGCAACATTCTTCTAGGTAAACTTGCACAGTTTTTGAAGGAACTCGGCAGGTAGGTTGGCCCAGACATAATGGATAACTAACCACAGTTCACCCTTTAGGTTGCAGGCTATTTGTTGGTTCATCGAATAGTGAAGGCTACAGCAGGGGGAAGAGCTTTCTCTTACAAAGCCCCACAGTTATGGAACAGCCTTCCAATTAGTGTTCGGGACTCAGACACAGTCTCTGTGCTTAAGTCCAGGCTGAAAACATACTTGTTTAGTCAAGCTTTTTGTGAATAGTTTTTTTTTTCTTAGGTAAAGGAGCAGATCTAAAGGTCTCACAGGCGTAGTGTGTTGTGGTGAACTGGGATGTTTGGATGCTGTCGCCCCCCCACTTTCACACGTTTACCCAGGTTTGTTGATGGTAGAGTGGCTGGCTGCCTTATGTCCCAGGGAGCCCTCATGTCTGTGCTACCTTCTGGCTCTCCCTTTTAGTTATGTTGTCATAGCTAGTCTTGCTGGAGTCCCTGCTTGCACTCACGAAAAGTACACTGTCCTTAACCATTAAGGGACAATAAGCATACCTAATAATCTCTCTCTCTCTCTCTCTCTCTCTCTCTCTCTCTCTCTCTTTTTCTGTCGAGCTACACATGATACTCCTGAGATGCCAGTGATACCGACCCCTTCTGATCTCCGGACCTGCCTGATCCATCCTGATGCCCTACTTCTGGTTGGAGTTCTCATCAATTGGAAGTCACATGCTGCTGCTGAGGATGGCCCCACACGGTGCAGCCTAAAGATCATTGAGATTACTGAGGATGGTACCACTTAAAAACCATAAAGATGGCTTTGGACCTCAATTCATATCAACAGTTATGCTATGGTGGCTATGACTACAATTGCCACAAACAGTTTTGCACTCAAGTCTCCATCAGTGAACGGTGGAGAGGTTCAACAAAACAGACTTCATGTAAAAACTGTAATGAATTTTCCTGGTTACACAACTGCTATTTGACCATGTGGTACTAGTACATTTATAGAAAGGATTTATTTATTTATAATCGCACTATCCAGTGTCACCCAGATGAGGATGGGTTCCCTTTTGAGTCTGGTTCCTCTCAAGGTTTATTCCTCATTTCATCTCAGGGAGTTTTTCCTTGCCACCATCGCCTCTGGCTTGCTCATTGGGGATAAATTCATACATTTAAAATCTATATCCTGAATTTATATATTTCTGTAAAGTTGCTTTGCGACAATGACCATTGTTAAAAGCGCTATACAAATAAAATTGAATTGAATTGAATTTAGGCTGCCTCAGTTGCTTTTCTCTCTTCATGTAATCCCAGACAGACTCGATGATGTTGAGATCAGGGCTCTGTGGGGGCCATACCATCACTTCCAGGACTCCTTGTTCTTCTTTAAGATAGTTCTTAATAACTTCTGCTGTATGTTTGGGATCGTTGTCATGCTGCAGAATAAATTTTGGGCCAATCAAATGCCTCCCTGATGGTACTGCATGATGGATAAGTATCTGCCTGTACTTCTCAGCATTGAGGAGACCATTAATTTTGACCAAATCCCCAACTCCATTTGCATAAACGCACTATGCTTCACTGTTGCCTACAAACACGCACTCGTGTACTGCCTTCTGCTACAGCCAAATATGTCAAATTTTGACTCATCAGTCCAGAGAACCTGCTGCCATTTTTCTGCACCCCAGTTCCTGTGTTTTCATGCACAGTTGATTCGCTTGGCCTTGTTTCCACGTCGGAGGTATGGCTTTTTGGCCACAAGTCTTCCATGCAGGCCACCTCTGACCAGACTCCTCCAGACAGTAGATGGGTGTACCTGCCTGGGAGAGACCTTGCTGATACAGTATAACTACCTTCTGTCTTGTTGCTGTGCTCAGTCTTGCCATGGTGTATGACTTTTGACAGTAAACTGTCTTCAGCAACCTCACCTTGTTCCTCACCCAGTTTTATTCCCCTACACAGCTGTTTCTGTTTCAGTTAATGATTGTGTTTCAACTGTTTTGCTCTGATTTATATACTGATTTATATTTCAAATACTGATTTGTGTAGATTTTTCTTCTGTTCACTCACTTTGCATTTTGTTAATTGATAAATATAAACTATTAATATTTATATTTTTGAAACCATTCTTACTCTACAGCATTTTTTCACACCTGCCTAAAACTTTTGCACAGTACTATATATATATATATTCCAGAATAACTAAAGGAGGGTCAATATTAGTTATTAAACATTCTAAAATATTTTGTATAATTAAATCCTTTCAGGGTAATTCATTTGGTGGTTGTGAGAATACTGCAATGGTTTTTGTCACATTCTGTTTAAGAGCAGGCGGAGCTGATAATCTCATTGAAAACCATATCAAACAAATGCTATTGCATCATAAAATGTAAGAGCCAAAATGCTTTAATGCAAAATGCAGTTAATGGAACACCAGTTCTTGTGCCTGTCACCAGTTCTTGTGCCTTTTTTGTTTTCTCATAACATTTTTATAGGACTACAATAAATTCAATATTTTAAAAAAAGCCTTTTGAGTAACTTTAAAGCTTTTGATACAAAAATTATTAGTGAAGTGAGGCTTGGAGATGTTGCAGGCTACTGCCATAAATAGGACACTTTAAATTATGTTTTTGGAACAGCTGTCCCTTTTCCATTTCAGCATCTTTGTTTTAAAAGACACTTTTATCAAATGCAACATATCCAAAGTATAAATCTAAATACACAGCTGTGTAGGTGTATGTGATAAGCCTTGCTAAGGGCCCAAGTGTGACTGATAGTCCTGGGATTTTAACCCACAACCTTCTGGTCACTAGCACAGAACCCTGACATTACCATTGCCTCATCTGCCTCAGCTTCCACTCCTGCCTCATTATCTTAGAGCATAACACTGATTATAACATAAAAAAACAAATATAAATTAATGTATTAATCTGTATTAATAGCTTTATTAAGAGAGGATATGGCTTGAGACTGACAGTGTGAAAAGACAAAGTGGAGAGAGCAGACTAAATAACGATGACGAATTACTGGAACATTGGAAATGTGGCGAGAAAAAAGAAGAAAGAACAGAAAGGAAATAGAAAAAGAAAAAACAAACAGGGACACACTGATTATGAAGACTACATGAAGGAAACAAGTGACTAGTGAAATGAGAATAGCACTCCACTGCGGTCTCGCATCAGGCCAATCAGGGCCCTCAAACCCACAGGAAACTATTCTATTACCTTTATTCCTTTTTCTCAGATAACATCTTAATTCATTTATATACAACTGGCTCCTTGAGGCTTAACATATGATTACTGTTGCACCATTTGTGTCCAGATGGATATTATGTAACTCACATGCAATTACTGCTTATACAATTTATTCCTGAGTGATTCCAAAACCTCAGGAAATGAAAAGCACTGCATTGCATTGAAGGAGACAATAGCTCTGAGCGATCGTTATTCTCGAGGAATGACGCATACATTGCATATTAATATGCTTCAGGTGTTTGTGATCATAGGAGTTTAAGTTACTGGTTACTGAATCTGCCACGATGTGTCTTAATGTGTACGTTAAATGCTCGACTAAAGGGCTCATGTTTCCCAACACCCTTTTAAAAAAAGTCTGTTTCACTAAGATTTGAAAAATAAACTTGGAATTTAAAAAAAAAGTGCTGGTTTAATGTCAACTCGAATGGGTGTGCCACATTCTGAAATCAGCAACATCTACACGACACCACAGTGTTACACAGAGAGAGAGAGAGAGTGAGAGAGAGAGTGAGAGAGAGAGAGAGACAGACAGAGATGGGGGGGGGGGGGGTTATTGGAGAGAGATAAAAAAAAGAATGATTAAAATCTAGAAGCAGAGATGCTTACCTCACTGTCCTGCGTGATCTGCACCTGCTCTCCCTGTGGCACCTGAGCTATGTGGAGGTGTCCCTGTGGAATCTGAAGGGGGGAATACAAAGAGCAAGTTTATGTGTGTGTCGTGGCAGCTGTTCCGAGGCACAAAATTGAGAAATCACTTGGTTCTCCTGTGCACATTAAAGCCAGCACTCGCGTAGCAGCCTTCAGAGGCCTTGTCCTGCCAGTGCGTGTGCTTTACATTTCCTCTAGTGCATTAACTGCTCTTGTAAACTTCAGCCTCAGCTGCTCCCACTAAGCTCCTGTGTAATATCAAGAGTCTAATAACTGCTAAACGGTAGGTCCTGGCTGCTCATTCTTTCTTTGCTTCTCTCTCTCTCTCGCTCTTACTTTTACATCTCTTCTACCTGCCTGTACGACTACAGAAAACAAGCGATATAATGAATGCTACGTCGTTACTTTCCTGCTAGATCAACACTCCAGTATTATTACATGCTTATGGTATCAATATATGATTTAGAGCTTGATGTCTTAATCTCTCAGGACCAGCTCATGGGTCAGTTTGTTATCCTGCTCCATGCATCCCACTTGACCTGCTCTACTTAAATTAAATTCACTGTTTCTCATGAAAGTGTTTGATGATTTAAAACAGTCAGCACTTGTAAAGGCAGTCTTTTAAGGCATCTTTATAGTATAGTCAATGGGAGGAATGAGCAAAACCACTACTAAAAGACCAACAGATAATACTGCCATGTCACTGAGTTGAAGAAGGGTGTAAAAATATATAATGTGTTTAAGAAAACCATTACCAACAGTGGAAACTACCATCTTACATCTATACATCACAAACCCCACCTTATGAATTTGGAATATGCAGGTCAAAGATATGGGGTGTGTGTGTGTGTGTGCGTGTGTGTGGGAGGAGGTGACCAAATGCAGCTGTATGGTTCATAGATCACTGAAAGGCTCTTGAGAGGAGCACAGGAAGCCTTCAACTTTCAAAGCTCAGCTTTATTAAACACTAACATGCACATGCACACAGCACAGGGCCTCTCACACACACACACACACACACACACACACACACACACACACACACACGTTCATCTGTTAGAAACTGGGGAAGAAGGACAGTGCATAGATGTTTAGATTGTGTGTGTGTGTGTGTGTGTGTGTGTGTGTGTGTGTGTGTGTGTGTGTGTTTTTACTCACTACTTGCACTTGTCCATCTTCTCCTATGCGGTGGATCTGGACTTGTTGGGCTGCACCAGCCAGTGCGTACTGGAGGGCCTGCTGTGTGGAGGTCTCCAAAGTTGCTGTTTCTGTTACCGAGACCCCTTCTGTGCACACAAGCACACACACACACATTGCAAATCTGCATTCCTCATAATATAAATGCACATTCTATGTCAAGTGACTGCTTTGGGAAAGGAACAAGGAAAAAGACAGAGAGACACAGACAGACAGACTACTTAACATTAACAATAAACGGGAAAGATGACGCAGTTAAGACATGCTACATATTTAATCTCTCATAAACACAATCTCTCATGCTTATGCATGAGCTACATGCTAAACGATACATTAAGACTTGAGCATACATACATACAGGCCACACATGCTGCAGATATACCTTATAGCAAGTATACAAGCATACATGTGCTTCACACTTGAGGAAACCCCATCACACACTCCTGACACACTTGTGTAATGTCCAAACTACACATGTTTATACAGCATAAACCACCAGTGAAAACACAACACGGACGCGCCTGTGTGCAATCCAAACACACTTGTACCCCATGCAGTCAAAAGTAAACGCAGCCCCATAGACTAAACACTCACTATCATCACAGTGGTCAACAGCAGCCACACCTAGGCTGGGCGATACACGCTACTGACCAGCTGCAACCGCAAGTAGTACTTTCATAGAAACTTCACATTAACTAGTGCTGTCCAATTTCTTAATTAAATCATTGACAGTTTGCATTTGAATTTCATTCCTTCATCTTCAGTAACTGATTTATCCTGCTCAGGGTCACAGTGGATGCAGAGCCTATCCTAGGTGAGAATACACCCTGGATGGAAAGCTAGTCCACCACAACAATTAAAAAAAAAAAAAAAAAACTAACCTTAATGTTATGGATTTGTTTTTATTTATATAAAAATGTACAGTTTGTTAATTAATGTGGAATCCATGTAAAAATCTGCCGAACCCCAAATGGCTTCCTATTCAAGTATACTTCATATGATTTAGTGGTCTATATGAGCAATAAATGCCATCTGAAATTGGCAAAATGACTGTTGGAAATGGTTAACTATTTATAATATTTGATTTTCTTACTCAACTAGAAATCAAAGACAATAGTCTTTGCCATAAATCACATTTATTCAGATACATTTTATTGCATTAAAAAACAAGGGTCACTTTAGAAAATGTGTGCATTTCAACAGACATACATAAGGTGACCAAAAGTAGAACAATAGTCCTCAGACAAATTAATGTTGATTTTGTCTCTCTGAATATAAGCATATTATAAATTCAAATAGTGAAATCCACATGGGGGCCTCAAATGACAAGTGTGTTGAACCATTTGTCCATTTGATTTATCTTGATCTATAGTGATCTATATTTGTGCAGGGCAGAGTTTCCAAGGAGTGCAGAAAGCTAGCCCCACCTCTATGGGGTGTGTGTGTGTGTGTGTGTGTGTGTGTGTGTGTGTGTGTGTGTGTGTGTGTGTGTGTCTCCCTGTATGTTCACAGGCCACTCTGATGGGCTTATACAGGATATTTGGGTGTGTGCCAGCAGGTCAGAAGTGGTAACCCACAGATCTCAGAGAGGAAGAAATGGGACGGGAAGCATTATGCTGCGATTACAACCATCTGTTTGTTGAAAACCCTGCCGGCTCACACATTGAGGCTGAAGCTTCTCTCGAGAGCGCAGAACAGCTAAGCCTCACACACAGAAACTATCAAACAAGAGACTAAAACCTGTCTCAATGCCCATAATGCCTGGGTCATGGCACTGTTACCTGAGCCAGTGCGGGCAGCCGGTACCCTGCGGGAGAAGCTCTTGACCGCCAGGCTCTGACCACGCTGTTTCCGTCTCCATGCTGTGCGACACTTGGAGTCAATGCTCTGTTTGATGCGGTACCAGTCTGATTCAGTGATGGCAAACTTGTGGAACAGGTGACCTATACATGAAAAAAAAAATGCATTCACACTTTAAATTGTTTGGGCCAATTTTATATACATTACTAAGTTATATAAATTAATTTGAATATTAAGTAACCAATCTCACGCCACAGACAGAACATAAATCATGGGAAGTGAAAATTGCATCGCTTTCTTAAGCTAAAAAATGGGCCCCTTCTAACATAGTTGGATCAACTCCCACCTGGCTTCCTATTCAATATACACTTTTTGACCAAAAGCACACATCTCAGGAGGGATTTTGTCCCACTCTTTGCAGATCCTCTCCAAGTCATTAAGGTCTTGAGGCTGATGTTTGGCAACTCGAACCTTCAGCTCCCTCCATAGATTTTCTATGGGATTAAGGTCTAGAGACTGGCTAGGCCACTCCAGGACCTTAATGTGCTTCTTCTTGAGCCACTCCTTTGTTGCCTTGGCTGTGTGTTTTGGGTCACTGTCATGCTGGAATACCCATCCACAACTCATTTTCAATGCCCTGGATGAGGGAAGGAGGTTCTCACCCAAGATTTGACGGTACAGGGCCCCGTCCATCGTCCCTTTGATGCGGTGCAGTCGTCCTGTCCCCTTAGCAGAAAAACACCCCCAAAGCATAATGTTCCCACCTCCATGTTTGACGGTGGGGATGGTGTTCTTGGGGTCATAGGCAACATTACTC